>JANHFL010002180.1:942981-969106 GCA_032468155.1 Oxyrhabdium leporinum
TGAAAATTGCATGCTACGTAGATCTGAGTTACGAAACAACAGTATTCCCAGCAGCATCCAAATATACATGCATGGTTTGATAAGTACGGTTTCAATTGGCCGTTTGTGAAGGCCATGCTAGCTTGATTTTCTGGGAACTGTAGACCCAGTGGTATGCTGGTAGCCAGCTCATACAGGCTTGCAAGAGCTGATTGTTAATTTTTCTGGAATTCTGTGAGCCACTTGAGAGCAGAGCTGAGTCACAATGGAGCATGCTGATTAGCTGTTCAGTGGCTAGTAGCGCAAACATTGTGGCGGCAATGGATCTGGAGGCCCAGTTGCTAAACATTTACCAGCACACCACTTATCTAGACCCAATGTATATTTGGAAAGTACCAACTTGGGGAAGATTGATGTACATGGTTTACTCCCCCCTCACAATTCCATGTGTGGTTTAGCCTTCTTAGTCTGGGTTGGACTTCTCAGGTCAGAGAGCAACTTTTCACTTTTATGCAGTCTTATTGCCCATTAATATTTGTCCCCATCCCTTTTTTTCTTTTCTTTCTATTTCCCAGGTCCAGATGTGGGCAACTTTTTTAGCTGGGTGCTGCCATTGAGGCATACGATGATTGCCTCACTGAAGCGAATGAAATTTGAGGATGCTTTCATTTTCTTTTTAGGGTTTGGAAAGGCTTATGGAAATAGGTGTGACAGGTATTCCCGGTGACTTAATGCATTTGCTGTATGCAGCAAATTGTAAAAGAGATAGACATGCCCTGTTGAAAATTATCATTTTGTAGCTGATGCTGCTGAGTTCTGGGAACTGGAAAAATATTCCATAAGTGGTCCAAGGGCTGTAGGGTGCCCACTCCTGCATGGTCCCTAAACGGTATGGACAGAACTCAGCAGCTTGTCTAGCAAGGAGAATGGAAACACATTGAGTTCATATTTAAAACAAAATGTATCATATTGTCATGTCGTCACATAAAAGCTCCCAGGTTTAAGGGCATTAAGCAGAGCCCTACAGGATTCTGCCCACATTTTCTCTGAAGAATCTTGAGCGTAAGGCGGGAAGGGATCTGACTCGCAGCCCTTGGTATATTGGTGAGTGGGTGTGTGAGACAAGTGCTCTTACTTGCTTTCTTGAATCTTGCAGTGGAAACGAGAGGCCTTGCCTTGAGAAATCAGATTTGACATATATTTAGCATCAGATCCAGCATTCAAAAGCCACTGTGTTTTAGGGGAAGGTTTCTCAAATAATCTGGGCTACGAGCCATACCAGGCCTTAAGCCTACATTGTCTCACTTCTGGTTTTCAATTTATCTAAACCAGGAATTCGCAATTAATTTTCTCAAGGCGCCCATGAGAAACTGTTGTGGAGGGCCAAACCAACCGGGCTGTGAAGGTGCGTAGGCATGCACGGTATATATTTATGTATGTATATAGCACATGTATATGTGTGTTGTGCATGTGTCTGGATAGATACATTCTTTCTCTTGAGAGCAGGCAACAGAATTTCATTTTTAATGTGGGCCAGTGTGCTCACGGTAAAAAAAAAAAAAAAAGACAATAAAAATTATCTTACATACATAAATTGAAGGGGGAGAAATAGTCACTTTCAAAATAAAAACAATCCAAGTGGGTTAAACAGGGACAGCCAAAGGTCCGGATGTCTCCCATGGCCCGTAAAATGCCCACTTCTGGTCTTGATTATAAAGGTAAAGGTCTTCTCTCTCCAATCATGTCTAGGGAACGGTGCTGATCTCCATTTCTTAGTGAGGGAGCTAGCATTGTCCAAAAATATTTTCCATAATCATGTGGCCAGCATGACTATACGCTGAGGCGCATGGAACACTGTTACCTTCCCACCAAAGTGGTACCCATTTATCTACTTGCATTTGCGTGCTTTCAAACCACCAGGTCGGCAGGAGCTGGGGCAAATAATGGGAGCTCACCCTGTCATGCAATGCTCAGGTCTCGAACTTGGGCTGTCAGCTTTCCAGCAGACAAGCTCAGCATTTTTAACCGCTGAGCCATCACACCCCCTTGGATCTACATTATATGCCATTGAAATCACAACATCTCCAACATATTCTGGGACCCAGGGACAGCCACTCACACTAATTTCAGCAGAAGACTTTGGGGAATTGTTGTAGCTACAGACTTTGTTTTGTATTTGCTTCCTCTTGCATTTCTGGAAATACTGGTTGCCTTTCTTATATCCTGGCTGCCAAACATTCATATTTCCAAATATAGTTGCTTACAAGTCAGTCAGTTTCTATTAACTTGCAAGTATCAAAAAGCCTCTGAAGTCATTCTAATTATGCCCTGTGCTGGTGCTTTGCTAATCTGCCAAATTGCAAAGGGCTGTGGGTTCTAGTTTAGTTGTGGTCCCTGACAATGTTCAAACAGTTTTAGAAACCCAAAGGTTGCTAATCATAGGTATTCTAGGTAATGTTTTCTTCTACCACCCTCTTTCCCTGATAGGTTCCTTTGAACAAAAAAACGAAAAAAAAGAGGCTATAGTTTGCTCATTCATTTGCTCCTTGATGCCTGTTGGTCTAGCTAATCTGAACCTCTGATGACTAAACCAGCCTTCCCTAATCTGGGTTCTCTCCAGATGTATGGATTTCAAAATTTTCCAGCCAGGGATGCTGTTGTTGAAAATTATGTGAGTTGAAATCCAGACACATAGCAAGAGCCCCAGGTTAGAGAAGGCTGGGCTCCCCTCTCCCCAAAACGGAGTAACTGTGTTCTTTTAGACTAAGCTCTGTGTGTGTGTGTGTGTGAGAGAGAGAGAGAGAGAGAGAGAGAGAGCGCAGCTCGAATGGAGCACATCTTTCCCCAGGGCTCTCTGGAACACGGAGCCAGCGTGGCTTGGAAGTAGGACTTTGGCTGTAATTCTTCAGCTGTTTTGCTTTCCCATACATTTGGTCTCCCTGACAGTGCTGAGGCAGCTGCGTGAAGCCAAGCCCTCCTGTCTTCTCCCCCACTATGTGCTGTTCTTGGCACCTGTGGGCTACCTTGTGTACCTGCTGAAGATCATCTGCCCCACTTGGAAGCTGTGTGGGTGGAGGCAAAGTTAATGTTCATAAGGAGCCGAAAATGAAAACGGGACAGGGTGGGGAAGGGTGTTCACGTAAGTGTGAGAATGACTATTTCAGACTTCAACTCTACAGGAAATGCTTGGCGTGACTTCAGCTGCCAGAAGTGAGGGAACAGTCTGAACTGTGCTGCTTTTCTTTTCTTTTTTTTTGTAAAGCGAACTCCCCAGGCTCTTTTGCAATGTAGGCCCCTGATAATGGGAGATTTAGTCTTTGTGTTCTCATTTACTCACTCTTTTTTTTTAAAAAAAAAATGACTTTCAAGGTGAACATCTACGGCTTGGGTTGGATGGGGGAGAGGTTGGGTGTATTCTTAACAGTTTAGTCAGTAAAGCAGCTGGAGGTGAGAAGGCTCTGCCCCATCCACCTGCAGAATTTCAAAGCCCAGGAGTAGGACTGCCACTCTTCCTCCTTGCTGCAGGCTGCTTTCCTGCAGAGAGCAATGCCAGGCTTTTAAACTGGAGGCATAATTGGGAAAGCCTGAAGCCTCTTCTGTGACACCCGGCCTCCTGTTAATTCTGGATTTAGCAGAGAGCTCTGCCTGTATTGCAAGCAGGGAGAGATGCTGGCAATTCCTACAGCAAGAGGCCTGAATAAACAGGTCCCAGACAGCCTTCAGCTGCTCCTTTCTTCACTCTGCCTTTCTTCCTTGGTTTTCTCCCTTCTGGGAATTTCTCTTTGCTCTCTATCTCTTTATCTTCTGTTGTAAACCAACTCCTTAGTATGTTTCTTCTAGGGTGGCTAATTCCAGCAGGTAGCTTCCCTTGGCCATGCCTAGCATCTTCACAGACTGCTTGTCATGCATAGCATGTAAATGAGCAAGAGCAATGCTGCCATCTAGTGTTCACTCATCCCAAACAGCAGCATTTTGTTTGTTCTAACAATCCAGCACAATTATTTGTGCGTGTGCGTGCGTATAGACAGAAAAGCTGTGATTACTTTTCCTAACTTCTCTCTTCTACTATAAAATGGAACGGTGTGTGTGTTTGAGACAGAGAGAGAATTTGATTAGTGTCGCTTCTTACACTTAAAGAGTCTCTTGCACTCACACTCATATTTCTCCTTTTCCTTGTGGAGGAAAATGGCAGTACAGTGGTGTATTGATGGGGAGGATGGCATGGGGTAAAAGGGAAGGTTGCCTCTTCCCAAGCATTACTGATGCCATCAAACTAACAATCTGTTTTCCATGGCAGCTGCACTTTATTAAAAACTGAAAACAACAGGAGATATAGCCACAAGAGAGAATGGGGAGCTCGGTTGTATGCCAGATGGGGAATCTGTTTCCTTAATCATTTCTAACCATGCTTTTCAGATCAAGCCCCTGCAGTTCAAGAAGTGGCTGATAACCGTGACAGACCTAAATTGGTGAATGAGAAAGAAGAGGTGGAACAGCCACAGATCAAAGTTCCCATGGATGTGCCTAAGAGAGAAGACAAGGAGAAGCCAAAGGAGGAGGTACAGCTGGACCGGCCTGATCAAGGTAGCGTAGAATTAGAACTGGAAAGAGGCTAGAAATATTGAAGTCAGAGAAGCGACAGATCCACAACTGGTTCTAACTTTCGGTTCCCATTTATTTGGTCGGAGAGCTCTGTAGACGCCACCTTATAAGCATGCGTGAATTGTACTTCGCCAAACGTGTTGCTTTCTATGCCGTTCTTGATTGAGAGTCTGTGTCTCTTTTCATATAGGCATTGCACAACCTGTGGGAGAAGCCCATCGCCACGAGCCACCAGTGCCACGTGATGGGGTAGCAGTGGATGAGGGCCAGGACAGGGAGGAATCTGAACAGAATCAGCCACCAGCAGACAAGGATGTCCTGGCAGAGAACAATGCTGTGGTGGAGAAGGAAGAACTTAAAATTGTTCCTAAACAAGCCGATGAAGAGAATGGACAGAAAAAGCTGGAAGACCAGCCCATAAAAGACCCCAAGCCAGTGCCAGAGGGGGTTGCGCGTAAGGATGAGCAGCCTCCTCACAGAGATGGTGAGCTAGAAAAGCAGAATGAGAAGAGAGACAAGGCTGTGGGTGGGAAGAACGGTGCCAATTTGCAAGTAGTTGAACGTGGCAAAGAAAGAGTAAAATCCATGGAGAAGGAAAATCAAGCACGTATGTACTTTTCTCTTGCTTCTTTTGGTTCCAGGGAAGTTTAATGCATTACTTGGTCTTCTGAGATTTTGCATTGATACACTTGACATAAATTATTACAGAAACTGATTTGTGCCGTAGAACACCTGGAAGAACTGCAAGACCACTAAAGCCACACCAGCCTAAACTACTAAAGTCTGAGCCGGGCTTTTCAGGAATTTTTCAAAATTCCTACTGTATGGACCTGCCTTGTTTACAGCTATTTCTTTGCCACGAGGCTTCTATCTTTTTCTTTACAATGTCCACCTTGTGCCAGTGCTTTCTCCCACACGGTCAAATCCTAGCTTTTACTGAAAGAAAGAAGTCTTTCTTTTGCAATTTTTAAAAAAATGTGGAATTTTTTTTATCCCAAGCAAAATAATTATGAATTGCTTCACTTGCACTTAAAAAAAAAATACTTATGTGTAAGAGGAAATGTAAAACCTTATACCGATTAATTCCCAAGTTCCTGCTTGCCCTGACTTAAAATCACATTTTTTCTTTGTGTGGGGATACCACCGAAGAGCCGTTTCAGTCATTGCTTGGGAAAGGGGGTGCCATGGTAGATCCTGTGGCTTGGCTCCTGTGGAGTTCTTCACTTCTTTGCTAAGCATCAGGTGCTACACCATTCCGGTCATTGGGGATTCAGAGCCAGATCTTGACAGGTGCCTCATTGCATAAGTGTCCCACTGCATAGCTCTCCAGGGCTAGGGCTTGCATTTTAATAGGCTTAGGCAGTTAGAAGTGGTTTCTTGCCAGCAGGCTATAATGCTGTTAAATATTTTTTTATGACTGTTTCTTCTGCAATCAAGTTGGATAGAAACTGCAAAGAGATTGGAGGTGGCAGGGACAGGAGCAGAGAACATCTGTCATTTTCTTTGCTCCATCCAGGAAATATCTGTCCATTTCTTCTTTTCAGATGATAAAAAAGAGGTAGTTTCTTCAGAGAAGTTTGGTCCAGCCCAAACTGAGCAGAGAGAGGTTCGTAATGCAGAAGAGAAGTCTGAGAGCAAGGTCGAGGGTAAGCATTGTCTTTCCTCCACAGCAGATGTGTATACATATGCACGTGTGCACACACACACACACACACACACACACACTGAGGTTTCCATCTGCTTCCCTGGCAGCCTTTGGTGTGTAGGTGTTATGCTGTATATGCCTAGGCCAAATTCTTTAATCGTACTATGAAGGAAAAACTAGATAAAGGCTAGACTGCAAGGCCAGGCAATCTTGTCTTGAGGTAATCTCAGAACATGTAATCTGAGGCTACAAGTACCAGCAATGCAATCCTGTCACTTTGCTGAAGGGCAAATAAGCAGCTCTTGTAGAGCCATTTGCTTGTAATGGAGCCACATTCCATTTAAAACTACAGCTAAGTGAAGGAAGAGCCTTCTCAACCAGGGTCCCCAGTTCCTCAGAATAGATGTGATTGTATTGGGGGTGCATCTGAATAGGCAGTATTTTAAAACAGCAGCCTCAACTCTCCTTTTTTTTCTTTCTTTTTCCACAACACTTCAAAAGTCGCCAGCTGTTGGGCTTCAGAAGCTCTTCCTTTTTCAGTCAAAACACAGTGCCTGCTAGTCTGACAATTTAAAACATAACCTCAAAGCAGGCTCCTTTTAGACGTCCTCAAATTCTTGTTTTATGGGTGACTGTGAAGGCCATAGCAGTAGATTTCCTAAAAATACTTTGGGTCTTGCCAGTTCTCTTGTGTTTTGAACACTCCTATATATGTTTTGTTCAGAAATCCTTCAGGCATATGAAAATGATTTTGTCCCCTTGCCAGTCAAAATATTCTGATTTCCCTTGACTGTTTGCCAATGGGGTTAATGCTAAGACAAACTGATTATTACCTTACATCCCTTTTCTCTAATCTGTACCCCTACTGACAATTAACTTTACATTAATTTCTTCCCCATTGTCTTGATAACATTTAATGTGTTTATAAGTTGCTAGCAAGAGATTGCCAGCTTGCTGATATATAACTGGTTGTTCCAAAATACGTTTGCTTGTTCTGGAAAAGAATAGTTATTTCTGAAGTGTGTTATGAGGCCTAAATGTTCTGAACTAAATAATACCTATGATGTTCAATGGAGCACTTGTATTCTAAAATAAGCATTTCCTATTTAGTTTAGTGTAGATAACAACCAGGACTCTTCCAGTGGGTTGTAAGAACTCTTGGATGCATTATATTTTACGCGTGGAGTATGCATGCTAAGAATGAAATGGTTGTGAACTCTGAAGAGAAAAGAAAGATTAAAAAAACAGCAGATGTCCCTGTAGTAAAGAGAAAAAGCTGCATTGAAAAGATGTGAGAGCTTGATGAAAGCAAGAGGGCAGATTTCCCCCAAATTGATTTCCAGATATGCTGGAGTTGTAGTTCCTAGAATTCCTAGCCTTTTGTGTTTTCGTTGCCTTCAACATACCACCTATTTCCTGCCTTCAGGACAGTTTTGATTTGTGTCACACATGGAAAACTCCATGTAGTTTTCTTGGCAACTTTTTGGGAAGTGGTTTGCTTCTTCTTCCTAAGACTGTGAGAGAGGGACTGGCCCAAGGTCATCCAGCTGGTTTTGTGCCTAGGGCACGGTTCACACTCTTCTGGCTTCCTGGATGATTCTCCCCTTTCATCGTGGTGAGAATTCTGGGAGCTGCGGTCCTAACTCCTGGAGGACACCAATTTGGGGGAAAGCTTCTATAGAAAGCTGCTTAGGGTATTTATATATATGCTCTCACTTGCTTCCTATGAAATAGCAGTGACCACATTATCTAAGAATGTAAAATTGATCTAAATAATACCCAGTTGAAACAGGAAAGATTCCTAGACTGCTTGGGAAGGCAGGACTGCCCCTTTTAAGTCTTTAAGTCTTTAACTTCTTTCCCTAAATTTGCTTTACTTATTTAATAAATCAGTACAGAAGTAAAAAGTACAATTATAAAAATGACGAAAAGAAAATGATGCCCTACTTCAATAATAAAATGTAGGGACTCCCATGCCTCTGTAGATGTGGATGTCTGTGTAACCATATAAGATTTTTTTACTTAAAAGCGTATTTCTTTCTAAGTCCATTTCTTTTGACTATGTGACTGTGAGAATCCTTTTCTTTTTAAATTCCCACTTTGCCAGTTTTTACTTTGCATCTTGCCAGGATGCGCAGTTTGCTGGGATTATTACTGGATCCCTTTGGGACAAGAGTTCCTTTTCTACTTATTTGCACAATATGTTGTTGATCTTATGGCGTAGATCAAGAAGGTTTGCAAGGCGATTCAGGAATGCCATAATAATTATACTTTTCTGGCAAAGCCTTTCTAGAAGGTGATTGGAACATCAGACATCTTGAGGCCCAAGCTTAAGCGTGCTACCTCTAGATTAAAAAAGCGCAGAGTATATATGCAAAGATGGCAGAGATCATAATAGGCACAGGGGCCTTCCTGATTTTCTCCTTGGAGATGTACAGTAGACCACATGGATAGATTCCTTCTAGCCTCAGTTTCTTCCTCCCCTCCAGGAGATGAGGAGAAGCAGCTAGACCATGCCGTCCTGTTGCAAGTGATAAAGGAACAGCAGGTTCAGCAAAAGCAACTCTTAGATCAGCAGGCAAAATTGTTAGCAGTGATTGAGGAACAACACAAAGAGATCCACCAGCAAAGGCAAGAGGATGGAAGTGAAGAAAAGCCAAAGCAAGGTAAATTCTTCCCCCACCCCCCACCCCCAATTTAGAAATCTGCTCGTGGAGCTGATATAGAATCTGCTCACAGAAATGTCCCTTCTCCAGTGCCCTCGCCAAGCAATAGGTTAAAAGCTATCTTAATTCTGGAAGCTTAAGGTAGCCTACTTCATGATCTGAACATGCTAGTGTATATATACGTGCTAGGAGTTGGGGAGTTAGTGAAGTAGAAGGAAAATGTTATTAGAGTTTGAAGAAATCTTCATGCATCGCAGCACTTTTTCAAAACTATAGGAAGACTATAAACTATAAAACAGAAGGTATTGCTTAAGGCACATGCTTACATCTTATTTATGATTTCACAATTAATGCAGTAACTTTGGTAGACAGATGTAGTGGGGAGGATACTGAGTGACTCTTCAAGGGTCTTTGGGTAAACTGTTTAGTTGGTGATAGAGTTTTCTAGTTTGCTAAATTGCTTATGCAGTAACTGAGAGCTCTCCACTTCTCTTTGCAGTAGAAATTCAGCTGGAACGTGGCCTATCTTTGACCAAGAGTAAAGAGAGAGATCACCTTGACAACAAAATTGAAAATGCCCCAAGGAATATACCAAGCGATAATCTGGGTCATCCTTTGCATCTGCCTGAGAACCAGCCCCAAAATCCTGATGAAATTAAAGGACGGCAGGACACTGATCCAGGAGACTTAAAGCCTATACAAAACAAATTAACTGAAATTCCTGCTAAAAATCTTATGGCTCAAATAAACGATGATGAGAAAATTGTACAACACCAAGCTGATGCAAACCACAAAGAGGAGTTAGAGCCAGTCAGGAGTGATTCACGGATAGCTAGGCCTGATGGACCCCACCAGGAAAAGCATGCCAAAGCTGAAGATTGGAAAGGGCAGGAGATTCAAGTGGCAGACGTTGAGAAAAGAAAGGAGGCTGTGAAAAGGGCTGAAAGCCAAAGAGACATACCAGAGGTAGCCAACGTCCATGGTGCTGAGGGAAAGATTCCTCATAGAGCTTCTGACAGGGAGTCCCTTGCCAAGGAGGTCAAAAAAGACTTCCATGATCCAAACATTCCACTTAAACCAAAGATTGCTGATAATGTACCAGAGACCTTGGAGTTCCAGGAAACTGTGAAAGGTGGGGAAAGACAGAGCTTACCTTTGGACCAGGTTGACAGATTACAGGGTCAGGGGGCCAAGAGTAAAGAGAGTAAGGCCACCGGAGCCCATCATCCACAGCTGAGTAATGCCAATGATCAAGGGCATGATTCAAAGAGAGAGCAAAAGATCCCAGAGAGCTTGCATGGAGCTGACAGTGACCATATCTTACAGGCAGACCTAGTTAGGCCTGAGTCCAGGGATTATGAAAAGGCCAAACCCAACAGAGACCTCAAGCTTCAAGCGGACCTGGATCTGCGTCGCAAAAGGCGAGATTTGGAAGAAGAGGTGGGAGGTGTAATATTTGGACTTAACCCCGTCCCAGATGTGAAAGTCAATGACCTCCGTAGCGCATTAGACACTAGGTTCAATCAGGCAGCAGAAGGTGCCCAGCAAGCCCTTCACAGCCGACAGATTAAACAGATACCAGCGGGAGAAGAGGAGGTGTGAAAATCTCTGCACCGTGAGAAAATGTAGGAACCCACCAGCTGCTTAAAGGTGTTTGTTACGCGGCTGCCATTGGCATATAACTGTTGGCAGCCCAGATCAACTGGCTCGATCTGAACTGAGCCTCGGTGACTTGAGCATTGTTCACTCTGGAGGAAAGAGGAATTTCCATGCTGCCAGTCAGTTTCATTCTTCAAAATGGTCTAAACCCAGGTTTATCTATTTTCTGTGTTCTGAAGATGCTTTACGCTCACCATCTTTCCAAAGAAGCATGTACACTTTTATTCCTGCTCAGATACTTTTAAATTGTTTAATTTCTGTGTCTAGGATTAGTCTGTTGACTTATCTGTTATTTTATCTCATTGGAAAATCCCTTTATGGGGTATGTGGACGTTACCCTCCCTTAAATTAATGTTTGGATTTTTGTGTTCTGCCATTTGCTAAATGGGTTGATTTGGCTTTTGGAAATGGTTGCAAGAAGATGGAAGAAGTTCTGTAAACGTCTGCAAGGGGAGCATCTCTTCAAAGATAAATTCTTAGGAATATGGACTTGATTGCTAACAAGTGCATTTTTACAGTGACTTACGAACTGCTCTGATCTTCTTCAACCAGGTCCAGTATTAGCAATAATAAAAGTAACTTTTTTTTTCCACATTTGGTTATCAAAATATAGGTCTGTTTTAAAAAACATACCTGTCTTAAGTGCATTATGGAACCATACTGTGCATAAAAGCCTTGCAAGATGCTTGTTTAAAATGAAATTATTTGAAGGGGCCACTATCAGAGTAGGCCATCTACCTCTTTCCTCCATTTTATGAGTGCATATAGGGTAACTTAAAGCTTGTCTCCCTATATCCCATTTTTTCCAGGAGACTCTAGTATGTGAAATCTGTTAGTCCTGTCTTAGAGTTGGCAAGCTTCGACATTTGAACACAATTGATTTGTTCTAGGTGTCCTTAGCAATCCCAAGGATTGTGTTAACAAATGATACAGCTAATTTAAGCTCTTGACATTTGATTGTCACTAATGTCCAAAGATATTTGGAATTTGGCTATAAACAGTTAACTATCAAAGTCAGTTATCAGTTTATGTTCCTAGAACAAGAGGGGAAAAATAATAATGCGGATGTTGCTTCTGGAGTGTAGCTTGGCCTGCAAGTAGAATTGAGATTGAGGGTAGAGGGGGGCAATGCCACTGTTGTATCTTGCCTGTGAAGTGTATTTGCTGTATTTCCATTCAGGGAGACAGAGAAATGTGGCTGGTACCACTTGACTATTGCAAGGGGCATTTTTCCTTGTTACAAACATTTATTGTTCTAACTTTTCCTCAGGCATCTCATTGGTCCTGTTTGACCATCATATTAAACTGTGATTGTAATAAGCTACAAAGGGCCTTCAGTTTACCTATAATCCCCTCCGAAGCCTCTACCACCAAAGGCCACATGGTGTTTGGAAGCTTGAGCTTGTTTGGTCAATTAGTTTTCAAAAGAAGTTATGGTCTTTGTGTATCAAACTATGGTTAACGCTGTTGTGGCTCAATGGAAACTAGAAATTTCAAACTCCTTGCAAGCCATATTTGAGAATATATGTGTGGTAGATTCATTGTCATCACACTAAACCAAGAATAGCCAAGCTGATAGTTTTAGTCATTTTGGACTACAAAACCCATAAACTCAATCGGCATGACCAGTGATTACAGGTGTTATAGTCCAAAAAAACCTTGCAAGACATCAGCTTGTTTACTGCTGGGTTTAATTGTGGCTGAGAGCAACATTTCCTAACCTAAAGTTCCCAGATGTTTTGCTATTTTGCCCATCTGAGTTGGCTGGGCATCTTGGAATTAAAGAGACGGGGGGGGGGTGGGGGTTAGTTGGGCAAGGATAGATTTAGTATGATATTCCACATGACCATTGAACAGTGCTGCCCAAAGCACGATTAGTTTGTGGTTGGATTGCTGTTACTTCAGTATGTAAGTATGATTTATTTTATTTTTTTGTAAATATCTGCCAAATTGCTTTAATGCGAAGGGCTGAGAACGCCCTGTCGTGGTTTCTCTGGCCACGGTGTGACTGTCTGCTATAATCGAAGGACCAAAGATACTTCTGGCATTCCTCCATAGAACAACCCGAGTTTTTTAAACAATCCATCTCCAAGCAATTACAAAGAAAGACACAAGACAGCAGGCGGCAGCCCTGGATTTCATCTGGAATTCCTCACTTGCTGCCACAGCAAAATGTCCAATTTGCAGTGTTGTACAATGACCAGTCCCAGGGATTATGGCTAACCTGCACAAATCAATAAAAAAAAACCCTGAAGCATCTTACCAGAGCATTTTTTTTCTTATTCGAAATAGCTGGTTTACACAACACAAGACACCAAGACTGCTTAGTTGCAGACAATATACAGTTGAGGAAATTTCTGTTGATGCATTTTCTAGTTTTTACACTCTGGTTTAATTTTGGATGCCATCAACAAAACTAGCTTGCTACTAGCTTCAAGTAATATTATTAATCACCCTCATGAAAACTACTGTACTTGATCCCAGCCAGACTACAATCCAATTATTTTCTGAGACATGGTCATAATGAACTGACAGCCTTGTAAAAGATACTGATATATGATATTTAATACTTTCATAAACTTTTTCATCACAAGGACAGTGTTGCCCCCTCTTACTCTTCCCCCCTCCCCCCAATGAACTAATGTTGGATCAGTTGCTTGCAACAGGAATTGACCAATGAACCAATTTGTTGCCTGAGGCTGACATGGGCCGAGAGTGACTGGCCCAAGATCAGCCAGCCAGCTTTCATGCCTAAGGTGAGACTAGAATTCAAAGTTTCCAGCTTTCTAGCCTGGGACCTTAATCACTAGACCAAACTGCTTCCATTTAATATTTTCACAAACATTCATTAATACAAAGATAAACATTTGTGTTTTGTGACCAAAGTTGCGTTCTAGAAATCCACCTAGTTGACATTTGTCTGTAGATCTGAGCAGAGTCCAACAACTCCCCATGGGATTTAACATGAGGCCTAGCGTTCCTAGCCAATAAAAGAGGTACAGCTTTGTCCCAATCTTCATGTTGTTACTAGTCAGATTTTGAGCTGCTCTGTGGAACCTTGGCACATATACACAAACACATTTTGGTCCTTAGGCAATTTCACTGATTAGATTTTTTCCCCCAAAGTTTTAGTGAGGAAATTTATATTCTGAAGGGAAATCAAATATTCAAAGTTGCAAATATCAGGATTTTTTATATACCATAACTGGATATTTTTGGGTAAATGACCAATGACTGTTAGGGAGTTGGCCACTCTGGGCTTTCTTTGCCCCAGATTTTCAGGAGCTGGAATTAACAATATAAAGTAGCTTAAGCAAGATCTACAGGAGTATCTTATTTTATTCCTGTAAATAAGGGAATTAGTAAATCCTCAGGGCAAAATTGGTACAAGTAGCTAATTTAACAGACATTCCACTGATAAGAAAAGGCTGCTGGTATATTAATGTCATATTTTACCAAAGGGAACCTGACATATTTGCTAATGGAAATTCTAACATTACAAAAATCTGAATTAAATGGTATTTATATATTTTCTGGCTTTATACTTCTCGGCCTTGAACTTTGCCTCTTGCCACTCTGAGAAATTATACTGCTCATCCCATGTTTAAATTAAACCCCCCCCACACCGAGTTTTACATTTAAAAAAAGTTTTCCAGAATGTGCTTACAGTACACACATGCATAAATTGAAAATCCATTAGCTCTTGGCATATTGGGAAATATTCCATTTCTGGACCTCAATATAACAACAGATGGAAAAGTTCTTTATTCTTGTGTGCTGAAAACAACTATAAATCCCAGATTTGCCATCAGTATCCATTTCAAGTCTTTACATTCTTTTTTGCCTGCAAAGAAAGATCAATTTTGTTAGAATAAATATTAAGAATTATATAAATAGATAAATATCAATATATCCTGTAGCACAAGGCCAATGAGATTTTGAAATGGATCAGTTGTCTGCTATCTTTCTTATAATATTTGATTAATATACAAAGCAAATATGGTACAGGTAGTCCTTGACTTACAACCATTCAAAGTTATAATGGCATTGAAAAAAATGACTTATGATCAGTTTTCACACTTAGAATCATTAAATCGTTGCAGCATCTCCCTTGTCATTTGATCAAGATTGGAGCGCTTGGCCACTGGCATGTACTTATGACAGTTGCAGTGTCCTGGGGTCATGTAACCTTCCCAGCTGGCTTCTGACAAGCAAAGTCAATTGGGGGAAATCAGATTCACTTGACAAATGCAGCGATTTTCCTAACAATTGTGGGGAAAAAAATGTTGTAAAATGGGGCACAACTCACTTAAAAACTGTCTTGCTTAGCAATGGTGGTTGTAAGTCACGGACTACCTGTATATCTAAATACATAGATTCTCCTAACTTCCATATTAAGAGGGATAAGTTTGTCTCAAAGAAAATCACACAGAAGTTTACCATAGTAGTTTCTTTCAGAAGTTTCTTTGGCCAAGCTAAGCTATAACTAAATGAATAAAAATCCCAGGATGGCACCAGAAAGTTTCAGATAAGTCCGCATATTTCTGTTGGGTAATGTGGTTTTCTAGCAGCAAAACTGATTAGCAGACCTCTTACCAACCCCTGCATTTCAAATATAGGTAGTCCTCGACTTACAACCATTGTCTTAGTGACTTTGAAGTTACAATGGCATTGAAAAAAGTGACTTTTGACTACCCTGTTTCCCTGAAAATACGACCTACCCTGAAAGTAAGTCCTAGTCTGATTTTTTACATGTGCACCCAATATAAGCCCTACCCCCAAAATAAGCCCCTATTAAGATCCCACCCACTCCAGAGTGGACGGATAAAAATTAAGCTAGAGTAGGGATGTGGGGTGCAGCTGCCCTACTACTTACCTTTGGATAGTTGTAGCCAGGTCTTGCACACCCCGACACCTGCCTTTGCTGGCCCATTTCTTCTGCAGCTGGAAAGGCTTTCCTGATGGCCTCTGAAGCTGAAAGCAAAGATTGATCCGGAGCTCTGTTATCGGATGCGGAGACCTTCAGGAAAGCCTTGCCGGCCGCAGAAGTAATTCCTGAAGGCCTCTGACAGCGAAAGGAGGCCATGGGTGACGCACGCAAATGAGGTTAGTCAGTGGGTGACATCCCCCGAAAATAAGACCTGATGCCTTTTTTGGTGGCAAAAAAATTATAAGACAGGGTCTTATTTTGGGGGAAATGGTATTTTTCACATTTATAACCATTGCAGCATCCCCATAGTGATGTGATCAAAATCTGGATGCTTAGAAACTGACATGTATTTACGACGGTCGCAGTCTCCCAGGATCATGTGATCCCCTTTTGCGATCTTCTGACAAGCAAAGTCAACAGGGAAGCCAGGTTCACTTCACAACCATGTAACTAACTTAATCTCTGCAGTGATTCACTTCACTGTGGCAAGAAAGTTCATTAAATGGGTCAATTATGGTCATAAGCCGAGGACTATCTGTATAAACATATGCCTTCTTATAGGTACAAAGTTTTTGGGCACTCTGAAAGCTAATCTCCCTGCAAAAAAACAATTTCTTCTGCCAAAGATACAGAAACAAACCTAACATCTGTAAAAATGTACAACAAACAAGAAAGAACAATTCAGTGTGTGGTAATCCTAAAAGCAAAGAAAAGCAAAGCTCTAGCAGCTGCTGATGTCATTTACTACCAAACTTCCTTTCAATTTGTAGGTGCTGTAAATTCTTTACATCAAGAGTGAACTTCTATCTTAATAAGGGGGGTGGGGGAATGGAGAGAACTTTAATGTCCTATGCCTGTAAACTAGGATTATTTCCATGATTTCTTGGTCAGCACTACATTTCCAGCTACCAAAAATAGAAAAGAGGACAACAGCACATTTTTATTGTGTATTTATATACCTCTGTATTTATAGCATGTTTTGCTCCTAACCGGATCCCAAATGAAAAGTTAACCATGTGAAATGAAAAACAAAATGCAAACAACTCACAGCCTTTGTGAAGCAATCCATCAGCATTGCAAATTCCTTGGCACACACATCCTTTTTCAAGTTTCCATGCTCAGTAGTATTGGAAGCAACACATTTGCCATAAACTGAGGCCTGCAAATATCAGCTCTAATTAGATGCAGATTGCAAGTCACATTAAAACTCTGGTAAACCCTACGCAAGTTTTATCTTTGTAGGCCTTCACTGCAGTAATAATCCAGATGCTTAAGAATACAAAGATATAACCAGAGACCTATATTCTTCAGTAAGTCACAAGGAGTTAGTTGACTAAGTGCATATGTAATAAATATCTCAATGTTAGGATATATGGAATTTTATTTTCCTGTTACTTTTCATATGTCCTGGTTTTGGGATTTTTTGTTTATAGCTTAAAACATTTTCATAAACAACAAAAGTTTTGTAGTCCCTAGGCACTTTGCTTATGAGATACCATGGATATAATAATGTACTATTCTGATCTGAGTATGTATTTGGTTTTTCCAATTTGTTCCACTTTGGCTTTTAAGCCACCTAGAGATTTCTAATCTCTGCCAAACTTTACTCAAAGGAATAGGATTAATCATACTGTTCTGTCTTATTCAGACCTTACAAGACAATTCACCCTGAGAGGAGGATCTGTTCCCCAGCACAGCAAAGGAAAATTGTGCAGTGCTCTCCCTTTAAAAAAAAGAATATACAAATACATGCCTGCATGCAACACTTCAGAAAGGGACAGGATCCTGAACAGCAGTCACACCTTGAAGGACCGACTTCCTTCCTTTCTGACATTTATTTACTTCCTTACTTTTGGGACTTATTATATGGCTGCCTACCTCACATAATGACTTTAGGCAGCTCACAATCCATAAAAACACAGATAAAACAAAAGTACCCCTCCCTTCAGGTTCCAGACCAAACAGCCTCCCAATTCAATCCCATCTTGGTCCAATTGTTACAGCAATAGTAAGCTCTTCATGACCCTCTGGAAGGCTAAAGGGGTAGGAATCTCTCATATAGGAGTCTATTCCAATGTATTGGCCACTGAAGTGTACCTTTGAGGTCCCATCAGTTGACAACATTTAAGGGAGGGAATCTAGAGTGGACCCACCCTATGTAACCTAGTAGGATGGGCAGAGAGAGGCAGTTCTGGCAATAATCCAGCTTTGGACCATATACAGTGTGTTAAAGATGAGGATAACCAGCACTTTAAACTGCATCCAGAAACTAACTGGGGGCTACTGCAGCTCGTGGAACCTTAATCAGATGCAGGGCACCTGATACTGTGTGCATCTGAACCAGCTGTAGCTTCCAAATGGTCTTCAAGTGCAGCCCCATATAAAGTGTGTTGCAGTAATGCAAATGGGAAGTGACTAAGGTATGAATGGGTGCAATTGGTGCACAAGATTAATTTGTGTAAAGTCCTCCTCCTCCAGCACAGCTGCCATCTGCTCTTCCAGGAGGGCCCCTAAATGTTATCCCATCCAGACTCAGAAATGTCAACTCTGGTCCAGTGGAGTGGGATGGAGTGGAGTGGGGGGCAGACACCTACAACCCCTCTGTCTTGCTAGGGTTGAGTTGCAACCGGCTCTTCCCCATCCAGGACCTTACAGCTTTTAGGCACTGAGTCACCATCTGAACAGCCTCACTTGCCTAGCATGGAAGAGAAATATAATTGAGTATGAACAGCATACTGATGATCCCAAGCCCCATGCAGCTTACATCTATAAGCCAATATTTTTCAAACTTGTCAACATTCTCCTTTATTAGTTAAACTTGTCAACTTTTAAGATGTTTAAGCCTCAACCCCCAAAATTCCTCAGACATTATGGGAAATTTTGGGGCTCCATAGGTGGAGAATTCTGGGAGCTGAAGTCCACACCTCTCAAAAGTTGACAAGTTCGATATAGTTAAACAGGAGGCAATCAACACTACCTAAAACTCCTTTACTCCTTTCCCTGCCAGGAGGAGCGTGACCCATCTAGCTTCCCTTCCCTATATTATTATTGTTGCTTTTGTTATTATTATTGATCATCGCAGTCAGCCAGATGTTCAGACTGGGTTTGGCATTTTTGTCTACCTATCGAGTCCTTACCAAGGACCTGGGATAGGCAGATTTGGATGTTTGACGGTGTTGCAGATATCATCGCAGGATGGAAATAATAATAACTTCCATCCTGCGACGATATTATTGTTATTACTATTATTACTAATTATTGTTATTATTATGTGCCGTCATTTTCAAGTCCTAGCGACCACACTAGCAGATTTTCTCCAGGACGGTTTCCCTTAAATACTGAGCGTGTGAACTGAAGGGACGTGGATGTTGTCGCTTGCTGCCCCTGCAGTCTGCCCCTTCCGGACTCCCTACCTGCTCCCCACAACCGGCCAGCAGCTCAGGGAAGCGCTGCACCCTCGCTCGGACGCGTTCCCACACTGGTCGACTGGACATAGCCGGAAGAGCAAAAGCCAGCTATCGGCTGGACGCAGCCATAACCAGGCCCACCTTCCGCGAAACAGCGCTTTTTTAACCACCCTTCACCTCTCCGCCGTGGCCTGGAGCACGACCCCGCTTTCCGACTGGGGGAACGGCTCCACGCTCCCTCTCCCCTGATTGGGTCCCGTTCTACACCAGAAGCTTCCGATTGGACGAGAAATGGAAAGCCGCGGGACTTGGCTGTCGCCGTTCGCTGGCGGCGTCTGATGACGACAGAGACAGCTGTTTGCTGAAGTACGTGATTGGCTGGATCGGGGTAGGGTCGCCGTTCGATTGGAGTATCTGGCGTCCCGGGAGGCGGCCTGTTGAAGCGTATGGCTGGACCCGGAAGTCACCATGGCGGCTGTCCCTTTGCGAGATCGGTTGAGTTTCTTGACTCGGGTTAGCGTGAATAACATGATACTTTTTTAGGGACGGGCGTATGGAAATTTAGAGTATTAATTTATCCTAAAATCTCTGCGGTAGGGTGGAGGTCAAGAAGCCAGATGAAATTATGATTTTTTTCTAGAAATGTATTAGATGCTTCAGTTCTTCTGATAGCTCAATACTTTAACAGTATAAGGCAAAGTTGAAAATAAATATGGTTTATGGACTATTTTATCAGTGCAAGGTGTAGAGGTGGAGCTTGTGTGTTGCATGCTGCGCCATTGCTTGCAGAATCCTTCTCCATGGAGGCTCGTTTCTTTGTTTTCAATAACATCAGGCTTTGATTTACTTCCCTCAGTAAACAAGAGCATTCAAACATACAATATATTTACTAACACTGAAGTAATACAGTCTATAAAGGGCTCTGAGACCAGCAGCATATGTGAATTGGAATAAAAAATGAAGACACCAATTATTTTCATCCCAGCATCAATACTTTACTTTTACAGTTTCTATGCTATATGTCAGCGATACAATGACAGTGGCTTACAGCGCGGTGATGCTACCAGATAATTTAATTGAAGTAAACATTTTTGAAGAAGATTGTTGACGCTGGATAAATTATACTAGCCAGATAGTAAGTCTAGCAAGGCACAAGCCACAAGTGATATTAAAGTTCCAGTTAGCAGTGCAAACATAGGATGACACCTACTTGTAAATAGAGGTGTTACCAGTTCCTCAAACATAACCAGTGATAACTTGAAGAGATGTCAACCAGTGTGCAGGGAAGTCACACTGTATTAGGTTAAATTTGCTTGAAATGAAATAATCATTTAAGCATTTGGAAGCAAAGAAGATCATTTTTCTTCCGTCTGCATTTGGAGATGGGGCTTTTTTTGCCCTGTTTGGGCAGAGAAAATAAAGGCTTCATTCTTTTGTTATACCAACTAAAATTTGTAAAAGATATTTGTAAATATTGTAAAATATAAAATATTTTTTCTACTATCAGGGTATGCCATATTCTATTACAAAGAATGAACTCCGATAGTGATGCTTCCTTATTCATGAAATGATACTATTAGGCTACCTGTATTTTCTCATTGCTATGTCTCTCTCTCTCTTTACTTTCTATTGCCTCATAGTGCCATTGGTTGTTGATACTAACAATTATATATTAGGAAAAGTCCAAAGTGACTTTTTTTGTATATGTGTGTTCTTTTCTTCAGCTACCCACTCTAATCAAAGGCACCTCAGATGATGAAGTTCCATGCCCAGGTTATCTGCTTGAAGAGATTGCCAGTATCCTTTGATCTTTAGAACAGTTGGATGATCTGTATGTGATCTATTCATGAAATCATTTTAGTTATGCAGTACACACTTTTGTTAACAGCAAAAATGTGTGGCTGTAACAGAGCCTAATACATCTAATGTTCTGGAATTTTGCAACAGATTGGGAGACCAGCAGCTACATTTTTTTCAGTTGCATACCCCGCACCCCACCCTGCCTCCATCTCTTTAATTCCATACCTATATATTAAAACCCCATTGTATTGAAAAAAAATATTCTAGCAATTCAAGAAATGTAGGACTTGGAAGGCAGACCAGCACAAAAGTTTGAGCAATGCTTGTCTATCAATTCCTTTATTTTACTAACTCTTTAACATAACAAACTTTCAGAGATCTCCCATGAATCAACAGGAAGCAGTCACTGTCTTCTTGAATACCTCCTCAATCGTCTTCAGAGCAACTCATGCCATATCAAACTAAAGGTAAAAAAGTGGCTTGAAAGAATGTGGCCAAAACTAGAGTGGCTCTTTGGAGTAGGCATCCTTAACTTTGAAACAAAAACAAAGATTTATACTTTTAAATCTATTTTAACAATCCCAACTTAGCTTCTGCATTCTTAGGTGCTTAAGATCCTGCTCTATATGTGTACCCATGGCTCGTCACCTTTCCTTCTGCAGCTTAAGAGGAATTCTTCATTCATTCAGGAAGCCATAGGTAGGTCAGAGATTCCAACCAGAATAACTATGTCTTCCTAATAATAGTTATATAATGTTCATTCAGCACCTATGTGATCTCTTTTACACAAACTGAAAAAACCAGCATGGTGAATATTATAGTCATACATTACAACTGAAGGGTTTGACACTGAGAAAAGATAATGCTAGTTAGCAAGTTTGGGTCAGAAAATGGCTTCTTGATTCACAAATATAACTATTAGTTATATAATCAACAGGGAACAGGTCCCACTGATCTCCTGGGTTAGGCATACATGGAACAATGCTCTTGACAGAAGCAAATGCGAGAATACAATTTCCCCCTCTCCAGATCTTGTCATCAGTAGTCCATGAGGAGAACAGAGCCGTCATTGTATTATCAGTTCTAAAGTATCTTTCCCTGCCAAGAAGACTGCTCTAATAAAATAAACATTTTGAATTATTTTAATTTTTCAGATAGGTTGAAGGTGTTGCTCCTAATGGACGACTTGACTTTAGATAGCTCCCTTGCTCATTTTATTTTCTATGGCATAGGGAAGAGGGAGGTGGAGATGGATTGGCAACTATTTCTGGGTATTGTAGTTCCCGCACACATTTACATGCATAAAACCTCATTTATTATTCTGCATCAATATGAAAGTCACAAGTGATCTTTATTATATAACTCTTTGTGATTGTGATACTTAGGAGCCATGGTGGCACAGTGGTTAGAATGTAGTATTGCAGGCGAACTCTGCCCACTGCCAGAATTTTGATCCTGATCAGCTCATGATTGACTCAGCCTTCCATTCTTCAGTAAAATAAGGACCCAGATTGTTGGGGGAAATTGCTGACATTGTAAACTGTTTAGAGAGTGCTGTGAAGCATATGGAGTGGTAGATAAGTCCAAGTGCTATTGCTATTACTTTCTCTATTGGGGGCATGTTTTATACTAGGATTGTTGATATGGAACTTGTTGTATAGGATATTTTTCATTGCTGCAAAACAGACTGCTTTGATTGATGCAGTTGCTGTTTTTAGGAATCTATAAGGAGTGAAACCTATGCAAAGCACGCATGGATTCTGCTCTTTCGCTGCCTCACCATCTCCTCTACCTTGTAGGATTCACAGGGCCTCCTGATCCTCTCCATGGCAACAGCTTGTATCAGAAGGTGCGGATGACTGCACAGGTGAGCGACAAGTCCCAGTCATGAGATCTCGATATTCTCAAAGCCTACTGTGTGGAAGGGTTTTCTGTATGACCGTTCATCACATTGCCCTTTGCTTGCTTCTCTCCTTGTAGGACCTGGCAGGCACTTTATTTTCAGATGTGCTGTTGCCTCAGTGTGTTATTCAGCCACCAAAAGAGCTGCCTTCAGCAGGTAAACCAATATTGCCAAGATAAGACCGTAGTGCCTGTGTAGATCCCCTATATTACCTTTTTCAGTTTAAAAAAAATATATAATTTTATTTTCCTTTTTCTCATTTTTCCTCCTTTCCTTCCATGCTAAGGTGAGCATGACTTCCTGGCCCTGAATAACTGAGGGAAGAAAATACTATCTTTGAGAATGATACTATCCGATTACTTCTAGTTTGGAGATGTTGAACCATCTATTTTGCCTTTTTCAAATATTCCAGAATAAAGCCACATTCGAGCTATAGTAGAATTATAATTCTAGGCCAAATTATTGTGGCCAGGTGAGAGTAAATTCAATTTGAAGGGTACTTACGGCAAGTCTTCAACTGAATTAAAGGAACAACTGTTAAGAGTAAGAACAGATATGCTCCTTCAATTTCCATACAGCCTTTGTTGTTTAGGATGATGGAAGTAAAACTTATTCTGCTTCTGTGCCTCTCTTTAGCCAGGAAGTAAGTCAGTTGCTACAACCTCACCCTGACACTGGAGGAGCTCGGCCTCATGGTTTCAGGCAATTTGTCCTCAGATCCAATAGTTGTGCTCCCAGCAATTCATTTGCATATGTGCAGCCTGGTGCTATATTTTCTGAGAAGAAGCAGTTCTCAAAATATCTGAACCTTCTTATCTCAGTGGCAGTTTGTGACCAGTTTTTTATTTGAATGAACAGAATGTAAAAGGGAAGGACAGTCTGGAATAGTGGTTAAGGTGCTGGCCTAGAAACCAGGAGAGTGTGAGTTCTAGTCCTGCCTTAGGCAGGAAAGATAGCCGGATGATTTTGGGCCAGTTCCTCTTTCTTGGCCCAACCCACCTCACAGGGTTGTTGTGGGGAAAATAGAAGGAGGAAGGAATATTAGATATGTTTGCTACCTTATTTATAAAATAATGATGGTAGAATAAAAATAATTGCTGATAAAGTTATTTTCATCTGATGCTGATTAAGTGGAGAAAAGCATGTGAGCTGCCTTCAGGCTTCTTTTGTAAAGTCCCTTTCATGTCTCTCTTCCTAGGTATGGGAAATAGGTCTAGCCCCCACGGCTCCCTCGAAGGCTTTGGTTTTGAAAAGAACAGCTCTGGTAAGTGTTGGGTTCAAGAGCTGAAAGGACATGAGTTCTACAATACCCCCAATTCTTTGGGCAAGAACCTTCTGCCTGCCTCCTAGTCTTCTGCTTCTTCCACCTCGCCTCCAGAACTTTGCTTTTCATCATATTCAGAACCTTTCCTCTCCTGATTCCTAGCAGTATCCAGTAGTACTGCTTGGGCTTGAAGCCACACTGAGCACTAAAGCAAGTTGAACTGTTCAGAAGAAATCAATTGAATAAATTGCCAGAGAAGGGATCCTGTGGTTTGAGCTGAAAATTCTGAGGTTGGGAAGGGCATAAATTTCTTTCGTGATGAAGCACAGAAATTTCAGCAGTTAACATATGCCAATGGCGATATAGCAATATAGGATGTAATGTCAAGACTAGAGATAGGAATGCCTGGAAGAAAAACCTGGAAAAATTGGGGGGAAAACAGTTCTTTTTTTCCAATTTTTTTCCCCAAGTTTTTCTGGTATTTTTTCCAGGACTTCTCATCTCTAGTCAAGGCCCTTCTTATTTTGGTTTCTGAGGCTTAACCCTCCTCTTTTTTGAACAAATGGACATAAATTCATGCCCATTAGAAATTATTTTTTGTGTCTGGCATTTTTCTCCCCTATAGTTACTTCCCTAATGTGACACAACATACGCTGAATCTGTGTAAATGGTTCCCTTTTATTGCTTTTCCAGTATCCCCTGGCAAAAGTCTGCTGGCTACCATCCAGAGGGCAGCTGAGGTAGTTGCCAATGTGGTGCTTCCTGGTCAGGAACTCGTATGTCCCCCTCAGAGGGAGATGGCAGACAGTGTCTACGAGCCAGTGATGGCACCGTCCCCTGGCAAAAGCCCCGCCTTACTCACTAAACCTCCAGTAACCCTAGCCAAGAAGATGGGAGGTAGGAGACATCTTCCATTCAATGGATGTTAAACCTTGTTGTACGCTGCTGTTTTTGAGAAAAAGAAAGGTATACAGGTACTCCTTGACTTCTGACCACAGTTGAGCCCCAAATTTCCACCGCTAAGCGAGACAGTTGTTAAGTGAGTTTTGCCCCATTGCATGAACTTTCTTGCCACGGTTGTTAAGTAAACCGGGCTTCCCCATTGACTTTGCTTACCGGAAGGTCGCAAAAGGTGATCACATGAATAAATATGAACCAGTTGCCAAGCGCCTTAATTTTGACCATGTGACCATGGAGATTATTGCAACGGTCCCGAGTGTGAAAAATGGTCATCGGTTATTTTTTTTCGGTGCCACTGTAACTTTAAACGGTCACTAAATGAACTGTTCTAAGTCAAGGAACACCTGTAGATAATTAAGTGCAGAGGGAGGGGGGCATCTCATGGGCTGTATGAGTTATCCACCTAAGTGTCCTTGGCAGACCCCTAAGTCAACATCCACACATTTTCCAGTGTTTAGTGGCACTTTTAAACTAATTTCTTTGTATTTTGTTTGGGAGGTGAGGGTGATTTCAGCTGTTTTAGATTATTTTTAATGCCATAACTATAGTCATGCTATAGGTTGCCTTGAACCCAGGGGTTTTTCTGGCTAGCCCTGCCCGCTTTCTTGAGTAGCACCCCCACTATCATTCAGTGGCCTTTTGCTCCTGAACTTTAAGAAATGTTGTTGAACATATTTCCAAAACTCAAACCAATCTTGAGGCACCAATTAAGGTTGGCCGACTCCTTGTATATTTTGAGGCATAGCAAAAGAGGTAGTCCTCGACTTACGATCACAATTGAGCCCCAAATTTCTGTTATTGAGACATCTGTTAAATGAGTTTTGCCCTATTTTATGACCTTTCTTGCCTCAAGTTGCTAAGTGAATCGCTGCAGTTGATAAGTTAGTAACCCGGTTGTTAAGTGAATCTGGGTTCCTCATTGACTTTGCTTGTCAGAAGGTCGTAAAAGGGGATCACATGACCTTGGGGCACAGAAACGGTCATAAGTATGAACCAGTTGCCAGGCATCTGAATTTTGATCACATGATCATAGGGATGCTGCAAAGGTGGTAACTATGAAAAACTGTCAAGAAGTCACATTTTTAACTGCCATTGTAAGTTTGAACGGTCACTAAATGAACTGTTGTAAGTCGAGGACTGTTTGTAGTGATGAACAAATGCCTTTCTTGGCTTTTGAAGAAGTCATTCAGTCCTATTACCCAGTTCCTTTGCAAATTCTCTCACAGTGAACCATCAACCTGGGCAAGCAGGAGGTGGGTGGGAGGACTTGGACATGGGGCTCAGCTCCCAGAATTCCTTGCAAGAGAATA
>JANHFL010002180.1:978760-995433 GCA_032468155.1 Oxyrhabdium leporinum
TTAAAAGCATGTTTGAATTATGTTCCAAAAACCTAGAGCTTATCACTAGAAGAGAAACTATGGATTTACTAAAGGAAGATCAATCTTGAAAAGATACAGCTACCCAAATTAGTTTTGGATGACAGATATTTTATGGGATAGCTTTTATAATCAAAATGTTATCTTGCATCTCTAGCTTTATTTAAAATTGAGGTGAATTTATATTCCTCGTATGTAATATGTCTTAGCTATTTCTTTTTAGTATTTGGTATCTTTTTTTCTTTTTGCTGTAATACTCATTTAGATTTTTACAACCCAGATCTGATAGATGTCTAGCTGCTATTTCAGTAAAAAGTAACCCAGCATAAATCTGATTAAAATTACATAACATTTTTTTTTTCTATACCTAAATCCTATCATTTTAGGTGGGTTGTTTGGTGTGTGTAGTTTTTTTTGCTCTGCGATTTCACCAATGACTTTCATATTTACAACTACTTGTGAGCCTTAGTGCAATATGCTGGTATTTTAGATCCTAGTTACAGGCAGCTTCATATTGGTGGCTAATGAACAAATGGTTACTGCAAACAAATGACATGTTTTTATTTCCAGCATGGTTGGTTGTATGGCTGTTGAGATAGTTTCTTTGTGGAGGATTTTTTTTTTTTTGCAGATCACGGTAGAGTATCTACTACTGATGCACATGCACTGCCGTGTGGAGAAAGAGAATAGATTCGATACTGTCACAACGGTGGCTGGGTAACACATAAATCCCTAGAGTTAATGGTTGAAGTCAGGCTAACGGCAGATAGCTAACAGATAAAGCACCGAGCGTTGTCTCGTCTATCAAAACTGGAAAGAATAGTTTGGATCATACTATGTTTCGCGATTATGTTTACCTTACGCCGGTTTCTGTGGAACTTAAGGCTACAATTGGCAGCTCTCGCGAATGCCTGGTTTCTTCCTTGCCCTTCAACATTTTGTTTGCAATTACGACTGAGTCCATTGCGAAATAAAACAACCGGGTGAAACAATGGGTAGCAAAGCCGGTTTAGTTACTCGATTCGACTACAGTACTACGATCCAGCCACGTAGTTTCGGTGCAACGCTCAAACACTAGGAGACAATTGGGCTTGGGGAAGAGGCGCCAGCATGCCTGCAGGGTGTTTTTATCTCGCCCCATCCCCCTCTCTACAATACATTTGGAGGGGGGGGGAGGGTAGAGGGAATTTTTCTTTGAAGTGCGTTTGCACTAATATTTCTTCCCAAAGGCTAAAATAAGCAAGGGGGGGGCGGAGATGCAAGACCACCGCGGAGGACCTACTCCTTCGCGCCGCCCACCCCATAACCGGGGCTGCGAAACAAACGCTCGCCCGGTCCCTGAGATTTTTTTTGCAAGCTAAAAGCGGCCAAGAAAAGGGGTTCCGAGCGGGAGAAGAGGCGGGCCTTTAGGGGGAGGCTCCTCCTCGGCACGCGCTTGCGGGTCGCACCGCTGCCCCCCAACTACCTCCACCTCCTCCTCCTCCTCCCCCCTTCCCTCCTCTTCCCTTGCTCTGTCAACCTAGCTCCGGCAACTGAAGGACATAGAGATCAGCCGATGAGGAGGCCGCATCTCCCAAAGGCGGGCCAATAAGAGCGTCGAGGAGGGGCGGGAAGCTCGCCCGGAGTCAAGTGCGCATGCGGATGGTTGCTAGCGGCGCTTCCCCCCCCTCCGCCCTTCTCACTTTTGTTGTGGCTCGGAGGGAACTGCGGCGTCGGCAGCAGAGACGGGAAGCCCCTCCCCCCCATCTCCCCGTTTCGGTTTTTGTGGGGCGGGGTGGGGGAGAGGAAGGAGAAATGACCCCCCCTTCCCCTTAGGCGCTAAGCCTCTTTGCTCCGGGAAGGAGGGGAGCGGTCTCTTGCGGACGTGGGCTCCGAGCTGAACGAGGAGCCCTCTTCCCCGCCAAAGCCCGAGAAGAAAGAGAGCTGCCTGCCCTCCATCCCCCGAACCTCCCGCAAGCGTCCGGGGTGGTGGTGGGGAGGAGGAACCACGCGTGTCCGTCTCAGGTAAGTGAAGAGGTGTTTTGTGTGTGTGTGTGTGTATAAGACGAAGGACATAAAAGGTCCCCCCCCCTCCTAATTCACTCTATCTGGGGTATGGAGGGGAAGCCTATTTGTGGGAGTGGGTTCCCACTTTTTTCCCCCGGCTACTGCACCGTCGTCTCCTTGTTTCGGCGAAGCTTTTTGCAGAGCTTTCCTTGCAAGGGCTCGTTCTTTTAAAGGGGACCCAAGATGCGGGGGAGGGGGGGTTTTTTGGTCTCTCTCCACGATTAGACCCCCAAAAAAAGTCTTATTAAAAGAGGGAAAGGCCCTGCCTTACTTTTCCCATCTGCTCTCTCTGGCCTCCTTTCAGCATTTTGAGAAATTCGGAAAGTTTAAAAGCTTTGCTTCAAGCTTCTTTTTTATTGGTGTCCCCAAAGACCATATATATATTAAAGAGATGCCTTTTGCCTCCTGACCCAACATTTGAAAGATGGCTAAATTTATTTGTGCAGAACTTTACTAATCGTACAGTACACTGTGCATTTGGTAAAGTGGACAATGATCATATTTTAAAAATGCTTTTGATCTTTTTCGGCAAAAGAACTGGAAATTAATGCCAGTTGATAGTCCTTATGACTAGAATACTCACCAATCTGTATTGGCTTCCACTCTTTTTTTTTAAAAACCCATCACCCTTATATGAATGCTTACAGTAATCTGTTAAATATGTATATTGGCAGGCTTGGGGGAAAATGCATGCTAATATTTTAAGAAGCCTAGGCTTTTATTTTTCTGTCCAACTGGCAAATCATTCTGCCACATTAAAATAATACATAAAGTACATCCTTTCAATGCTTTGCTACATTAAATGTAGCAGTTTCCTCATTTAGCAACCAAGTTGGAAGCGACAACATAACTGAATGAACACATAAGTGAGAGTGAGAGACATTACTCTTGCACCTGTATGCATTGTCAGGTGCATAAATTTGGTCATAAGCGTGTGCACTTGTCCAAAAATCTTTAGGTTGAAAAAATTCAGATGGCCATCATATGGCAGCAGATAATTTTTGTAGCCTAGATCTAGTAAACTTATAATATTTATTGATATGTGGTTTTCACACTTGATGTGATTAGGGTCACAGAACCAACCACAGTAATACTAAATGTCTATGTAGATTGCAGAGAATTCACCAACGTATGGTGGCTGGATCTATGTTTATATATTTGTGGAATTTCAAGGATGATTCTTTTTTTCTGGTAAATACAATATGTGTCTCAAAGCCAGATTTCAGTATATGTTGCTCATGTGACCTGATAACTTCAAATAAGAGATTGTCTTGTTTGGAGACACATCTCAAAAGTTTAAAGGCTACATTATTCTGGTGGCAAATATGTCAAAAGAAACAGTTCTAACAATGTAATCTCTATGTGGGGTGAAATATATTCTTTCTTACATTTGATATTTGAGGTACTTTTTACACACTTTATAGGATGAATGATATAGTATGTCAAATTCATTCTATATTGTTTTTCTCATAAAATGTATAAAAAGTACCTCAAATACCAAATGCAAGAGAGAATATTTGTAACTTGCTTATTTGTAGTTTTAATACTACCTTTAAAACATAATGGTGGGATTTCATTATCAATAATACAATTACAATCAGGTAACATATTGCAGTGAATAGCTGAAGTTTCCTTAGAGTACACATATTTTTTAGCTAATTGAAAGTATAGGGTAGTTACTATGGATGGACAGTTTTTTTTAAAAAAATAGCTTAACCTCTAAATAGAATTAGAAGCATGATATCTTTCAAAAAATGTAAACATGCCCCCAGAATAGCCGAACTTAAAAAAAAATCCAAAACCACTTAAGATTATAACACTAATCTTTTTTCTGTTGAGATCATCATTCCCATAGGGAATAATTTTGAAGAAAGAAGTGGTGGGCAAGGGTGAGGGGGTGGCAGAGCTGAAGTTAAATGTGAAATCTTTTTTTCTCGTGATATTTCTCTTTTACGCTCCCAAATGGGATAAATAGCTTCTCTCTAAAGTCTGAACAGATTACTTGCAATAAATAAACAACAGTTTGGGTTTAATGGTGTTCAGTACAAAAACTTGTACGAGTTTAAGTCTGATACTATAGTCTCTGCATTCCAACATTCAGGATCCATTTTGCGAGTTTTATTAAAACAAATCTGGTAACTATCTTCTTTTTTCACCTTTGTCCACTCAAAATTACACTGATGGAACTTTTTGTCTGCAAAGAAATAGATGCAAAATCCATGCCTATTTCCCTTGTCAATTAGGAAAACAAAACATTTTGCCAATCATACTTTCTGATGCTGTATTGCAACAAATTAAGGATGAATTGCCTCCAGCAACAAATGCAAAGTGCCCATGCTTTATTGAGTTTAACCTTTAGGTGCTGGAATTGATCTCCCCTATATGGGCTTAGCAAATGGTTAATATAATTCAAAGGGAGAGAATTTGATGTTGCTACCCTGCACTTTTTTTTTTTACTAACTCCCATTAGATTCAGCCAGTATGACTAGTGGCAAGAGATTTTAGTAATTCCAAGGCATAATGGAATAGTGGAATAATAAGCACATGGAATAAGCAAGACATATGGATCAATTTACTCATCATTTTTCCTTTATTTACAGAGCTTCTCTAATACAAAATGAAGAGTGCCCGTGGCAGCAGTTCTTCCTTTCAGGGAAACGGTGTCAATGGTGTGGACCTCATTCTTACAGGGCTGCCTATGCAAGTGCTTCAGCGCCCTAGCAGTGCCTCCCCAGGCAAACACATTGCTCGTTCCATTTCTGTTATTACGGAAAACAAACCCAAGAGGAATATCCTGGTGAGTACTGATGTTGTAACAAGCATTATCCTTCTAAAGGTTATGGTTTATATTCATTTCACTCCTTGGTTTAAATGTAATCTTTAACTTCTATTGATGTACAAAGTAATAATGTGTCTTCAATTTGTCTGGATGAAGAGCTTTGCGCCCTGTGATTCTTTTGGTTAGATGGGGGAGAGGGAGAAGGAAGGAAGGAAGGAAGGAAGGAAGGAAGGAAGGAAGGAAGGAAGGAAGGAAGGAAGGAAAGCCAGTGGTATAGCAAATAAGAGGTTGTATTAGCAGTGGAGAAACCCAGATTCTCTTCACTTTCAACCTCAGAAGCTGTAACTTTATGTAACTTAGGGCCAGTCATTGTCCCAGCCCCACCTATCTCACTAGTAGTGTTTTTGTGGTAAAAAAGAAGGAAGCACTATGTACCTTGCCTTGGTTGTCCCAAAAAGCACCTTTGGGACAATCATGACCTGGTTGACTAAGAATCTACAGACTTTTAACTATACAATTTGGGATGAACACCCTTTGAATGGTGTGGGAGTAGGAATGAATTTCCAGAGGAAAAATTGCAGACTAGAGGAACCAGAGGACTACTCAGGTGATCCTGAGGACATAGATAAACCTCCATGTGCTTCAATGACCCTCTAAAAGAATGCAGATTACTAACTGTCTGCAAGGAATATAAATCCTTCCATTCCCCACTATCCTGTCAGAGCTGAAGAAGTTTCTTGGATGAGAAGTGAAACGTCTTCAAAAGAAAAAACAAAGTCCAATTGCCTCCTGAAAAAGCACCTTTGGGACTACCTTGCTTTGTATAATGTTTGGAACTACCAAATGGAAGGCAGACCTACATCCAACAAAAAGAACAATAGTTGCCTTGACAAAATACTTCACATTGTCTAGAAACATTTCTAGTCTCTCTTACCTCTGTCACAAAGGCAAAAGAAGCTTCTGCATCTCTTTTAGAAATGCTAGAGAATGTGGAGAAAGCATTGTCTTCCAACCTTTGCTTAGTTTTCCCCAGCACTAATGAGAACCAGAAGATGCTTCCCTGCAGGGGTTTTGCACATGGGGAAGTTCCTGCTTTTTGCAAATTATACAGGATGCTGAGGGAGATCTGTGAAGCAGAAGAAGGTGAAGTAGCCTGGTTGCTCTTTTCTGTTAAGATGCAAGAAGGCCATGTCTCACAAAACACTTTGAAGATGGTGCTTTCCTCAGATCTTCCTTGAAATGAACAATCCTTCAGAGACTGGCAAAGCCCCGAATCCTGGACAGTCTAATTTTCAAACATTTTCAAGGGCAGAAACTTAATAGCTTAATAATAATCATTTATCTATCTTTATGTTATCCCTCCCTCCCTCTTACCTCAAGAGGCAAAGCACTATTGACAAAATTGGCAATAAAATGAAAAGAAAATGCAAACTTAACATTTCTAATGTTAAAAAAACAAACCTGAATTTCAGTGCTGAAGCAGGAGCAAATGGTAGAGTGCATTTAAGAGCCTTCTCTCACCCCACTTGTCTCCCACAGAGAAGTCTGTAACTCACTTTGAAAACATCAGTCTGGTAGAAAACTACAGAATCATGAGAGATCACAAGATAATTTTAACTTGAATAAGGCTACAAAATTGCAGCATCCCTCTATAATAAGCATCCCTCTATAGAAAATGTTTCAGTCATGTACTGTATGCCTTATAGCCAAGGGAAGTTGCAGTTACGTATTATTTTGATTATAACAATGTACTAACAAATTCAATCAATTAGACTTGTAAATTGGATTGGCGGTAGAGCAGAATTCTACCTGTAAGTTATTAAAGTTATTTGATGAAATTATGAGATACTAACACACAGGAAGCTCATGAAATAAATGTGTTTGAGAAATAAGCCATCAGTGTTATAATGCAATCTGTTGCTCTGCTCAACAATAGATAGGGATTATGCAGAGTTTTATAAGGATGTGTGACATTCTATCAATTCTTTTTTTTAAAACTATATTAAAACCTTTGCCATTCATGTGAGAAAGTAAAGAAGAAACTATGGGGCACACCTCATGACCATCAGTGGGGAAATTTTCCAAAATTTCAAAATGGAAAGGATCAAACAGCTTTCAGAACAAGCTGTCATGATAGTCAAAGAAAGAATGAAAAAGAATGAAAGGGTTGTACAGCAAGAAGAAAGCATGACAGCTGAACATAGATTTCCAGAGATAAGCAAAAACCAACCAACCCAAGGAAATTGACAAATAGAGGAAAATAAGATAAAATACAGTTTTTTTAAAAAAAGAACAAAGAAAATATGGGAAAATCTATAGCTAACATGGGAATATTGAATAATTACAGGAGTCTAGTAGAGGCAAATTGGGTTAAACAAAGACAATACCGAAAGTGTTCAAATAGGATTACAGAATGATATAAATGTTTGCAAAGATAGAACATATTAAAAAACCAAATAAAGTTAACATGAAATACAGATACTGAAAAAAAGTGAGAAACAGAGAGACATTTAAATTGTTGACCTGGAGATTATTTATACATAAATAATCCCTTCTTCCCCAGCCTTGGCCAATATTGTGATTCTATATTGCCAGCTACCTGACTGAGCTGATGAGCCTGTTCTGAGGCAAGGCTTTTTGCTTCACTAAATCTACCCAAAATGTATAACTCTGTGGGAACTTTAAAAACTTTTTTTTTTTTTGCTGCTTAAAACTTAAGGAATACTTTCAAGACATTTAGTCATTAATTCAATCTACACAATACTGTAGATTATAGCAAATTCCAGATACATAAAAATAACACTACATGAACACCTCCAGGTAGATGTAATCCTGAATCAGATCATTATATTGAACGTTCTGCCCATAAGCTTATCAGCAAATTTTTACTTTTTCTACTTATCAGTAAAAATGGATAAAGCAACATTGCTAATAGGGCAGGACAAGATTCCATCCAAGATCTCAGGAACAACAATATTAGCACGCTGATAAGAGTCATTTGCCATTATGAATAAATTGAATTATTTCAAGAAAAGTGAGAGACGGCTATCCAATCCCATCTTGTACTAACTTATCTTCATATCCAAATGGCGGTATATTAGACAAAACTATGCAATCTGATGAAAGAAGTTACTGAGGACACACAAGACCATACTTATGTAGAGGCACCCCGGGAGCCCAGACCAAGTATCTTCTCTATACCTTGATACACAACTCTGGGCTGTTGTTTGTCAAGCATTGTACCATTGCATGCTGGAATATCAGGTTACATGGACTTCAATTTTATGCCAGCAACCTCCCAGCTTACATAAGTGACACTGCAACTTCCTAAAAAGATTGATTTCTATGAGTAATCTTGACATATTTTTTAGCTACCATGGATGTTGAGGCACTATATACCAACAGGGACTTCAAGTCAATGCCAACATAGCATACTTTGCTTTCACACCCATTCATACCCACGCACATAGCTCCACTATATGCTAACGTCTTTTTGGCTGCTCTAGAATAATGGCTTTCTCAGCTTCTACCTCCTTTAACCTCTCCTTTCCTTGGGATTCATTGGTTATGTTTTCATTAACTAGGCCTTGGAAAACAATAATCAAATTCCATTATGATTTCAACAATTTTTGTCCCACCATCAACCTCCACCGAGCTGCTGAACAATTTCTGGATGTAATGGTCGAAGTACATAATGAGCACATGAACACCACTTTATACCAAAAGCCTATAGACCATTATCAATGCCTACATGCTTCTGCCTTCCATTTAGAACAAACCACCAAAACATACAATCTTTACACTAACAATCATTCTCAACATGGATTAGAAGGTCATTCCCCCCTCCCCCAAAGGAATCATAGAATCTTTCTAGGAGCATACAGTCTCTACATGATACAGTTTAGATTAATAAACATTTAAAAGTTTAAGTACCTTTTTTATAGCTAGCAGGGTCAATGAAAAGGGTCAAGGAGGTAAATGAAACCATTTAGAACAAACCACCAAAACATACCATCTTTACACTAACTAAGGGGGCCATGGGTAGAGAATCTGTGCCCCAACTACATATAAACAACTACCAACAGCAAAACATTCTCGAGGGAATAGGAAACAATAGAACTAGTATGACATTGGGACTTCGAAGAAGGGCAGAGTAATATTAGAGCATTTCAGCATTTTAGGACACTCCATTACAAATCCCAGAGTAACCATTTGGGGAACAAAGAAACTTTGCCAGTATAATTGTGCAAGAAATTGCTCTGAAGGCTTCAACAAACAATGGATGTTTAACACTTTACAATTGTTACAATTGATAAAATCCTTGTGTAATTTGCATCTGCATAATCAGTCTGTCTTTCCCTTCTTCCCTCCTTGCTCCTCATCCCATTTAAAATCCTATATCAGTCTAACCATTCATTGTAGCTGATGAAATGTGCTGTAATTCACCAAACCTATACCTTTTAATTAAATTAGTAGTCTGAAAGGTGCTCCTTCTGATGTTCAAATATACAATAAATTTTACTATGTAGAGTAGAAAAAAATAATCAAATAAAAGATGGCATTTTCCTCAATATAATGTGCATGTCTTTGAATATAATTTGGCTAAATGCAGTTGTATGGGTATAATTCTTTGTGTAGTGGGTGTTTTAGTTTTTTTAAAGGGCTGGTGACATGTAGTTCCTCTAAATGAATTCTTATCTTTCCATTGAAGACAATGCTGTTCTGTCATTTGTAGTTAACTTGGCTAGAATGGTAGAAATGAGGAAGAATTAAGAGAATTTTTGTCTTGATAAAATACAGGGTGTAGGTATTACTTTGCTTTGTTATAAATTGTCTACCTTTCAGGAAGATGCAGGGCTTGCCACCTCTAGAGCTATGAACAATTTACGAAGATCCAACAGTACAACGCAGGTTAATCAGCAAATGAATGATGCCATCATGTAAGCATTAAACACTTCTTACTGAAAAATAAACTAGCCTAAAAGGTGTCTTAGAACCTCTTTTGTTCCTTTGAGTACTCTGGGAAAGTTGAGTGTCTTTGTTTTGGGATATATCCTTTAGGCTGAACATAAAATATTGGAGTAGTTTATAGGAATAAAATACCTTTCAGAAAAGCTAAAAGCAATGCTATGTGTAGACTTCTGCAGATTCCAAATTAATCTTGTCATTTTCCTTTTTAGCAGTGCAGATCACCATGATGACTTCCTCACGTTGTTTAATAGCAGCTCAACTGGAAGAAAAAAACTAGCAAGTCTAAGCAAAGATTCCCCAGAAAAGAAAACTACCTGGAACATCCTAGTAAGGGCTAAAATGCATGCGCATTCATTAGAAAAGCTTGCAAAGCCAGTCCCAAAACTTAGCTTTATGTTGTTATACCTGATAATTCCTCCGTGAATGCATTCAGGATTTGTCTACATTTATTATGTCAAAAATCCATTGTTGTAAAAAATATAATCCAAATTATCTCATCTGCTGTGTTATCTCATCTGCTGTGTTAAAATTATATTTCCCTTAGGACAAGAACATTGCCATTTGACTGTTGGGAAAATGCAAGATGCCCCTATAATGTACTTATCACACATGCCACAGTAATGAGCAAAGTATATACAATATGCCTAAATGACTATCACATATAGCTGTTGAGTAAGGTTTGCACCTCCCTCTGGGCAAGAATATACTTCTCTCCATAAAAAAAAATAGCGAGGGGAAAGCTGCACTCTACAAAAAGACTTCTGCCATCACTTTTTCATAGGCTTTATGGAGCTAAGTGCTGGTTAGAAAATCCAGAAAATATTTTATTATACCACAGATGAACAGGCTTTTTCCAAAGCTTTCCTGTTGACAAGAAAAAATTAAACATTTTTCCATTTTTAGCATCTTACTATGCTTTTTTTGTATCTGGTTTAGCTGTCATCAGCACAGCAATTCCCCAAAAGCTATACAGGGGCTAGGGTATGGGTGTTTTTGATTCCTATCTCTGCTTTTGAAGTTCCTTTGACACTGCTCTGATTTAGGCATGCCCATGACACTATCCAGAAACTTCCACCAATCTGTTCATTTTGAAGCACTCTTAATTGGATAAAAATCCTAGCATCTATCTCCAAAGCTTTGAAATCTGTTACATTTATTTCACTGGTTTGTAGTAAAAACTCTCATGAAATTGAACAATTTTTTACTTGAGGAGAAATTAAGAGTTTTTGTTAAAACATACGTAGTGAAGATCTGTGTACTGTTACTTCTGTGTATACTTATTTTTGGTTATCTGGTCAGGATGAGCAGCCCAGGATATTTCCTGCCTCATCCAGCACTCCTGGAAGCATGAGGAAGAAAGACATCTGTGTACCCCTTGCAGCTAATTTCACTGCCAATAATAGGTAAATACCTGTAAGTAGTAGGGCTTAATGTCTGGACATTCAACTAAAGTGCTGGCATTAAGTTGCAGAAAAATTCCCATGGCTTTGATAGTAACACTTCAATTTAATAGTTGAATATGGATGATACTTTGAGACTAGGCTGAAACTACCATATCTAAAGATGAAGCAGGCACGTAGGCATATAGGTAGGGTGGACAAAAGCCAGAAATCTTTATCTGTTTAAAAGATCCCTTGGGGGAAGTAGATAAGGAGGAACTAAGTCGTTCGTTAAGGAGACAAAAGGAAAAATGTCACATGAGCCACACAAAAGAGTACATGAGAAACCCCTCCCCAAATTTCACCATCAGTTACTAGATTTGTAAATTAACAAGAGAAGAATAGCTGACAGTCTTGTTGATCCACAAAGCAAGCAAGGACTTTTGGAGGGATAAACAGCGTCTTTAAGCTTGCCCATTCTTGGAGTTGTCTGTGGATCTAGACTTCTATCCCTCCAGCCAGAACCTGGCAGAAAGGGTAAGCATAGATGAGTTTGTGTGTGTCTGTGTGTGTAAACATGTGAGAAAGAGCACATATAGATATATTGAAACCAAGTGTTCGGTTGAAAGTGATTTGAGTGTTTTTCCAGGACTGTGAGTGTATGAATGAGTGGCCATAAATTGAACCTGGGAACATCTGTAACAATACCAGATCCTGAACAGCAAATACTGCTAGAACCTAAAAAGGTATATTATTGGCAGAGTTTGAAGTTTGAAGAACTTCCATCCTTTTTAAGTCCATTTTGGTTTTCAATACTTGAGAGACATGGCATCTAGATCAGTATCTAGGGCAGTATCCAGAATGCAGCTGATTCAAAAAATCTGACTATGTTATTGAATATGAGACAGTTATTAAATGGCAGGCAAGGCCCCAGAAGTCTGGTCTGTTTTGATAATGGAGAAATTATTCTGGAAGCATGCTGACACGTTTTCCTTCTATTTTATGAGGAGTAACAAAGGTGCCATGGGCAACTGCGTCACCACCATGGTGCATAACAATTACTCCACTACGGACAAAATATCTGTGCCAAAGAGCTCCAATCAAGCTACGACTTCACTCAAGTAAGTCTCTTGTATATTCCTGTGACAGCTTTCCTACAGTGATGAGTTAGGAGCAGTTTGCTCAAGATTTCATGCATGAGCAAGATGCTGGAGATGGGGGAGAAGGATTATTTTCAAAAGGAAAAGCATAAATAGACTGGACTGGGAGCTCCTGAACTCTCTCACTCGGGCTTCGTTTAATAACAAAGTTGCACTTTTAGTCCTTTTTCCCTGTTAATACAGTGTTTCAAATCAGCAGTCACCTGACTAAATGTGAGCAAATAGAGATTGCCCAGCAACTGCTAGGGTATATGTTGTATGTAGAAGTAGTTTTCAAGGATAGCAATCCCTGAGAAATGGCAGTACAAGCTAATATGAAAAATGAGAAACATTCTTTAGTGTATCCTAAATTGAAGAGACTTGCAGCATTCCATAGGATCCCATTGAGCAATGTAGTAATTGTCTCTTTCTGTAGCAATATCATCAAAGCTACCTCTAATGAAGACACAGACAGCAGCAGTTACATGAAATCTCAGAAGAACTTTTCCAGCAGCAACATCCTGGCTTGGAACAATAACACCAGTAGTAGCAGTCCCCCAACTAGGATACAAGAAGTGTCTGAGGAGGAAGCTGAGCGGTAAGCTTGAGAAAACTGACAAGAAGAAAGATGACAGGAAGAAGTATCAAATTATGCAGAAAAATCAGCAGAAGTGAAATGACGGCATATAACTGGGTTACTAGTTAATTGCCATGTTTGATTTGGCAATTTCCAGTTAATAGCCTGGTTCTTTTACAGCAACCAGCTAAATTTTGGGCAGTAAAAGTTTTAACTCATCCTCCCAGCGTTCTGAAGAATGACAGAAGCCATTCAGTTATACTATGAATTCACTGGAAAAGACTTGTCTGAAATATTTCGACCTTTTGGGGCGAGGGATTAAGAGTGGGGACAGGAGTGGGAGGGCAAACCACTACATTCCAGCTTTTAAAACTACCTAAATTCCAACAAAATAGGCCTTTTGTGGCAGTTTTCTTATCTTTAGAAGGGAGTTAGGTGACAATCAGTATGAGATGCCTCACAGAGGAAAACTGCATCTATTCTCACCCTTAAAACTACTACAAACCCTGAAAAATGGGCTGAAAATGCACTGTAAACTTTGGGGCCATTTTGCCATCAATATTCGCAACTCAATCTCGGGATATACTTGGAAATAAATGAGATGTTGGGTGGCTGGGTACTATTTTATAGGAAGTTACTTGCAGTTACTAAATGGTACACTTTCACACCTTCCTAGAACAGTGTATTTTTGAACAGTGGTTCTGGATTTCTAAAAACCGGAGGGAGGAGTGTTTGTTTGAATGTAGAAGCCCGTGGTCAAGATATGTTTTTCTAGGATGTTTTCCTGTGCTTTTCTTAACATCGGGAACTGCTTTGCTTGACAAGGTAGTTGGAAAGCAATAGTCAACTTGCATGATTTTTCTCCCCCTGTTTTAGATTTGTTAACCAAGTCAATTCGGCTGCTGTGACAATCCAGCGCTGGTACCGGCGGCATTCTCAGAGGCACAAGGAAGGTGTAGCTCAGCTTGAGCGGTTGTTAGCTTCCAAAAGAGAGGTTTGTCTTATGTATATAGTGTATAAAAAAAAACTTCTGAACATGCTGAAGGAATATTTTGCTTCAAATGTTTTGGTTTGCATAAACTTTAAATGCATGAGGTGTGGTTCTAGTTAGATATTAGGGAAGTTAGTTGCTTTGGGGGTTTTTTTGGTCCTAGATATAGGATCACAAATAATGCTTGTGTTGTATGTTTATAATGCTTGTGCTGTATGTTTTTAAGGAAAAGCAGCAGCAGCAGCAGCTCACAGATGAGGGCAACATCTTGGATTTGCAGCAGAGACGAGATGAGGAAAGGAAAAAAATACGAGAGGAGAAAGCTCGTCTTGCCAGAAGAGCAGCCATCCAGGTAGCCATTTGCTTTTTGATATTGCTAGTCCTGGGCATTACAAGACAGGATTGTCTTGCTTGATTTATTTGGGTTAAAAGTTAAGCCAAATATATTTATTGGTGGACGAGGAAGTGGGCCCTAACAGAACAGAAATGTGAGTTGGTGTTTTGTTCTAGGAGCTGCAACAAAAACGAACCCAAAAAGCTTTAGAGACACAGCGTTTGGTGGAGGAGGAGCTGGCAGTAATTAAAGAAGGCAAGAAAGCCAGAAGAAGGAAAAGTGAGAAAGCCAGCTCTTTGAAAAATAGCAGTCCTGCTAACAGCATCATCAAAGCCAACAACGCAGGTGAGAAATAATGGGAGATCTTGGGACATTTGGCCTAGGAGTCTCCTGAACTGCATTTCTCTAAATTCAGCATGCACACTGAATCTGTTTAAATACAAAACATTTCTGTAGCATTGAAGCCCATGGCAACATGGTATTATTTGGTCATACAAGGCAGTGAGGAGCAACAAATAACATGCTGAAAATAAGGAGGAAATTCAGAAACATTTAACTTGCACACAGGCAAATAATGATAATGGAAAAATATGGGCAGCTGATGCATCCTCATAGACTCATAGTGAAAAGCAGATTCGCTACACTTTAGAATTGCTTGGGAATCCCAGAATAATTATTTCAGAAACAAACTTGGACTCGACATCTTAAAGTCTTATACTCCAATTTTCAAAATGAGAAACATAGTTGATCTTGTTTAACAAAAAGACCATTTCTGAATTCTTATTCTTACTGAAGCAAATGCTTTTTGTTGCTACTGCAGGTGCCAACTTCCACTTTGCAGGAATAGATCTAGAAGAAGCTTCTGCCGTGGCATCTCTTTGTCGCTCAGCACAGCACAAAGGACTTGAAGAACAGCCACAGGTGTTGCCTCCTCCTGATGTTCCTAAAAGCCTAAATACTTTATTTCCTTTTACTCTTCTCTCGTGATTTGTACAGTTTCCAGTTTCTTTACCTTTAAATGTCTTTATTGGTTGGGAACCATAAGATTTTGCAAACCTTGGAGATGAGATGGATGAGCTCCTCCCTATGTCAATGAAATATACTGATAATGTCTGTTTAGAATTCTTCACAAAATTTCATCACTTGGATTTTCTGTTTCCCAGGATGGGAGTTCAGGAAAAATGCCCAGTGAAGATTTGGATGGTATGATGAGCACAGCCAGTAGGATGCAGTCCAAAATAACCTTTCATGACCTACTAGACACCCTAAAGCTTTTGGAAGCGGATCCAGAATTTCTGCCACCACTACCGTATCAACCAAAGTTTTTCAAGGATTACAAATATGCTTGGATAGATGGGGTAATTGAAATATGATAGATACCGTGCTGTCTTTTCTCTGTAGATCGTTTTTTACAGCTTTGGATGACATTGTACAGAATTTGTTTGGGCTGGCATGAAAGTGGTTTAGGGAAGAAATCCTGGAAATTAGAAGCACATTCCAACCATTGCTTCTTGCTTTATATTACATACTCTGCTTAGCGCAAACTCTTGAGAGTTGTGAACTGGAATATTTTTTTACAAACTCAAAAAAAAAGACATTTGTAATTGTTTTCCAAACATTTATAGTTAATCCCTTAAAAAAAACTTATTAAAATATTGTTTTTGGAATCCCTACATCAATTCTCCTTTCCCCCCAACTGTTGTAGGTTGAAATCATTCTGTTTAGTACTGCCACAGTAGTCTACATCTGCTGATCCCAAGAATTTTTCCCTACAATACAGGACTTGGACTCAATTTCTCTAACCACTGACAACCTAGAGAAGTTTGGAAAATTGAACTGCTCGGTGGGAGCCCCGGAAGAAGGAACATTATTATCAGAAACAAAACTTCAGAATATAATGAGCTTTTTGGATGAGATGGAAAAATCTGAGCAGGAACGACCCAGGTCTGTTGCCTCAGCTTCACAGCAAGAGGTGAATATGGCACATTTAAATTTTATTAATGGGGTGGGTGGACTGGGGTGGGTGGGAAGAGCAAAAGGCTGTTTCAAGCAATGAGCATTTGCCTTCGCTGATTGAAACAAAAAGTATTTGAGGTTAAAAGCTGCCAAGTTGGTACTGACATTACAGCTTCCAATAATCTATTCTTAAAATGGAGTTCAGAAGCTTCAGATAGTTGGATCTGCCTCGGGAAATGAAGAACATAGTCTGCCACATGTAAAATGGCAATTTTATGGTGGACGTTTCTTATGACAAGCAACGCTTTCAGTACTGGCGATTCAGTCGCCGACAGGTGGCGGCAGAGAAGGCAAGCGGTAGCGATAGGCAGCGAAAGCGAATGGGGGTGATAGGCGGCAGCAGCAGTAGCCGTCCCTCATGGAGGCCGAAAATGGGGCACACAGACACTGAAAACAATTGAAGGGTGGGGGGCTGGCGGGTGG
>JANHFL010002180.1:1007092-1018351 GCA_032468155.1 Oxyrhabdium leporinum
TTGTATAAGGACCATTTTCTATATTATTTATGTTGTATTGTATTTTTGTTATGGATAGCACCAACAGGAGCAAAATCAATTTCTTTGTATATATGCATAATGACAACATTATTATTATTAAAAATAAACTAATTGTAAGCAGTGGAAGTATGGTAGTCCAACACAAGATCACTTTTGGAGGTGTCTCAGGCAGTCATCTCCCTGATTCATTGAAGGGTAGGAACGGAAAGCAGGAAGAGCACAATCAGAATTGCAGCGTTCTGTTATCTCACTGAATAGTTTTAGACTTTCTGTGGAATTGCTTTCCTGTTCTGGTCTTTCTTAACACGGCTGACATTTTCAGGATTTAAAAAGATGCAAATTCTGACTGCAACCTTAAATAAAGCTTCTAATTTCCATACCTAATTTTTCATGCCAGGGTAAGTCCTACAAAGAGAAAGTTGTCTGAACTCATACTGCAGCCCAGATCTGGTCTTAGTAGCTGAACAATTTGCCATCGTGCCATTGTATTCTTCACAATTTGTAAATTCAGAAAAATGGTGTTCAAAACCATGCTGCACATAAAAAGAACTTGGTCTCTATACCCCTATTGCTCTAGAGAGCGATCAGTCAAAAAATACTCCTTTCTCTATTCAGAATAAAGAGAATGCGGGACAAATACGAACTAGAGTTACGGGAATTGGAGCTGTCGGAACGTAAGTTTCAAGACCGCTGCAATGAGCTGAAGGGGCGTTTACTGGAAGCAGAAAGTGAGATTGTTCGTCTCCAAGGTCTTCTACGCCAGAAGGAACAGGAAGTTGAGGACATCCGGAAGGTGAGTTGACACAGGAAAGAGGACTTCTATATGTGTATTTTTGTTCCGATGAACACCTTTTCTCCCAGTATTCTTACCTTTTAGATCAAGGATGTCAATCTTGCATTGTCACGGTGATGTCACGTGATGTATCGAGACATTCCCCCCTTCGCTAAACCAGGTGTGGGCATGGCCAGCACATGACGCATCCAGTCTGCGGGCTGAGAGTTTGACAGCCCTGTTTTAGATAAAGCTTTAGAACCTGTGAATACCATGGTATATACCTTTCTGGATAACTGACGTTGATCTAGCATTTGTCCATATCCTAAGGTCAGAAGGAAATGCTAGAACTGAATGAAGACAACATGCAGGCTGATTTTAAGCCTAAGCTTTCTCACAGCAATAATCGGCCTTTTCATATGCTTACTGTAATAGGTGAAGGACCAGTTAGCTCAGGAGCGCAGCAGCCTCTCTGAGGTTATTCGACAAGAGTTTGCAGATCGACTGGTGACCACAGAAGAAGACAACAAACATCTCAAGATAGAAATGGCTGAACTTCGTGCCCGTCAGCGCTTGGAGCTGGACAGAGTGATGCGAGACAAAGAGGAGGAGCTGGAAGAGGTGCATAAAAGGTAACAACAGCTCTGCTTATCTTCTGTACAGAAGTTTAGTTCTGACCCAAGATCCTACTGGAGTCTAGCACTGTCCATGCCACCTGAGTTACATTTCCATTCTTCCCAAACCACATGCACAAAGCATAAATGGTGGCAAGCTGTGTGCCAAGATGCAGTTTTAACAAACGAGGTGTGCTTGTATGTAAAATAGAGAATTAAAGCTTTCCAATCAGTTTAAAATCAAGTGTGTCTTTTTCCCTTGCTTATTGAACTTTCAGTCAAAGCAAAGAACAAAGCTAACTGCTTAACTCCTATTTTACACACTTTGGGGGTTTATTTCCTCTCATGTGTGAATGCACCCTATTAAATTTATATAGGAGTGATTCATTCATAGATGGAGGAATAGGAAAACTAGGGCGTGAATGGAGATCCTCTGACCTGCAGGAACTGAGGTGAAGGCATTTCTTCTGAAAGCCTATTGTTATGTGTCCCAGATGGAACACTTCCAAGCACAGTTCTATTTAAGCCTCCTTGTACTTTCTTCCCAAAGAAGAAAGACACAAAGCAGCCCAAACTGAAGAGAGCTGAATTGCAAAAGTCCTATCTGGAGCGTCTCCAGTCCTGGTTTTGACCAAAGATTCCAAGCTGTTCTGAGGAGTATGTCCAGCCAAAAATAAAAAATCTGCTCATGGATATAATAGTGTGTGAGTTTTTTATTTGTTCTTGTAAGCTACATGTAGTGCTTATGTAAGCAAAAAGGTGGAATATACATTTAATGATTATGTTACTGAAGTTGTTGCTCGGTTATCCAAGCGTCATCTCATTTGACCTTCCATGTAGAGTGAAGACAGCAATTGTGAAGAAAGAGGAGGCCGTGAACAGCTTTCGAAAGCAGTATGAGGTGAAGTTCTATGAGCCCTGCCAGTTCTTGTGAAGAACAATAGTGCTTTAAGGTAGGAGAATTCCAAGAAAACAAATGGAGAGTGTTCCATGAGGAGAAAGAAGCTTGTGAAACTGGCTCATTACAGAAAGGCGAGAAATTGGATGAATTGGGGTTCCCCCCCCTCCCCTTCACTGTATGGTTTTGATGGCTATACAGTGTTTTTTCCCCCACCAAAGTTTATACCAATGTTTTCATATTCCTGGTTCTGAATGTTAAGGTTCAATCAAATTATAATCATATATTGCTGATGCAAATATATTGAAAAAAAATTTCTGTTATGCCTTCGTGAGATTTGATTTGATTATTTTCTATTGCTATCTCTTGCTTTATGATATCTTGTATATCTTATAAGATTCCAGACAAGTCTGGCCACAAAAGAGTTTACTCCCACAAAATATAGTTTGGGATAATTGGAAGAAGGAATGCAAACATACGTCTTTATTTGCCAAGGATTGTGAATATCAGGGAAGGACACAGACTACTTCAGTCTATCTTGTCACTAATCGTTATTAAAGGTGTCAGTTTTGCAAAGGACACCTTAGAAAGCTTTGTTGTTGCTACCACTTTCTTCTCTGAGGTGTAGGGCTCTTTAGATATAGTAGGACTCTCAGACTTATCACCCTTTAAGTGAGTTCTCTTCTCATTGCAGGCAGCCATGAAGAGAGCAGAGCACCTGGAATCCCTCTTGGAGCAGCAGCGTAAGCAGTTGCTAACGTCCAAGTAGCAACTGAACCGACCCTAACCAGTGGCCTTGTAAGGGTAGAGCCAAATGATGGCGCAGAATAGCAAAAGAAAATTGCTTGTTGCAGTTCAGAAAATATGAAGTCAAAATGAACACTAATCTGTTTGTTGGTGGGGATAGCGGGAGGGGGTAAGGTCTTTTTTCCCCCCTCTGATCGTTATTTTTTTAACTTGTTCTGAGATCTGTCCTGAAGAAAATATCTGGAAAAAGATGATATTCCATTTCTTGACATTGTATTTTAACAGTAAAATACAACTAATTTGTAAAATGATTGTCTAGAACTGTGTTTTTCTCTCCCTTTGGTCAGAATATAATAGCAACATTTTAATACTTCTTAATACTAAACCAATTCTTTTTTTTAATAATTTATCACGTCTAACCATCAAAACCACAAATCAGAAGCCGTTTTTTCATTTTTACACAAAGCCCCCATTGAAGATGATATCATCCTTATAATAGTCATTAAACAACCAGACAAGTCAGGGACTACCAGTGTCTAGTTTTAGGGCTTGTGTAGAGAACAGATCACATTTTAACTCATTTATATTGATATTTAAGATATCCCCAGCCTTTGAAATACAAGTTGTTTGTTTTTTGTTCACCTATATACTACATGTGTTCTTTTTGGATACCACAACACCTTATTTACATGATGGTTTAGAACCATAGCATACAAGTTTTTTGACACAGATTCCAATTATGGCCACTCTGATTAGGTATTATGAAAAATGTCAAGTGTGAGAAATCAGGAGCCAGGAAAGAGTTCAAAAGCAGTACAAGTTTATGCTACCTATACACAACGGTAAAGGCAAATTGGAAACTGACTGCAAGGGGTCTTGGGTCTCATTATGGAAGGGCATAGGGACTCCAAACTTATGGTGTGTTTGACCCCGCCCTCAGGCTCAGCTTGTACATCTCTTACAAAAATAATTTAAATAAAATAGAACCACAGCAACATGAATGTTGTAGTATAGGGCATTCCAGTGATGCTATGATTTCCATAATTTACACATTATGTAAGGGGAACAAGGGAATTAAATGAATATTCTACTTCATGTTTTGAACACCGCTCGCAAAAATAGGAGACTATTTTCTAGACACTATGGAGGTGCTAGAGAATATTACACATCAAAGCATTAACTGAATTATTATTATTATTATTATTTAAATGTCCTGCTTAGCAATTCTCTCTTCTGAGATTCCAAAAGGCGAAAACACAAGAGCTAGAAGCTGCTTCTTAAATGGAATTAAAATGAAATAGAAAGCTGAAATTTGCAAGACGTAAATTCCATTTCTATTTTTGGCTCACCAAATGGTGAATAAGATCTGAGGCAAGGAAAAATTGTTCTGGATAAAGGCACATGAAGAAAGGACACAAATAAGGTTTTGTAAATTTGTTCACCTCACTCTTGTCCTTTGGGAGGATTCCCGATTTCTAACTATTGAATATTTTATTCCTAAATTCTCCAGCCACTTAAATTCCATCATGTATTATTTCAGATTACTTTTAACTTAAGTCACTAAGGAATTCTACAGAAGTAGTAACCATGGTGATTCATCAGAGGAGGAGGAGGAAGAGGAGGGCGGCTTACAAGGACTGATTGGCTTTGCCAGCTGTCTTGTACCAAGCTTCTCACAAATGGAAGATCAGAGGAACTTTGCCGCTAACTTCCTCTTGAAGAGAGGCCACATACAATACAAGAGGGCTTTTAACCTCAGTTCTGCTGGAGAATACGGAACTTTTTAAAATGTGCACTCAAAAAGGAAAATAATGGGAAAAGGAAATAAGACCCTTATGCAAACTACTCTTCATCTCCTGCGATATGCTTTCATTTGAATCGAAGCTTTAATTTGGATTCTACCCTGATTATCTTAATGGATTCACTCAATTCTGTGATTCTTCCCTTTTTACTACTACTCAGTTCAGCAAAGCAGGAGTGAGAATAGGGAGATAAGGTCCTGGAGGAAGATTTAGTCAGGAAAGGAAGTCCGATATCAGTACAACCCACCCAAACAACTCCATGGACCTACAGTTGTACCTTCATCCCTAAACAACAACAAAAATATGTCCTCAAAGCCCTCAATGGTCATTTCTACAAAGACAAAGTATAAGCCATGCGACGAATTTTTTTCCATCTGCAACCTCAACATTTTTTAAGGCAGAGCGGTATTAAAACTACTGGCAAGGCAGCACAAAGCTCCTTAAACTGGATCAGTCAGACACAGCAGCAGCTTCCAATCCAACACCTAACTAAAAGTTTCTGAGGTATTCTCAGGACAGCATTGCTGCCTTTTTCCACAGTGTTTTCTAATTTGGGCTTCAAAAAAGCCTGGCTCCTTCAGCTCTAGACAACAAGGCTTAAGCTCCCCCCAAATAACATGGCTTGTGTTATATAATCAATTATACAGAGCTTATCTTGGGCAGCAGTTCAGGACCTATAACTGATTAAGCTTGAGTTGGGATTCACATTATCCATTATAATCCTAGATCAAGTGTTGCTAAACAACAAATTCATCTCAAAATGTTTGTTATTTATCATTCAGAGATCTGGTGAACTATAATTTTCTGGCATTTAAATGCACAATGCAAAGCTACAGTACTTCATAGATGACACAGAACATTGGTTGGTTTTGGTAATTTTGAGGGTAGGAAATTTCCATGGCAACGAACCGTTCACATGACTTTGGAAGATTAAAAAGAAGAGGCTGCTCCAGTAGCAATGTTGTAAGTATTTTTAGTATATTCCAAATATAAGCAATTTTTCAAGCTTGGAACAAAAGTCCCATAGCTAGAATGCAAGTGGAATATTTCCTGGAGCCTCAGGAATTGCTGGAAAGGTGGCAAAAGGCGATGTGGGCCTTGTCCCCGATTTCTTTCTCCACTGTCCCATGGAGGCTGTTGGTTATCATCATCATCGTCGTCATGAATGGCCTTCTAATGTATTGACTTACGTTGTGGATCAGTGCAGTTATTAAGTTAGTAACACGGTTGTTAGCTAGCTTTCCCACTGACTTTGCTTGTCGGAAGGTTGCAAAAGGTTATCCCATGACCCCAGAACACTGCAACTGTTATAAATATGAGTCAGTTGCCAAGCATCTGAATTTTGATCACGTGACCACAGTCATAAGTCATTTTTTTCAGTGCCATTGTAACTTTGAACAGTCCGTAAATGAACTGTTGTAAGCCGAGGACTTCCTGTACTTAAGCATTTTCTGAAGAGGTCCAGTATACAATCAATGACCCTACCCATATTTCTTTTGTGCTTGTGCTTGGAGTATTTCTAAGCCTGCTGTAGCCTAGTTGGCAGCAGGTGACGCTGTTTTGTGTATCGCAGAAGCTGGATTATTTCTTTGGCTGTGCCACTCATTTGGCTTTGCACGCTCATGGCAGTTCTTGTACTTAATCATTCCTCCTTTCTGAAGCAATTATACCTCTATCTCAGCTTGCCAGGAGCCTCTACCTGAACTGACAACTTCAGCTGCTTCAGTTGCAGCTTGCAGCTCTTAAAACCACTATGAGATAACCTCCTTGAGGTGTTTCTTCTGAACAGGAAGCTCAAACTCTCCTAACGTATTAGTGTGAGGTGGGGCACACTCTTTCCTCATCCTGTTCCCCTACAGAGGTGCTTTAACTCCATAATCCTCAGCTGCAAAGCACTTGTAGGAAGGAATTGCAGGGTAATAAATAATTTGAGAAAACTGTAATGTATCCCCTGGTTGCAAATGGTGTCGGCGTGGCTCTATAATGTCAGCTTATTCCCAGAAGTGGGTATCTCCTACTACTCCTACTGCGGGTGTTAAACTCACGCCCCAGGGGCCGGATTTGCCACGTGCTGGCCATGCCCACCCCCCGGTTTAGCGAAGGGGATGACAACATGACACCCCTGTCCTACTGGGAAGCGAACTTGGCAAAACTTGCACCAGTGTTGTTGTAATAAAAGGCTGTGCTGAAAAGGGCTAAAAACCATCTTTTACTTTCAGTGAAAGACATGACAATGAGTCTTCTCCAGCCTGGTATCCTATATATCAAATATATTGGAATTGTGGCTCCCAGAACCAAGACAGGCCTACAGTAGGTACAGGTAGCCTTCACATTTTTATTTTATTTATTTATTTTCACATTTATATACATCACGTGACTGCCTCATTTAATTACCATTCAAAGTGATGATGATGTTAAATTAAAAAAAAAAGGCTTGGTGGCCAATCCTCGCATTTCTGACCATTGCAGTCATATGATCGCCGTTCGGGTGCTTCACCGTTGGCTCACAATGCAGAAGTAAAATCCTAAACCATGGTCATGTGATGCTTCACTTAGGGACCACAGTACTTAGCAATGGAGTTGTCGGTCTCAACTTGATTACTAAGCTATGATTGCCTATATTAGAATTTTGGAAATTGTAGCCCAACATTTCCAAAGCAATACCGAAGTGTAGAAAAAGTGAACCCAAAATTGTATTCAGCACTGGAAGCTTTTTTTAAGAATGCAAATTGCGTCAGCTGCAGGAAGTGATTATAGCACTTACTTACAAGGGGGACTTGTAGATTATAAGGGGGGAAATGATGCTGTTAGGTCTGGCTCTCCTTCCAGATTAAAGGCCAAAGCCTTCTGCCATCCCTATAGTTTTTTGCTCTCAAGAAGACCAAGGGGGTTTGTCATTGTTATCTTTTCGACTTCAAAAAAAAAAAGAACTTCCCAGTCTAACCTACAAACTTGGTATTTCCTGGAGGTTTCCCATCCAAATATTAACTCTGATCAACCATGTTTAGTTTCCCAGCTTGAACTTGGCCAGATGATGTCATTTGAGGAGTTACAAAACCTATGGAGCTCTCTCAAATTATGGGGCAATGGAAAAACGTGATGTGGTCAGATGAGAGTTGACTGCTACTCTTTTTTTTAATTATCAGGAACCTTTTGAATATTTTAGGATAGTTGTTTTCGCTGGTACGTATATATTATATTTTTTATATACTGTATTATCCTTTTATGCAAGAACAGAATGCTAATTCCTAGCCAAATGGTTTAGTGTCAGGGTGGCTTATTCCTAAAATGTTTTGATTTAAGTCAAGTATAAAACTGCATAAGTTCAAAGGTTTTGTTCTTTTAAATGGGCTTTGTTGCCTGCCACCCTCATATTGGACTATTGGTGCTGTGTTAAAGTGTGGGGTTTGGGGGATAGATGTTCATGGTTTGTTGCTGTCTTACCACCCCATTTTCCCACAATATTTTTCCCCTGTACAAAGGGCAGCTATCCCAGTAAAGCATTGGTGTGTACAGGCCCCTTCCTTCCTTTCTAAACATGCCTATGAAATGAATGTGGGCACAGAGACATTTTTGGAAATGCAATTTATGCATGAGATTTAAATTTTCCTTGCCCCTTTGTAAGCTCATTTTAAAAATAAAAAGGTGAATATTTAAAAATAAAGAAGCTTGGCAGATGCCATGGGAGATGTTTGAAGGCAGGTGGGCTTCCCTGAATGACATAGCAGTGACCAGAATTTAAAAGGACTGAGTTAGCCCATTGGGACAAACCCAGGTACTGAAAGCTTTCCTCCCATACTGCAGTCCTCAAGAAATGTCTCTCTGAATGAGTGCTGGGCATTGGAAAGATTCTTCCTCCCCCTGGCTGCTAAATTCAGTAGCAGCTCTGGTAGCGAGTCTTTGAAGGTAATCCATGAGGTCCCTTGTTGAAACTTGGTTTGCAAAGGAAAACAAGAATCACCATTTCAGCACTTTTTTGTGATAGATCTTCAGAGGGTTTCATGCATGCATCTATCTTCGGGTTTCCCCTTACCTCTTTTTCACTATGATCAAATGCATTGTCAAACAAAGGTATGCTACAGCCAATGTGGTGAAAACATATGGCATTTACTTGCCTCAGGAGCCTTTTGTTTTCATGGCATAAAACCTAAGCAAGCATTTCTAGTTCCGTATTGCAAGGCCAGCAAAGGATTTAGAGGAGAGGAAAACATGGCAGGAGGAGGAGGTGGGGTTTCAGAACATGTTCATCCAGATGTCACTCAGTCCCACGTTGTCTGTAACCGGAACTGTCTCCACTGCATATTTTGCACACCGACTGGTCTCCACTTCCCCAAAGGGCAGAGCCAAGGAAAACAGGATTTAATCCTCAAGGCAAAGGGAGCAGTAAATTTAATGAATAAAGACTAGGGAGGGGGCAGGTTGCAGCAAGAATAGGGAAGGATAGACCTTCTGTTCATCATCGTTCAAAAAAAAGTTGGCCTTCGTCTTTTACCACAACTACATGTCTTCCACCGGGCAAGTATAGGCTAAGAAAAATGATTCCTGTTCTCATGGAGCACAGCCAGGAAAGAACCTATTCAAAAGATTGGGCAGGGCATTTCATAACAAATTGCTTGCCCCAAAAGGTGTCACAAAGAGAAATATAATGAATGCTTTGAATTGTTTCTGGGGCACTACAGAGGTCATTCAGCAAGCTACAGATGTGCACGCCCACCCCCTCCAAAAATCTTCCTGGGAAAAAAAAAGGTACTTCAAGAAAAAAAAAAAGAGGATTAGAGATACAAGTACCAGCAGATCCCAACAATCATCCAAGCCCAGGACACCACTTTTGAGCAGAGAAATAACAGGTGGATTTATTTTTCTCTATTTTTTCTTTGGAATCTTCTCCTTGGTGATCATGTCAGTAAACTCTGCAATGCAATAAGATAATTAGACTGAGCAGGTTTTGCATTATAAAATATATATGGCAGCAATACCCTGCTTTCTTCTCCCCACCCCGCAATCCCCCCCCAAATATAAGAACAAATCTTTCATGGGATGGAGGGTAGGGAGACCATTTCCTATCCTACCTGATGAATGGATAATTCTCTTTCAGCTAAGTTGCAACTCTTAATAGTTTACAGAGGGAGGTAATTTAGAAAGGCAGAACAATGTTTTATTTGCCCACTGCCAGCAGCAAAGCTGGCAGGCAAACTGCTTATATAAACAGGAAGCAAAGTCCTCATTCACTTGCACTGGTGATGTTAGATAGTTGGGTAATTAAATGTCTGCTAGTAAACAACCAAGCTCAGAGCACCGAGGACCCTACAATGCTTTATTTCTATGGGAAAAGATTCCAGTTGTGGCAATTTTACCACCAGATGCTAATCATTTGTTACAGTTGTTTTCAGCAAGTAGTAGTGTGGTATAGCAGCCCTCAGCCATCACTCTGGGCTACATTTGGTCTGAGCTTTGTAAGTAAAGAAGGTCTAGGTTGTGTGTGGTTCTTTTAAGTTAATTGGATTAAAATGTGCCAAGAAAGAAATAATGACTCTAATCTAAGAATGTTTGTAAAATATGCAGTAGCTGACCATTAAAAGTGGGTATTGATGTAGCCATGCCTCTGGGAAGGTCTGCATTATGCTATAGTTCCCAGCTCCATTTGTTTCACGGGAACCTTTTTGGAGGTGGTGTGAAAGCCTCTTGTCTTTCTTTCTGTAGCCAGTTAACCCACAATTTTGATGTCGCTCTCTTCTGCGGACATGCTGCTTGTTCCAGGATCCTTGCTTTCTAATTGAACCAACTTTGTTACAAGCTCTTCTGACTTTCGCGTTCTAACATTGTCCTCACAACTGGTCCTAGAGGTGAGCTTTGCATAACAGTGGCTACTCTGATACTTTATTAATTGCCTCTGAATAGCCACATTTTCCTTTAAAAACTTGTCGCAGCAATTGAAGGCCAGAATGGTCTCAAAAAAGTTGGGCACATCTCATGGAGTCTGTCTAAAAGTATAAATTATTCTTCATAATATGACAAAGCTGCATTTGTATTTCTGCTATGGGGAACAATTACACAGATAATACTTACTTTGCTTAATTTTAAGCTAAATCAAATTTCGCTTTTGTTCTGGCCCTGCCTGCTTTCTGTGTGGTCTTCTGTCTATGAAGAAATAGTGTGTCTTTTCTCTGAAAAAGGGGATACTTTTGTTCTTAAGCTTCGTTTCTGCTCACCTTGAAAATCAATCCTCCCATCGCCATCGGTATCTGCTGCCTGGATCACAGCTTCTGCTTCTTCATCTGACAAGGGGACAATTGGCATGTTACTCGGCACTGTGGCTAGGATGTACCTGCCAACCATGCCAGTAATATAAGAGATGCAAATATAAGTGTGTTGTAAGCCAGGTAACAAGGGAAACAAAATGTGCCC
>JANHFL010002180.1:1029483-1045528 GCA_032468155.1 Oxyrhabdium leporinum
CTCAGCCGGAACAGCAAAGGGTTTTCCTTTCCATATCATAATTCTTAAGAGGGTTCAGGTTATTTTGACACCACACGCATGCAAATACAGCCCCTTTTCCTGGGATTAAAAGCGCCATTTTTTGTGACATCCAAAAGAAGCTGCTGAAACAGCTGCCTACTCAGCTTGATGGGAGGCCAGCTCTGCTGTCAGGACACGACACAATACTCCTACATCTAGATCAGGCTTGTGCTTGCATAAAACATACAGACCAATTCTTAAATAGCGGTGGAACTCCAATAGGAGAAAATATCTGTAGCTCAGGGTTAAACTATGGAGTCTTGGTGTTCTCTGAGCTTGGTTTTTTTTCCTTGCAGATGTTTCATTATCCAACTGGGTAACATCATCAGTGTGACCGAGTGCGGGATTTACTACCTATTTATATGCAGTAACTTCCCCTGCCAGTTTTGGTGGGGGGTGTGTGTGATTTTTCCCCATGGTGGTGCCTTTATTACTGTTTTCTTCCTGAGTGATTGTCTAGTGTTGCTGAAGAACCCTGCTTACCTGAATGAGGGCTACTACAGGGGATGTGTTGCAGTCTTTTGGCTTCATTCCTAGTCCAAAAGTAATCTGATTGACAGAATGGAGATCTGTGGAGTATATATATATATATATTTTTGGGGGGGTAGGAGTGGAGTGTTTTTGGTACATCAAGATAGTTCTCCTTTTCATCACAGCTCCTCCTCCCGCGCCTCTGATCTATCAGTCGCTGCAATGGACTTGAGATTAGATGCCCCTTCAAAGTGGCGCTAAACCTGTATAATTGAGGGCTACGTGGCAGATGCGTCTGATGCAGTAATTCCAACTTTCCTATAGTGTGAGTCAAAATGGCTGTTGAAGAAATGCTCAGCAACCAGAGCGAAGGGGATCCCCTCCCGTGAGTAAGCTAAAGTAGCCAATAAAAGTTGGACAGATCAAGATATCATCATCCAAAGTATTGTATCCTAGAGTATGTCAAATGCAAAAATGTTATTGGGTGAGATAGAAAACCAGTCTTTAAAACTCAAACTGCAAAATAATGACTCTAATGAGTCTTTGCAATGGGCTGGAGAGGAAATGAAAAAGCCATAAAGACATGATATTTAAAAATGTTTATGGTGTATTTTCAGGTCATGCTGAGAGAGACGTGACAAAGAGCTTTAGGTGCTGCTGATTATGCTGGTCAGGACAGAACATGGAATCAATACAGGTAGTCCTTGACTTACAACAGTTTGTTCAATGACCATTCCAAGTTACAACAGCACTGAAAGAAGTGACTTATGACCTTTTCTTCACACTTACGACCATTGTAGCTTCCTCATGGTCATGTGATCAAAATTCAGATGCTTGACAATTGACTCATATTTATGACAGTTGCAGTATCTGGGGGACATGTCACCATCTTTTATGACCTTCTGACAAGCAAAGTTGATGGGGAAGCCAGATTCACTTAACAACTGCGTTACTAATTTAACAACTGCAATGATTCACTCAACATCAGTGGCAAGAAAGGTTGTAAAATGGGCCAAAACTCATTTAACAAAAGTCTCACTTAACAACAGAAATTTTGGGCTCAGTTGTGGTTGTAAGTTGTATCTTCCCTCTCACCCACCACAGTGGGAAGGAATTTATTATGCCTGCTCTTTAGTCAGCTTAATTTTTGGGTCGGTCTGAGAGGGAGAGTTTTAGGCTGGGCTGGATTCTTATTGACCAGGGGTGTAAAACTCTATTTTACTGAGGACTGCATCAGGGTTGTGTTTGACCTCAGGGGGGGCGGGGGGGGGACATGGCCAGGGTGGGTGTGGCCAGCTCAATGTCATTCGTGTCAGAGGTGCCTATGGTGGCCCAAGCACTCTGCCAGCGAAAATGGGCTTGTGAGCTTCGTTTTTGGCTGCAATGGCCTCCTGCAACCCTCTGCCAGCCAAAACAAAGCTTGGGGGGGGGGGGGGCTGCCCGCAGCTCTAGCGAGCTCTGTTTTCGGCTGCAACAGCCTCCTGCAACTCTCTGCCAGCGAAAACAGAGCTCGTTTTCGCTGACAGGGGCACCGCAGGGTGGTCCTTTTGCTGTTTCCAAGGCGGCCCCACGGGCCAGATCTAATCACCCCACGGGCTGCATCCAGCCCGTGGGCCTTGAGCTTGACATCCCTGTTACAGACACTTGGCTGTCTTCAAAATTTACCCCATATTTTATCCACACTGTTTGCAAAAGCCCCCAGTGGAGCAGGCTCAGGGACATCAAGTTCCATTATTAACCAGCTGGAGATGGAGGCTGTAGAATTCAAGGTCCCTCAAGAAATCCTTACAGACAACAGAGACAGCTCAATAAACCAAATTAAGAATCTAGCTTTCTCTGAAGTTGTCAATAGTTTTCTGGGATTCATTCCTCCTTTTTTTCCTTGGGGGTCTCCAAAGAAGAATAAAATCGGTTTGTTTGTTTTTTAACTTTGAAGAGGCAGCTGCCTTCTTACTGATGAAAAGGAATATTATTTAAAAGCAGATTGTGTTCTAAGCATTTCTGCTCCCACTCAGGCAAACTGCTTCAATAACTACCCATTAAAGAGTTCTGCATTCTGATTTTTACAAGTGGGAATTGTAGCTGCATACAATGCAATATTATCTTAAGCCCCAGGAAAGAAAAAAAGAGTAAGTTTGAAAAGCATCAGGGGTAGCTTTTCAGAGAACATTTGTTCAGAAGGAAGACCTTTATTTCCACCCCCCTTCTAACGCAAGATCTATTTATGGTGAGATGACATCTGCAGCATCATGTTCTTTGAGAGACAGAGCCTCTGAAAAATTAGTAGTATATACTAGGAGCCCAAACTTTAAACATTAAAACAGACTGTGGGAAGATACAGCCTCCTTGCTAGATGTCATCAGATTTTCAGTATATGAGCATATGATGTATACTTTGCTGAAAATATTCTGCCACTGGGCTCTAATTAAAGTCGCTCTCAAGACAGACCAATCTTAATCAGCTCTTGTAAATATTTCAATTGTGCATTGAGCTCTCATTTTCTGTGCTGATCATTTCTCTTTTCATCTTGAGAGCATCCAGTTCTGCAATCCCACTTTTAGATCAACATAATAATTCCATCCACAAAGGTGAGCAGCAGAATGCATGTTCATCGTAACTCCCATTGAATCTGCCCTCACGACAGATTCCTGCGTGGGAAATTCAAAATGGTGACAACTGTACTTTGGTAAATTAGAAGTGTTGTATGTTGACAACATCTTGTGGAACCAAATAATCTTGGATTTCAGCATCTGACTTATGGTAGCAGTTAGTGGATGTGGCGATTTGGGTTTAAATCCATTCTATCTTGAAGGTCATTGGCAATCTTCAATATTTCTAAGCCTTATTATTGGGGTGAAGATAGGAGAATTACTTCACATGGAAACCCTTTTTGTTTTATTTTTAAATTGCCTACAAATTCAGAACTGCTCCACTTGTATCAGCATCCAGGTTGCTGGATGCACTTGACTGAGCCCCATACCATGTCTGTACATAAATCCCCGGCCACTGGTATAAGATTGTGTAATACTTGCTCCCTGACATCTATTTCTGATGGGAATAACAATGGGGAAGGGGGCCTTGTAGAAGTGTTTTGTGCAAAACAAGTCTGGCTTTTCAATACACATGATACGTTGAACACATTGCTAACATCTTCCTGCTTAGGACTCCAACAAGCACTTTGCCTTGGGCCTCCAGGCAAGAGTTCCACTTTCATCCCTTGGTGAAGCTCATCCACATAGGTTAGCAAAGGGGAAGGAATTCATGTTACAAAATAGAAAAGCTGATCTCTGCTCCTCCCCTCTTTCTCTTTTTTGGTGTATGTGTGAATGCTAGAACTTATTTGAACTGTCTACTGCTGAAAAGCTCTCGCACTGATTGTTGCGCCTCAGTAGTGTTTCCAGGGACACTGGGGGCAGGGGAATTGCTTGTCTTTTTCAATGCTATTTTTGGATTTTCTGTGTATTGTGTGCTTTTTTCTCCATCCTTATGCTATCCTGATGGTCTAAACACTCAATGTTGTTATTTATTCCATTACCATGCTGTTTCTCCATCCAAGTAGGCATGCAAGATGCCTGATAAGATAAAGATTTAACAATATGTCAAAAGCAGTGCAATTAAAGCATAACTGAACATTCTACATCATGACATCATGTTAAAATGTCGAGCTGCCTACTCTGAGTACGTAGAGCTAGTGAGGGCATATATGCCTGCTTTTCTTAACCTGGTGAACTTCCCATAATCCCTAGCCAGCTTCAACCCCGTCCTTGGCTGCCAGCAATGGGAGATGGATTCTGACACATCAGTCTGGAAAAGGTTTGGTGTATATTAGACTTGTGGGTGAAAATTGCCATCTGATACCATCTGGTTCTATGGACGCACTTTGGGTCAAAGCTTGGGGGGGCGGGGTGTTTTCTCACACCATGAATTAGTATCAAGAGGCCGCCTCAACCTGATGACTATGTACTATGCATGCATGCATCACACCGCAGAAACAAGAGAGCACCCCAGCCCACTAGCTCAGCGTATCTACCATGGGGAATTGGAGAAGGTGGGGGGTTAGATATGAACGCTGCGTGGACAGTGTCGGAGATCGGCCTTGCGGTTTTCGCGAGAGTCCCGGATCCCTTTCCCGCTGTAACTCCTGCTATCTATAAGAGCGCCAGAAATAGACGCGAGCACGGACGGCGTAGCTGTTAAGATTCGCAGTGCGACGATTTTGCAAAATAATAATAATGAAAAAATAAAATAAAAATCGCCCTCTTTAGCCAACGTCGCCCGAAAAACCACGACCCGTTGGGTGAGCCCGGCATCAGACACGGGCGCCACTCAGGCTCCAAACGCTTCGAAGCGCGCAAGCGGACGTGCCGTGGCCCCGGTCCAGACGGTTCGAAGTCTAGCTCAGAGCGGGAAGCCCGTCGCGCTAGCGCGTCCGGGAATGAGGAGCGCGTGCGGGGGGAGCGAGGCTCGCTTGCCTTGGCCGCCCGGCGTGAATCGGGCAACGTGCGCGCGCAGCCGGGGCCCCGCTCGCGCTCGAGCGAAGGGCATGCGCGCGCGCTCGAGAGAGTGGTAGAGAGGGAACGAGCGAGCGAGCGAGCGCGCGACCTCAGTCGGGTCACACTTGACTGCACGTGCAGCGACGCCCTTCTTCGCCCCGGAGCGCGCCAAACCGTGGCACCTGGACAAGCGCTGCCCGGCCGCCTCTTCTCGTGCTCCCCCCCCCCGGGCCCGGCCCCGCTTCTTTCCTGCTGCTTACTGCAGTGTTGGGGGGAGGGCAGATCTGGACCAAGATGGCGTTGCTGCTGTTGCAGTTTCTCCCAGGGTCAGCACTGGAACAGCTCCCGCCTTTGCTTTCCCATTAGCGCCGGCGACCGCGGCTCTGAAGTTCTGCAGTCGCTCGGAAGCCTTTTTCCCGCCCGGGCGTTATTGCTGCCCTTTGCCCGTTTCGTCTCGCCGCTCTAGCCTCTTTACTACTGTGGAGAGCTCCTGTTTTGGTGCAAAGCTTTCCTCTGTGGCAGCCGGACTTGGAGGGGTGGGGGGGGGGCAAGAGCCGAGCGTGAGACCGTATTTTGGGCTCTTGCAGGCGCTCGCGAGGCTGTATGCATTCTTTGGCTGACGGCAAGCAGTCTGATCCGACACAATTTTATTTTGCTGTTGGCATCGTCTTTTGTTTTTATTTGGCGCTGCAGCCCCGAATACCAGGGTGATTGCATATATATATATATATATTGGCCTCAAAAAACAGCCCTTATCGCCGCGGTGGTGGTTGTTCTTTAAGTGACTCTCTCTAATGCTACCCTTTGCAAGTGTGGCAATTTCTAGCCGAGCCCACTTCATCCCGTGGATACCTGAAGGAGACGCATCGGGATAATAACATGGAGGAAGAGGAGGAGCTGCAGTCTTGAATTCCCTGGCTGTGCTGTCAAGAAGAGAGGAGATGGTGATTTTTAATGTGACACCCCTGCAACTTCTGGAGTTGTGAGAGCTTTTAATCTCCCCTGCATCCCACTGCCTCACCTGCCTGGTGCCCACCACCTTTGCTATTTGTTTATTTATTTGTTTATTTTTTTAAATCTACTTTTCGTTCTCTCGTCTTCGTACTTTCCACAACCCCCCTCCCCACTTTTCTGCTTTTGCCATGGGAATGGTGGCAAATCTCTTGGCTATTGTCATGTCGGCTTCATTTTTCAACCCCAGCTTTGCCTTCAGTTCGCACTTCGACCCTGGTAAGTTGATTTACTTCTGGAGCTTTGGAGTTAAAAATAATAATAAAATTCCCCCAGATGCTCTGCTGAGATGACTTTTTTCACTTTGCAAAATTACTATGTTCCACCGGCCTTCCTATTTCCCTCTTGGGATTTGGTTTTCCTATCCTTGCTTTCCGTCTGTGCTACCAAAAAGGAGTTGAATTTTGTAGCATGTTATTCCCTTGTCTTGCAGGTTACCCTCCCCCCCCCCCAAGCCCTGGTCCTTGCGGCACTTCTTTGCATTGTTTTAACCCTTTGCTAAAATTGTTCCAGTTTATATAATAGTTGATGGCAGGCTGGCAACTGAAGGGAACAAACAACAAAACCCTCACACACTGCTTTTGTCTTGGGTGTAATGATTTTAGAAAGGTTCCAGAAGAACAGCTCCTTCCTGCAAAGTTACATCACCAATAATCAGTTTTCCACCCTTCCCTTCTCATCAGTCTTTTTGGCAATTTAGAGTATGTAAAAAAGAATTCTTGGGCATTTTGGTAGGAAATAAGTAGACATGGAGACCTAATTTTTCCTGATAGATGTGCAGTATCCTTGCATGTAACAAGATGTTAACCATACCAGCTGTTTAAACATAGAGGGTTTTGTGTAACAAACTGAATTGCCTTTTTCTTGCCTGGAAAGTTGCTTTGACTCGCAAAGAGGTAGAATTGTAGACAGGTTTGGGGTCAGAGATGTGTCTCTGCATTCTTGAAGTGGTTGCTTTGAATAAAGTCAAGAAAAATAAGGGAAAGGATAGTTATTCACCTGGGACTGGGCCTTCTCTATGGTGGATGTCTGACTGAATTAATATCCCCCTGGTGGAATGATTGATTTACTTTAGTCAGCCATCAACCTTTTGGCTGGGTAATTGGTAGCCCTTGATTTGTGGAAGAGCAGTGTATTGTCTTGGCAAAGACCAAGTTGTGTTGCAGTCCCTGAGAGGTTTACATCTTCTGGTGGTGGGTTTCTCTGCTTTTTCCTGGCCAGATATCCTCAAAGGTAGAAACATATCATTTGTCCAATCTTACAGTTTCTTCCAAGAGGGGTTTTATACCCATTGTCTGAATTCTTTTTGTTTATGATTGTTGAAATAAACTTCAAGGTTCTGTGGTTTTCATATCATTCCCTCCTATCCTTAAACCTTGTCTCTTCATCTCTCTTCACTGATTTGTTGGTTCCATGGACCTTATCCATATAAACTGTTAAATTGACTTAGAAATGGGTGTGAATAAAAGATGAATTTGGCTTTTAACACCCTCAAATGTCACTTTTCTATCTTCCAGTGGAATCTTCAAGTCAAAATAAACTGCCTTGTTCTGCTGTGATTAAAAGATTTTGGCACGTTTTTCTAGATTCCATTGCAGTTATATCTGGCATGCCTGGAATGAGGTTTTGGACTTTGTTATGGATTGAAAAATCTCCTTAAAGTTATTGATTGGATATGAAAAATGGGTGTATATTTGGGGGTGGGGTGAAGGAATTATAAGCAAATAGAACTTCATTTGTTATGACTTGATTTATTTGTTCTGATTTTATTTGAGTCGTTTATTGCTTTATTAAATTATACAACAAATGGCCCTACAGCACACAACAATGAGTAAGGCTCCATCCCATCCTTTCCTGAAGGTAGCCACCCACAAACAAAAGCCAGTAAGCAACAAAACCAATTTGCAAAGGCAGAGAAGAAATCAAAAGACAAAGTGCAAGCTCATTGGGCAAGATCCAGAGTCAAGGTCCACAGGGCAGGACAAATCCACAGGTCAAAGCAAATCCATGAGGCAAAAGCCAAGTCCACAGGGCAAAGGCACAAAGCAAGGCACAGGTAGAAACACAAGTCAAGGCTGAGGTTTTTTCCCCAAAGCCAGGGGAGTGCATGCCAAAGCAAACAATTGTTCCTGACAAAGACAATCTCTACTGGCCTTTGCTTAAGTCAACCCAAGTTAAATGTTCCTTGTGAGGAGGGGTGGCATGACCTTCTCCCGAGCAGCCTCACAGGCCTCCTTTGATCTTGCCTCCACTCCAGTCTAGCTGCCCTCGGATAGAATGGGGGAGGCAGCTATTCCTCATCAGAGGGGATCTGCTGCCTCTCAACACCACTGCTTTCTGCATCCATCCCTGTGTCTGTGAGGACAGGCAGCTCTCCGTCTCTATCTTCCTCAATGTCTGAGTAGCCCTGGACAGCATCATCCTCAGCCCCTGGCCTCTCCAAACATTCCAAGAGAGATGTGCCATCCTCATTGGACGGTCCCGGTTCTAATACCTCCTTTTCCTCTGAACTGGGATCTGATGGGGTCATGATATTGTGTTTATTAAACATATGTATTTCTTCTGGCCACTTTTGAACCATACTTTGCTTGGTATTATCTTTCGTGAGAATCTGTGATAAGGCCATTGGATAAAATATAGAGTTAACATCTAAGAGTATACAGGTCCATCATGAAGGCAAGAGAAAAACTTTGTGTTGTATAGATAATTATACTTCAGGTTTTGTGTTAAATGTGTAGAACAGGCCACATATAAAAATGGAACTCTTTCCTTACTTACGTATATTACAATGGCTGAGTGTTTCAGAATTATTTTCCATCCATCTAGCTACCAAAGGAAGTTGACAAATTGAATGTGAAATAATTATGTTTTTGCTTCCCATCTCTCATGAATTCTAAACATAAGGGTCAACTGGAGTTTCCAAATGTCTTTGGCTAGAGCTCTTTGCTAAAAGCAATATAAATATTCAATCTTTCATAATGGCAGACACATATTAAAGAGAAACATTATAATATTATATTCCTTTTCTACATTGTGAACTTTCATACTCAGGGAGAAGAAAAATATATTGGCATAATTTATAAAAAGTATCCAGGAAACATTTATTCATTGTATGTAACCATTAAATGGCAAACATTGTAAGGATGATGAGAAAAAGAGGGGAAAGGCCATATAGAAAAGATAAAAATAGATACTTTAGTTATGCTTTTTTCCCTTAGTATGATCTCTGCTTGCTTCTTGAATAATAAATAAAACTTTGGGTGATTTTTTAAAAAAAATTGCCTTGGAAAATGGAACGTGGAAATGGAATTAAAAAAATAGGAAAGAGTTACTTAATTATATATAATCCTTCAACAAAACAGAAGTCAAGAAGTTACTTTAGAACTTTATCCCTAATTTGCAAAACCTATTCTGTGTTAAAACTTAGTCGATATTAGTAACTAGAGAAGATGACTGGCCAGACTGAGTTTGTATTGGATTTTCTGCAAATTAACTTTATTTAGGCCATACACCAACATGCAGGTGACCTGCCTACAAGAAACTGTAATATGTTCAGGATTAGTTGTAATATCAGTTCTGGATTATTTTACAGTTTTAGGAAGTATATCATATTGTGGACAACCTAATTTTTCTGATTTTTATAGAACACCATCAACAGTGTTACCTTGTATTTTTCCATGCTTCATCATTATTGGAGGGGGGATAGGGGACAAATGTGTGGAACAGTTCTTGAATGCTATTGACTGTTCTCCTCAGTTAAATATCACACAAAGAAATGTGGTAAGTAACATTCTTCAAACTTGACCCATTGCCATTGTTGGACTAGACAAGTTGTCTTCATTGCTAAGAAAACATCTTGAGCTAATGATTCCTGTTTTTGTTTTTCTTTGAGTGTGATTTGAGTCTCTTGCCTGAATCATCTGGAAATATTTTTCACTGAGCTACTATTCTCTGATTATAGAACACAATACAGCCTTGATTATGATTTCGGACCAGAAAAGCGAATTGCTTGATATGTGGATTGTCCTGCTTCATAGAAAAGTGGCTAGACTAGGTAGATTTTTAGATTCATAGCACTCTTGAGCAAAATCTCTATAGGTTTAGTGCAGCATATGGTAATAATACTAATCTATTACTGATCTGATCATTAAGATCATTAATGAAAGTTTAGGTACCCTAACTCCTAAAAAACCTGTGACAAGTTTGCACAACATCACATTTTAAAGTATGTAAACAGTTTAGCTTTATTATAAAGGACCTAAAAAGAACTGGTTAGCAAATGGTATGTGGATCTTTTTTAGATATGTATGGCAAGGCATGGACCATTTCCTTGGTCCATTAAAACGTCTGGTTGATATTGGGGCAGATACATTGGGCTTTGCATACTAGTTTGATACAATGCAATTATGTTTATGTTCTTACAAATCTCCAGTTAAAGTTGGTATCAGGAATAAAGCATTTGATGAGATTTCGGATTTGGAAAGAATCCCTAATTAAATTCTGGAATTTTTTGATCCTGTTACTTCTCTTTTTCCATTCTCTTCTACGGATTGATTCTACACTTTCTAATAAATGAGCAGAGATAAAACTCTGCTTTCCTCATTAAAGGAATTTTGTAAGTTGGGTGCTACAGAAAGAAAGCAGTTGAATAGAAGTGGTGAGGAAATGAGACTGCTTTAGAAAATTTGTGATTGGAACCACTAGGAATATTTTATCTAAAAATCTTCCAAACCGTAGAACCCAATTGTGACTGGATTCCTTGAAGACATACATGCAAATACTGTTAACATATTTATGAATAACAATAATTTCCTAAAGGCTTTCAGGCCCCTCAGTTGAGACAAGGGGTAGAGGATATGTGTGTGATAAATCAAAGATGGTTGATAGGAAAGATAATAATAGAGCTGGGATGGATCTTGGAGGTCTTCTAGTCCAACCCCCTGTTCAAGCAAGAGACGCTATACCAGTTCAGACAAATGGTTGTCCAATCTCTTCTTTAAAATCTCCAATGATGGAGCACCCACAAGTTCTGCAGGCAAGCCGTTCCACTGCTTAATTGTTCTCACTATCAGGAAATTTCTCCTTGGTTCTAGGTTGGTTCTCTCCTTGATTGTCTTGAAATTGATGGTGTATGCTTTTTCAGAGACATGGTGCTCTTGGAAGGCTGCTGTTTTGTAAGGAGCTGTGATAATACACTTCTCATTAGTGATGTAATGTGCGGGAAACAAAAAGGGGAAACATTATGGCAACAGTGTAAAATAATTGCACCTGACTGTATAATCTACCATTGTGCACATATAATGTGCATTAATCCAATGATGTACATAGACATGCCGAATACAGAATTCATGCTATTATTAGGAATACTGCTGGTGCCAGATTCATACAATAGTGGAGAGTATGCCAGCCCAACAACAATCACAGGAAAAGACACAAGATAAAAGAAAAAAAGCATGTGTGCAGGGAAGGGGAAAGTATGTGATTTAATCAACATGAAACTGCTTAGGTTAATGAAAATATGGAATTGCCTCTATAGGTAGTCCTCAAATTACAACCATTCATTTAATGACTGTTCAAAGTTACAGTGTCACTGAAAAAAAGTGATTTATGGCAATTTTTCACACTTATGACCATTACAGCATCCCCATGGTTACACTTGGCAAATGGCATGTACTATATTTATGAAGGTTGCAGTGTCTTGGGGTTATGTGATAACTTTTTGAGACCTTCTGACAGGCAGAGTCAATGGGGAAGCCAGATTCACTTAACAATTGTGTTACTAATTTAATAACTGCAGTGGCTTACTTAACAACCATGGCAAGAAAGGTAATTAAAAAACTGTCACTTGACAACTGTCTTGCGTAGCAACTGTAGTCCATAGTTATTGACTTTGGAAGTTATTTTGGTCGTTTTTGGTATATTCAAATGATATCCTGGTAGAATACTGTGCATCGATTGTGGCCTTGACGTCATAGGACCTCCTCTGTGACAGTGTATCTTTCCATTTGGGGATCACAAAAAATTCTACATATCTACATGTTTATGTGAACCCCAAACATTCATTTCCTTATTGGTTAGGTTTCATATTTTAACTACCTTGCTTATATGGAGAGGGTTTCAGTTTAATCTAGGCTCCTGAGTGCCTTTCAAGCACGCAGTAAAGGAATCAACTGCTGGGCGGCAGCATCCTTCTCCACAATTTCTGATGCTGAAGCTTTATGTAGACAACTGAATTGACTAAATGAATGAAAAATCTAAACCATGTTAACTCGTTTCAGATAGCACTTATGGAGAAGAACAGTAGTGATGTAACATTAAACTTGAAGAATGCAAAGATGCTCAAAACCTTCAGGTTAAATCTGGAGGTTGATTTTGCTCTTTCTCCCAATCTAGCTACATCAAGCAGCATTGTCAGGCCCACCAGGTGAGGGGCAGTTGATTGTTTTCTTTCTTTAGTTATAATGGCAGCTGCTGCACAAGACAGGATGACTACAGGGTACTAATGGATTCAGCATGAGTCATCAGCTCCTTTTCTGGTCATTCATTTAGGATTCTTTCTGTCGCAAAGGGAGTGTCTCTGGAAAAATTCAGAAGCCTTCTCCTCTGCTACATGGCACTTCCTCCCTGCCAGAACCAAGAAATACTTGATTTGATTGGTCAGTGAGAGCCTGTGAGAGGAAAACTGCCAAAATTGGTCTTTAGCTTTAGCCCTTAAGCTACATTCATTAGGAGCCATTAAGAACTTGGTTGGAGTTGTATGGACACCATGTTCTCTTTGCTTATAAAGTGAATTCTCAGAGAACCTCATTGTTCAAATGTTACCATATTGTAGTCTGTAGCATTAGTTTCTGCTCTCTTCAGTTTTGGCCATTTAGTCAATGACAGTATGACCAGATGAGAAAATAGTTAAGACAGGTGGATTTTAACAGAATTGATATTAAATACTGGGTAACTTCGCTTATCCTGCATGTTCTTCTTATTTGTTGATACTGTGATCTCTAAGGGCAGGGAATTTTGTGATTAGTCCCCCATTTCAATCAAATCCCTTGCCTACTTGGGGCAATCTTAGCTTCCAAAATGAAAAACCTCTTCTTCCAAACAGATGTTTTGTCATGAATGGTAGTTTTTGTCAATGTGCTGTGATGCTTAGACATCTAACAGCAATAGCAGTAGCACTTAGACTTATATACCACTTCACGGTGCTTTACAGCTCTCTCTAAGCGGTTTACAGAGTCAGCATGTTGCCTCCAACAATCTGGATCCTCATTTTATCAACCTTGGAAGGATGGAAGGATGAGTCAACCAAATGTTAAGCATTTCATTTTTCATACAGTTTTGTTTTCTTCGAATATATCAATATAGATGAGTCTCTCATCAAAGAATCTCTACCTCCTACCATTCACATCACGTTATACATATTGTCCTTTGTATAGCGTTTTAGTTGACTACAGCCAGTTCACCACCAAAACCTACCCCTCACTGAGCCCCAGTTGTGTTAAAGCTAAAGCTCCCAGACTTCCTATCCAGCTTACCTTTTGGTTTAGAACTCTAGCCTCGGCATATTATTCTGACCTGGATATTTTTGGTAGGCAGTCTGATTTTTATGAACTTATAATGGTCGGTGCTGTGGTTCTACAGGTAGTCCTTGGCTTACTCCCATTCATTTAGTTACTGTTCAAAGTTACGATGGCACTGAAAAAAGTAACTTATGACCATTTTTCACATTTAGGACCATTGCAACATCCCCACAGTCATGTGATCAAAATTCAGATGCTTGGGAACTGGCATGTATTTATGACAGTTGCAGTGTCCCGGGATCATGTGATCACTTTTTGCAATTTTCTGAGAAGCAAAGTCAATGGGGAAGCCAGATTCCCTTAACAACTGTGTTACTAACTTAACAACTACAGAGATTAACTTAACAGCTGTGGCAAGAAAGGCTGTAAAATGGGGCAAAATTCACTTAACAGCTGTCTTGCTTAGCAATGGAAAATTTGGACTCAATTGGGGTTGTAAGTCGAAGACTACATGTATGGTCTTTAAAATCTGATCAGAGTCTTTTCCCAGAGACAATAGGATAAGATGGACCAGAGCAATTAGGAAAATAGGTAAAGAGAGGGATTCTAGGTTGAGAAACGTTTCTAAAATATTGCTGGAAACCTAAGATGGGCTAAGCTTTGAAAAACTTGTATTATGTGCTTTAAAGTATAGAGATTTTTCACAGTTCTTATTAAGATAAGGACACTCTGCTTCCTTCAATTTTCTTACAGTTTTTCCAGGTAGAAAGTTTGATATATTAATAGCAATGGGATTTGCTTAGTGTTTTTCTGTTTGATTACCCTAAAGTTTTATCATCTAGCTTGATTTAGGCCTCTAAAAATAATGTTTTTCAAGACTTCCTTGTTATTATTAGAAGGGAATAATAGTTGAAACACAAGGATGTCACTAAGGCATTGTTTATCTCAGGAAAAGTTTGAAGCGGCATGTCTGACATACAACTTACCTTAAGCAGGTCTTTACAGGAAGGACTTTGATATGGGTAAGATTTCAGTGATCCTCATGAAGTTTCTCTGTGTATAGAATTATTGCAGTTTTGATGTATTTGTGTGGAGAGAAATGACCAAGAATGCTAACAGGGATGAACTATATTGCAACCTTATCTTCCACAAATTAATTCACCAAAAATACCATACTTTTTAAAAAACACTGGTTCATTGTGCTGTTCATAAAGATTTTGTGACTTCAAATGTTAAACAAGGGTTAGAATATTAGATATCTAGAAAAAAACTGTTGTCTTTATTGTCAGCATTCAGAAATACTTCTTATATTGGAATATTAGTGGGATGGAGCTTGAAAACCTGAATTACAGCATACTCTACACAAGTTTATTAAAAGAAAATTGGTTGTTGTTGTTAATGTAACAATAAAATGGATGTAAAGATTTACTGTACTTCAGTTTAATAAACCTTAATAAATTTTAGCTAGAATATGCTTATTTATATGGATTTTCTTGAAGTAATATTATCTCTGTTTACTGTAATAATTTAATTGCAGGTTTATCATATTTGAGCTGCAAAAATCCAGATGAAAACTACACAAAACTAGTGTTCTGTTATCATCATCAGTGGTCATTCAGAATTTTGCAGCCCCTATATGGTAATTTTATTTTGGAGATCATATTTGGACTATGAATAGTATTTCAGAATCATTTTATCATTCACTGTTCTTTGGTTACCAAGATAAGCACAGAGTTTAATTCAACCTAAAGAAGCAAATGATAATACCAAATAAACCAGATTGCGTAACAGATAATTTAATTGCTCCAATAATTAAATTAACCAGTGGTTTACAGACAAGGAAAAACGGTTTGGATCATGTTTGTTCCACAGCATCAGGAAAAAAACTAAAACAGTGTTTTATGCAGAAACACAAAACTCCTGAGATGTAGACCTAAGGCTATCTGCCTTTTTCCTAACATGAAGAATTCATTACCCCTAACTAAGTCTTAATTTACCAAATGCGGAATTCCCATTTCCCTTAATCTGACTGCATTTGCTTATAAATATTCCAGACTTAGAAAAAGGCACAGTACAGCCGAAATTAAGCCTCTAAGATTCAATAGAAAATGCAGGCTTACTAATCTCTCCTGTTTAAATCAACGGGACTTTAAAAAAAGCTTCATTTTGATTGGATGGTAGTCATAAACAAGGTTATTTTTTCTGCTAGTTGGGGAATCTCTGTATCAGAATTGAATGGATTGGGGTTTTTTTTTATTTGCAAAAAATGGTTGAACAACAGCTTTTATATTGTATGTCATTACTTTTAGAAATGGGGAAATGGCATTTCTACTGAAATGTAGCTATATTTACTTGGACTAGCAAGTTAATAAAGGTGTTGTTGAACATGTATAAAGATGATGGATGATAGATAGACAGATAGATGGATGGATGGATGGATGGATGGATGGATGGATGGATGGATGGATGGATGGATGGATGGATGGATGGATG
>JANHFL010002180.1:1045628-1065088 GCA_032468155.1 Oxyrhabdium leporinum
GACAGACAGACAGACAGACAGACAGACAGACAGACAGACAGACAGACAGACAGACAGACAGACAGACAGACATTTTGTGGAGTACAATCACACATTTTCAGCTATATGAAGTACTGGTCTACTGTATTATTGCAAACATTCAAAATGCTTGATGTCTGTGGAGATTCTCAATCATTCAGATCATGGTTGTCCCAAAGGTGCTTTTCCAAAAGGCAACTGGACTTTCTTGCCCCCACCCCCCCTTGAAAACCTCAACTACTGTAAGAAGCCTCTTCAATTCTGATTGAATGGTGGGGAATGGAAGGATTTATATTCAGATGATTGGAAGAATATAAATCCTTCTATTCCCCACCATTTAGTCAGAACTGGAGAAGCTTTTTGGATGAAAGGAGAAACATTTTAAAGGGAAAAAAAACCAAAGTCCAGTTGCCTTTTGGAAAAGCACCTTTGCAATTCAAAACGCTTGAAAATACACAGTGCTTGCTAGTTGCAATGTTAAAATAAAATGAATAAGCCTGAAATATGTAAATGTCTTTAAAGAAAGTCAAACACTATTTTTTTCAAAACATGAAAAAACAGGTTTAGCATCTCAAAGGAACAATAGTAGCCTGAATTCCAAGCAGGAAGTTCAAGAAGTTCAAGAACTTCCGGTTAGAGAATAAAACATCTCTTTAAGAGAAAACCCTTGTATATTCACAGTATAATTCTTCCATCTATAGAAGTTCAAATGTGTTACTGTCTTGATAACAAAAATAATTATAAGATTAAGAATGAAAGAGGCAGCAATTAAAGGGAAGTACATACATTTATTTTATCCATGAAAGCGTTTTTATACTTACTATCTTCACTTTGTAAAGCATTGCTGTTTCTTTGCTAGTAAGCAAAATGTATGTTTCCTTAGCAGGAAGAAGGTAGGTAGAGCACTCCTTAATTAAATAACATTGGAACAAGTACTGTAGAAGGACATACCACTATGTGAACTAATCTGGCAAAGAATGTTGCCATTTGTTTGAACCTGGCCAATCCATTTTAAATAGCCTAATATTCTACTCAGATAACAAAATTATCTAATATTATAAAAATAGGTTTTTATTTACTTGAACTCCATTAAACGCAATGTATTTTAGCATGGTTGAACGAATACACACACACAAATACACATCACCTCCCCCTGCTTACTACTATGGTAATTATTGCAATGACGATTAGTGATCAGGAATTGAAGGAAGAGAAAATCGTGAACATGAGTGGTAAACTGGGTCCCCACTGCTCTTCTTTACACTGTACTCTTTCCATATGTTCTCCAGCAGAGACGAAGTTACTAGGCTAAATAATTGCATATATGTTGTGTCCACCTGTGACCTCCATCAATCTATTAAAAAAAAAATAGAGCCAGTTTGGTTAAGGTACCAGGCTAGAAAGTGGACGTTCGTGAGTTCTAGCCTTGCCTTAGCCATGAAAGCTGGCTGGGTGCCTTTGGACTAATTATGCTTCCTCAGTCCAACCCACCTCACAGGGTTGTTGTGGGGAAAAGAGATGGAGGAAGGTGTGTTGGATACGTTATTTGTAAAAATAATAAAGGCGGGATACAAATAAATAAATAAATACAAATATATATGTTTAGGAAGCAGTGGGAGATATGGACAACATTGTAAGGACTAATTCCAGGTAGTTCACCCCTTCTTCATCTGTTGTTTTTTTATTATGTAAAATCTTCTAAATGAAGAGTTCCTATTGTTAACAGTCAAATGGCACTGTGTAGGAATTTGTCTTAATGAATGTTATGTCTATGTGAATAAGTAAAAAGCTGAAAAAGCAGTAGCAAAATGTGGGAGTGTTAAGGTGAAAGATAAGAGTACTGAATACTTTGTAAAATTTTGGCTAGAAGACTCCATAAGCTGGGTAACACAGAGTACCCTAAACTGTTATGTAGTTTATTTAATTTTTGGCTTAGTTTGGTAAAATAACAGTAGAGAAGGGTCTCTTCCTGGACTCTGCCAGTCAGAATTCTTTAACTGACAGGATGCAACATACCTTTCCTGCTGAACCAGCCAATGTAATGGGATGAATGTAGGTAGACTGGCCCCATATCATGTAGGGGTTTATAGATCACAACAAAAACCTTGAATTGGACCTGAAAGCAAACTGGCACAGAGTGCAGCTTGCGGAACAGAGTTTTTCTGTATGTCCTTCTTTAGGAGCCTGATGTAGCTTGTGCAGCTGCATTTTGCACCAACTGAAGCTTCAGGTATTTTTCAAGGGTAGTCCAAATGGGAGATGACCAGGTGATGAGTGACCTACCAGTCATTATTAGTATGACTGAGGTAGTCAAAAAAATAAGCTCTCCTGGTACAAGATAGATTTGAACAAGTTATGTCAATTTATTAGTTTAGATTTTTATTGGATAAGTGAGAACAGAGTGTTATTGGAAATACATCATTTTAAAAACATAAGCCTTTAAAAACTGGTGAAAATAGTAATATTTTGATGGAAATTATATTTTTCAATAAAAACAAAAATCCCAGGGAATGAGGAAGGGTAGCAAATGAGCCAAAGAGTATCTGCAAACAGATCAGCAAACCAGAATAAATACTTCTGCGTCTGCAGGAGGGCTGTGGTGATGGTTTGTGGCATGTTTTTCCAAACATTGCACCAAAGATTAATTCTGTTGGACTGTTCTTGATCTCAGAAATTAAACCAGTGAATGGTTAAACAGACAAAAAATCTCTATTGTAAGCTTGTCCTGGTCATGATTTTTTAAAGCTGTCTTTTTTCCAACCCTTGATGATTTCCTTTGCTCTTCTGCCTGGCACAGGTGATTACCTTTTGGATGATGACATTGCAAATTCCTGTCAAAGTAAATTAGGAGAAATTTACTACAGAAGGTTTGAAATGGCTCAAATCTCTGGAATTGTTCAGAGTACAAATTATGACTCATGACATTCCATTTTCCTCGTTGCCTTGCGAAAGTGAGGACAACTTTCTTCGGCCTACTGCATTTATGAAAGAGAGAAAATAATATCTGGATATATGACATTCACAAGCTTTTCTGGGTTTGAAAGGGAATAATTCAAGTATGAAGAGAAACTTACTTCTGTTTCATTTGTATCTTTTATACTTGCATTCCCGAACTGTCCATCAACTATTCCCAACAAAACCAAGAAAAAGGCATTTTATGTTTCTACATATTTCTGGGAAAAAAAATCAAAATAAAAAATGAAAAACCCAACAGACTTTGTGAACAAAGTTTCCATGTATTATTTTATGAAAAGAATTGTGTATTTGAAAATTCTGATGTTCTGTAGGGTCTGAATAAAATGTGTTACATTTTTCTTTTCATTTTAAAATCTGAAATTTATTGGATTTAACTCTTAATTTATAGCTATCTCATTTCCAACATCTATATCAACCTTTTTGAGCACTGTGTATAGCTGAAAAAAGAAATAATAATAATAAATGTTTTGGTTTATTTGTACAGATTTTTATAATATGTAGCAGAAAATAACAACACTAACAAAGAGAAGTACAATCTCCTGTATCACTCAAAGCAACATACACCAAATAAATAAGCTTCTTTCTTTTGCTTTGTATCTTTCAGAACAGAGGTACATTTACCTAAAATGTCAAATATCTCTATGGCGTATTACCAAATTAAATTTGTTTACTGGACTGAATTAGATAATTATTGAATGTAGAGTAATTTTATGGATCTTATTTCATTAAGGTTAAATGCAAAGCAGTATGTTTGTTTTTCGTCCTGACTCAAACCAGTATATTTTGGAATGAGACCCCCGCAGTGCTGAAGAAGTTGTACATTTGATTTACACAATAGTTACAGTTTGTTTCACTTAGTCTCCAAAGTAAATAACTGTGATGGAATTCCTAGACTGTGTTAATGCTGTGGTGTGTTCCTGAGTATATTGTTTCCCTATCTATATATTACTAAAACTCTGTGGTCTGTTTGTCTGTTTGTAACCTTCAATTAGTCCAAATAGCCATGGCACAAAAGTTTTTGAATCAAGTTATCTATGTTTGGTTAACTTAAAAAATGAATACAAAATTGGGACCCATTACTCCTGTGTAATTGAAATTTCCAGAATCTTCACAACAATTACATTTGCGAAGTTGTTGCTGCATGTAGTGTTATCACAATCAGCTGTGGTCATGCGACCATGATTCTTGTCATTCCCTGCTAGCTTCCCACAAGCAAAGTTGATGGGAAAGCCAGTAGGAACTCAAAAGTCGCTCGTGCTCTAACTGCTTTTTTGTCTGCCTATGATCATTCTGCTTATCTGTTTAGGTAAGGAAATAGTACCACTGAAAAGATGACCCAATGGTTCCTGGGTTTAGTGACATATAAAGATGAGAAGTACAGGTAGTCCTTGACTTACAACCACAATTGAGCCAAAAATTTCTGTTCCTAAGTGAGACATTTGTCAAGTGAGTTTTGCCCTATTTTATGATCTTCTTGATAAGTGAATCCCTAGTTGTTAGTAATATGGTTATTAAGTGAATCTGGCTTCTCCACTGATTTTGCTTGTCAAAAGATTGCATAAGGTGGTCACATGACCCTGGGACACTGGAACCATTTTAAATAGGAGACAGTTGCCAAGCATCTGAATTTTGATCACATGGCCATGGGCATGCTGTTATAGTCATAAGTATGAAAAATAGCCATAAGTCACTTTTCTCAACTTTGAATGGTTACTAAATGAAATGTTGTAAGTCAAGGGCTATCTGTAATAGATGCATTGCCTTCTTAGGCTTAAGTGGGTCAGAGGTCACTTTGTCATATGTATGTATGAAGTGTTAGTTATGAGAATAGCAGTGTGAAATGGCCGTGGCTCTAATAAAGGGTCCATTTAGCTGTGTTATGCCAACCGAGCCCCAGCTGTCCCTACTTTATTAGGAGAAGAAACCCATGTTCTGGGTTTCAAACACTACCAATAATACTATCCTCAAATGGGTCACAGTTACATAACAATGTGTATTTGAAAATAACCATTTTTGAAGAATGTACTTCTTTTCCTGCTTTTGGCATCATCAGAGACTTTTACAATTTATACTATTACCTTCCTCTGGATATCTTGTTTCTTGGCCACTATATAGATCAGTATTTTTGTAAAATTGGTCTTTATTTATTTAAACAAACTAGAAAAAAAGGAAGAATGGAAAAAGAAAAAAGAAAAACGAATATTATATATGTAAACCCTTCATAAATGTAGGTTTGTGCATGTATGTGTCTAGATGGATGTGTGTATGTATTTTTGTGGGTGTGTGTATATCTCTTAAGTGATAAGAAGCACAATTATCTAACACTCATTATCCATGTAATCATCAAAATGTATAATGTATCCTTGTGTTCATATGGATATATTTCTGATATAAATAAATTTTACCTATTCAGATATGGACGTTAATTCTAGATAACTGTTATGATAGGCTAAAATGTAATAAAATGAATGAGAAGAAAAATAGTGACAATGACAAGTAAAACTAAGTTTTTTCCAGCTTCTCTTTCGCCCCAAGGACATTTTATGTAATTAAGTATTTTTTTGTAATGCACGAAATGCTTTAAAGAAAAAACAAAACCCGCCCATTCTTCTAGTAAAGCTGTGCTACTACTGATCTCATGGGCTCATCCATATAGTTTTCTAGGTGACAATATGTAAATACTGTACTTTGTTAGTTTCCTTTTCCAGATTGTTTTCCTATGTTTCCCGTTTATCCTACTACCCCAGTTGTTTCCTTGAGTATTAAGTTTGAAGTCCCAAGATGAGACACAAGTATGACTGCAATGTTGTCATTTCAATGCTCTGATTTATATACAGATTGGGAAGCACCTTAGTATTCAGGAAGATAGATATATAAGTGGTAAGTAGGTGAATACATATTATGTATCTTTGATTCTTAATTTAGTGTTAATTACAAATGTAGAGAAATTAGTATCAACTTTAAAAAAATACTTTTAAAATGCCGAAGATAAATAATGCACAGAAAATGTTCTATGTAATTATTTATCTGAAAATACTTTTACTTCATGTCCCCAGAACATTAAACAAATCCAGTTAAATACAAAAAAGTAATAATGTCCCATTAAAAATTAAAACATTACAATTCTACAAAATTAAACTCTCCCATGTTATACTTTCAGTGTCCTTTATTTGCCTTTGTGTTTTATGTATTCATCTGAAAATATTTCCTGCTTTGTTCTAACTTTAAACAGCACTATTTTAACTATTTAAAAAAACATTGAATTTTGTATTTAAAATTAAAACTGCAGTTCCAGCAAAATGATACAACTTGGTTATTTCTTCTTTTCTTTTTTTTTAAATGTTCAGTCATTGATTTGGGGAAATCCTGATACATGTGAAACAGTGTAGGCCTGCATGTCTGTCCCCAGAGATCAGCCTCGCTGAGCTTAATGGGACTGGAACTGCGGATTGGAAATTAAAGTCTCTGTTTATGGAGTGATTTAATACTAACTGGTTAGAGAAGGAAAGAGAGTTACACCCTGTTTAGGTATTACATCAGGAGCTAAATCTACTAGGAAAACAGCTTCTCCCAAGTCCCAGTTAATCTTCAGAGACATCCAAATAATCATTTACATTCAAAGTTAATTATTTTTGTTTTCAACAAATAATTTTCTTTTGTATTAGAGAATTTAAGATGAATCTTTGCCATTTCATTTTTTACAGAGAAGTCTTGTCCCTACTTGTCATAGGTGTTCACCTTAATCCATCTTTATGCATATCACCGTGTCTTTTGTGTACGTCTTTTACATACTAAGCTGTGATTGCCAAAGTTTTCCTGACTCTGTTCTTTCCCCCCCCTTCTTGACATTTCTTTAAACAATAGGAAAATCTTCAAATTTATTATAGCAGCACAATACTAACTATATATATATATAAATTGTATTCAGATCTCTCATACACATAAACAGTACTTTAGCCAAAAGTCCAAAAAGCAATTTATGTTATTAAATTTTAGGTCATTATATTTATTAGAAAGAGAGTAAATAAATATCTAAAAAGCATAAAAAAACACAAGTAATTCACAATTAGTAGCATAACATTGTCTGTTATTGACTCTGTGACTGATATTCTAACATTTTAAGGTAGAAACAAAATTTTAGTTGGGAAGTGGCAATTTTTCATTTGGTCCTGAATGACTCGCCATCAGTTTATAAAAGTTAAATTCACAAAAAGCAAGGTTATGAAAAATGAACAGTTTCTTTTTTAAAGGTTCAGCAAAGAGTAAAGAGACCGTTCTAGATTATTAAATGTACTATTTTAAGAATATCCTTATTTTCAACAGGGAAGAAAGAAATAATCCCAATGGAATGTTTGCTTCTTCAGTTAGCATTCCTGTAAGATACAGTAGTCTGGCCATTAGGACTACATTTTTTACAGAATCGGGTGCATAGAAGACTGAAAAAAAGGGTTGTCCTAATGAATAGCAGATGGAAAGCAGATGTTCATGTGAAATGGAAAGCACTTCTTCCAAATCATTTTTGAAGGGTGCATAGCTTAGAGAATGGGCATTTAGACCGTTTTGGCTAAGGTGAGACATCTAGGAGATTTCTGACATGCATACAAGTAGTCCTTGTCTTACAGCCACAATTGAACCCAAAATTTCCATCGCTAAGCAAGATAATTGTTAAGAAGATGTACCCCATGTTATGACCTTCCTTGCCACCATTAAGTGATTCACTGCAGTTATTAAGTTACTAACACGATTGTTAAGTGAATCTGGCTTCCCCATTGACTTTGCTTGTCAGAAAGTTGCAAATGATGATCACATGACACAGAAAAACTGCATTCGTCATAAATACATGCCAGTTGCCGAATGTCTGAAGTTTGATGACGTGATGCTGCAATGGTTGCAAGTGTGAAAAATTGTCACGTCATTTTTTTTAATGTTATTGCAATTTCAAATGAATTGTTGTAAATCAAGGACTGTCTCTATTTTGATACCATTATTTTCTGATCATGGAAAGTGGAGGCCCATTTTGCTAATTGGTATGTAGTTGAAAGGCAAATCATTTGTATAGAATGTATGCTAATCTTGTGCTTCTGTTTTAAATTATATCTTAGGGTTTGAGAATTTTGAATCATAACAGGATGATAAAAGCAGATAGATCAACATACAGCTTTGGGCTTAGTTTGTTGCACATGTTCTTTTCAGTACAATCTCCTGCAGTTTCCGGCTTGACAGATTTAGCAAAATAGATGCTTGCATTTTTGCTTGCTGAAATTATTTTTGGTTCCAGAAATGTGTTCCTTCTGTTCTTCTCTCTTAAATAGATTACTTTGCATTGAAGCATATTCTCTAAAGGTTGTGCATGTACATCCTGCTGTTGAGAACAGCCAGCAATGCTAATAAGACCAACTTAAGAATGACACATGCCTTTACAAAAGTATACATCTGAGTGTTATATAATAATTAATGAGATGTTTGAACTACACTGAGAAAACATTAATCTCTCTATATTGTTAGTCTAATACTGTATGTTGTCACCTGTGGTGGAATCTCCAGCTAAGGTGGGAATAGTGGAGAGACTGGCAACCTTGGAGTCTTTACAGGAGAAGAAGCAATGGAGACTTGACCTCTTCTAAAAATCCTGAAGCCTTTATCTGGCTGTTCCCAAGATAATGCAGTCAGTCTGGTGAGATTCTTGCAGATAGGCAAGTAGTGATAAAGAAGCAACTCTGATCAACTCATGGCATCATTCTAGCTCCTTGCATCTGATACCATCCCTTGTAGAAGGAAGTATTTTTGATGCAGGATAGGGTGTATTGCTGTTATCTCCCCAAATCTTCCATGGCTTCTTAATCTGAGTCATCATCATTTCTTTTATTGAATTATAATTTTTAGGGGTTGTCCTAGACAACATTGTTTGGATGTATCAAAATGTGATGATTATAGAGCACTGTTATCTGATGATACCTTGTTTACTATTGTGGCTAGTAAAATTTGGAGTTACAGAGCAGATGTACAGTGAAATACAGAAACTATAAACTTCGGGAAAAGCAATTCCTTTTTCTTTATGTGGATCAGACGTTATCGTTGAAAGCCGAATATGCATAAGTGAGAAATTAGCCACATGTTTGCATCATCAGGCCTGCTGAATCTGTCTACCTCAAATGGCATCTGTGGAACACCCAAATTAAATGTTAGTTAATTAGAGGATTTAAATGGCTGCAATATTGCAACACTTCCAAATCACTTGAGATTTTGTTATTCCGGTCTGATATCTTATACATTAGTTAAAACCATGCCCAAACTCTTAATTTAAGGGAAAGGGGGAGATTTTTGGAAAATGCTGGTGGTAATGATAGTGTTCTTTACAGGACTTTGTAAAATAAACGACTTAAAGACCTTGTTTTCTGTTGCCACAATTAAATCCACAGATTCCTTGAGGCTATTTTTGGCTGTAAACAGTAGTATGCTCATTAGAAAATTACTCAACCCTAAGGACAATCAAGAGGATGATAATGTAGATGGCAGGTGTTTTGAACAAATAAAACTAAAGCATAGTATAATTCAAGTAATAATTTAATTTGACTTGTCTTTCTATTGTTGTTTCATACAACTTCATATTATGTGTAATGTTATGTTTATGAATGTAGTCTTAATTCTATAAATATTTGTTCAGGAGTTAAATCTATGAATTCAGTGGGACTCATACTCAGTTGTGTGTCCATAATACAGATAGTCCTCAACTTAAAGACCAAACTGAGCCCAAAATTTATGTTGCTAAGTGAGATATTTGTTGACTGAGTTTTGCTCCATTTTACGACCTTTTAGCCACAGCTGTTATGTGAATCATTGCAGTTGTTAAGCTAGTAACACAATTGTTAAGTGAATTTGGCTTCTCCATTGACTTTGCTTGTCAAAAGGTTACAAAAGGTGATCACATAACCCGGGACCCTGGAACTGTCATAAATATGAGTCAGTTGTCAAGCATCTGAATTTTGATCACGTGACCATGGGGATGCTACAATAGTCGTAAGTGTGAAAAATGGTCATAAGTCACTTTTTTCAAGTGGTGCTCTAACTTTGAATGGTCACTAAATGAACTGTTATAAGTCAAAGACTACATTTAGTCTCCTCTTTTCAAAGTTCTGGATCATCTAGATGTTGATTTTTAAAACTTCTTTATTTACAATCCCATTGTACATGAAGCTGTGTTAACTAAGTCTTATAAGTTCTTAAATCACTAGTGATATAAGTTTTTGGAAGAAAGGTGGGAACATCAATGTAATTAACAAATTGCCAAATCAGCTGATTTGTTTTAGAGAAGTAGAGTATGTTCTCGCTCTCTTTTTTTTTCCTCATGGCTAATACTTTTAGAAGAAGGTAATTTTCATTAGTGAATTAATGTGGGGAAAAAGAGTTCACAATGTTGCCTAGTTTCTTCACACCATTCTTTCCAGATTTGTATAAAACACTGAGAACTCCTGCAAAATGCCAGATGTGGATCTAATTTGGCTTTTGTTGTCTTTTTGGTGCAGTAGAGTTAAGGAATCAGCTAGAAACTGGGAGACTGTTAGTTTTAGTCTCGCCTTGGCTGTGAAGCTGTTTGGATGACCTTGGACCAGTCACTTTTTCTCAGGCTTAGGAAGGAGGTATATGGCAAACCACATCTTAAGAACCTTGTCAGGAAAGCTGGTGGGGGGGAAGGGACGACGACACTTCTCCAGGCAGTCTCTGAGAATCAGACATGATTGAATGAAAGAAGAAAACTGCAGTAGCATAATAATTTGGACACCTGAGAGCTTACATTACATTGTCGTGTGTTTATGGTATCACCTTTTTTTTTCTTCTGTGAAAACTTTAGATTTTCTAGGGCCCTTTCCCAGTTCCTTTGAAACTATCATCTAAGCTAACTCATTCCTCTTGGATGGGTTCTGATCAATCTGCTTATTGGCACAGTTGAAGAAAGAATTGCCTATTTCCTGAAAGATTCTAGAAATTCAATTTCAATTGCCTTAATCAATTGAAACAAGATCAATTAAGATTGTGGTCCCTCTAAACAACAGCAACTGATGAAATTGATTGTTTTCTGCCAAATGTGCTTTGAGGCACAAGATTTGTTATTTTGTTGTCTCTGTGTTTGATCATAGTTACTGAAGTTCATCTTGTGTCATTCTGTTTTTAAGGAGGTTAATTGTGTCAAATGTTTAGTACAGAGATAAGTATAATTTCTGAAATCCAAGCAGCAAAGATGTTTTGGGGCTTGATTTTATTGTTGGAGGATTTTATAATTTATAGGTGCCTTTTGCTTGCTTATGTGCTTAAAAGCACGTCAAATATATTCTTTTTTTTCTCTCCCTCTATTTTTCTCTTTTAGTTTCATTTTTAAAATTACAGATAGTCCTCACTTGTGGCCACAATTAAGCCCAAAATTTCTGTTGCTAAGCAAGACAGTTGTTAAATGAATTTTGCCCCATTTTACAACTGTTCTTACCACAATTGTTAAGTGAATCACTGCAGTTGTTAAGTTTGTAACACAATTGTTAAGTGTATTTGGCTTCCCCCATTGACTGCTTGTCAGAAGCCAGCTGGGAAAGTTACAAATAATGTTCACATGATCCCAGGACAGTTCAATCTTCCTAAATACCTGCTAGTTGCCAAGCATCCAAATTTTGATCATACGACCACAGGGATGCTGCAATGGTGGTAAGTGTGAAAAACAGTCACAAGTCATTTTTTTCAGGACCGCTGTAACTTTGAACTTCACTAAGTAAATGATTATTTTCTCCGGCTGTTCTTGGTAGAAGAAGTTGATACCCAAAATACAGCATAGTAATTTGAACTGTGTAGCGTCATCTGGTTTGAGATGTGGCTTGTGACACTTGTTTGAGTGTCCTGTAATCTTACTTTTTGCTCTCCCTGGTGCAGTTTTCCTATGATGCTGTGGTATTTTGATTGTGTACTGGTATAAAAATAGTCTGGTCTAGTAGCTAAGGAGGCATGGGCTAGAATCCAGGAGACCATGAGTTTTACCTAAAACTGGAGAGATGACTTTGGGCCAGTCACTCTTTCAATCCAACCCACCTCACAGAGTTGTTGTTGTGGGGAAGATAGAAGGAGGAAGAAGTATTAGATATATTAGGTATAAGAATGTAAATAAAAATGCGTTATAAGTAGCAATTTACTTTAACAAAAACAAAATGTGCATAATTTTCTTCCCTTGTGGCCATTCTTTAGTCTTAAAGAAAATGTAAGGTTATTCTTCTTTTACCTCCACAGAGATTTGAAGATATTGACTGATTTCAACCTGCATTTGAAATTTCACCTCATTTTCAAATAACTGTGATGAAATTGTTTGGAAGCTCTTAGCAGGAAAGGGTTAGACAGTAGAATTCATATGGCAGAAATAGTGGCAGGTACAATTAAGGGAAGAATTATTGTGTCCCTTCAGGCAAGAATATTTATGCCCTACCAGGAAAGCAGAAGCTTAATTAATTCTCTCTTTAGCGATAGATGTACTGATGGTTATTCTAGCTAAGGGTAGAAAATGGACAGGTTAAATTTAGTCAGAAAGACTATTTTTTGTGAAGATGTTCTGTTTTGTGGGGACTTTATATTATGCAACCTTTAGTACTAAATTGGCTAATTATTTTTGAGAGAGAGAGGGAGAGACCTTTGTTTATTACTGGAATCAATTGTAGCAAAGACCTTTCAATGCTTACAGGTTTTGATTCTGTGCAAAAGAGAAAAAGCATTCTTTCAATTAAAGGAAACACTCTTAAAAATGAGTGCTGTACTTTTGTAAAATCTGTAAGGCAGTGGCCAGCAATTACTTTTAGTCACCATAGTAACCTTAACACGAATCATTACAGCATTACAGTTCCTACCTATTTAAGAAGAAAGGTTATACTAGGAAACTGAAATAGTCTTCCTTTCTTTAGCTACATGTGATAGCCAACAAGTTTATTTGATGAGAGTTACTTATGTTTACCTCATGATAATTACTTCAAAGAGAGAACATTTGGTGTAACCCAATTTTGGGAAAAACTTCAGAGGCGGTACTCCAGTTTTGTTAGGCCAAACTTGAAATAAAAAATAAATAAAATACAGACATCAATTTTCCATATCAACTGTACTGTATACATATACATCTTCCTGCATGCTTGTTCAGAAATAAACAAGAGTATCATTTTAAAAGCTGATTCTCAGAAGTGAGTCTCACTAGATGTTCGTCTGACTTAATATTATTTCCAGGATGTTCTTCACTAGATAATCACAAAGGTGCTTTTTCAAACGGCAACTGGACTGTTTTTTCCTTGAGGAAGAAATTTCACTTCTCATTCAAGAAGCTTCATAGGTTCTGACAGCATGGTGGCAGGGGGGATGGAAGGATCATATTGCTTTGCAGGCATCTGGCCACTAGCACTGTCTCTGAGAGCCTATTGAGGCCACTTGGGGATTTTATCTATGCCCTTCTTTCTTAAGGAAGGTTTATCTGTGTCTTCTTCCTCAAGGAAAAACTTAGTCCAGTTGCCTTTTGAAAAAGTACCTTTGAGAAAACTATGGCCTAGATGACATAAAATCTCCACAAACATTCACTAGATAATGTGACTCACTGCAAAATGAGCTTATTTGGCTTATTTCCAGAAGAGCATATATAAGATTGTAGCTGTCTTACAGTGACTTAAACAATAAACTGTTCAGTTTGTTGTTTCCAGTTTCCAATAATTTTCCAAGACAGAATTCTGCTGTGGCCCCAGATTTTAAAAAATCTAATGACATTAGGAAATTTATGATAGGTTGGTTAGGTAATTAGAGGTAAACTAAATACCTTTGTTTTCAGAGCAGTTTTAGGCATGTTGCTGAATTCTTGATTTGGCTCCTATTCTATGCATGCAGTGATCTTCTCTTTTAATTTCTTGGTATAATGTAAGATTAATGATACTCTACCTTACGTGCTGACGTAAGATGAAATTGGGTCAACATTGTAAAATTGTTTACATAATGAAACTGTGTCTAGCATTGACACCAAGGCAAAGTAATAAATTGGCTGCAGGCTATTCAGGATCATTTAGGAGCAGGTTAGAAATTCATTAGAAATTATGGTTTGCTCAAAGGGATGAATGTTGAGCTGGCCACAGTTTCTTGCTTTATAACTAACTGATATTGGTGCTTGTGTGTGTTTCAGCAAAGAAGGAAGGGTTGAATTATGACATGCATACACATCAGCAGAAGTAGCCTTATCCATCATAGATGAGATGAAGTGAGATGTGGGACTTCAGTATAATATGGAAGCCTGGGAACTTCTTCTCCACTGTGATGACTTGCTGGTGTGATTTAGTGTGATGATAGCTAAGGAATCGCCTTTCTCTTTTTAAATGGAACAACTTAATGACAAACTTAGCATCTGCTTTTGAATATGTGGGTAATCGGGAGACAAGCATTGTCTACTCTAGGTTGACCAGATGCTCAAGCAATTTCTAATAATCCCTTTTCCATCAGCAAGCCTGCCTTATTCAAACATGGTTCCTTACACAAGCTTCTTAAAATATGTCATGCATGCAATGGATGTTAACTGGCTATCTGACAGACTTAGATCTGTTGTTGTTTAACACAAAAGGGAACAAGAACAGGTGAATGCTGAATATGAACGCAACATGGTCAGTACATCTTTTTTCAATTACTTATGCAGTAATATGTCTATGGGGATTCTCAGTCATCCGGGTCATGGTTGTCCCAAAGGTGCTTTTTTAAGAGGCAACTGGACTTTCTGGTTTTTCTTTGAAAATGTTTCGCTTCTCATCCAAGAAGCTTCTTCATCTCTCACTGGATGGTGGAGAATGAAATAATTTTTACTCCTTGCAGACAGCTGGTCATTTGCATTCTTTTAGCCAGTTGTTAAGGACATCTGGAGGTTTATCTGTGTCATCAGGGTCACCTGAGTGATGCAGATGGGAGCCTTCTTCTTCTTTCTGTTGAAAGAACTTGTGTTGTAGACCGGAGATAGATGATGTCGTATCCCTCCCCCTTGACATAAATAGCCTCTTTGACCCCTCTTTCAAATCAGCGATACTCTCTGTCCAAAATGTGGAGTTTGCTCTCTTCAACAGAGTGGTCGTTGTTTTTTTAAATGCAGATGGACTGCTGAATCTACTCCTGATGGGTTTGTTCTCCTATGTTGTGCCATATACAGATCTGCACATAGCTCAGTGCATTGTACTGCATATACCACTTTACTCAGTTTGTGTCTAGGTGTTTTATCCTTGGGGTGGACAAGCTTCTGCTGTAGTATATTCTTGGGTTTGAAGTGTGCACGTATGTTTTGTTGGCTGAAGATCCTCCTGAGCTTTTCCGATATTCCTGCAACGTATGGAATGACAACGTTGCTTTGTTTATTGTTCTCTTCATTATCTGTTATGGAGGAGCTCCTGTTGGGTCTTTTTTGAGATTTCATGAAGGCCTACTTGGGATAGCTACACATTCTGAGGGCTTCCTTGATGTGTTTTAGTTCTTATTCTTTCTCATCTTTGCTGGTAGGCAAGCCTTCAGCTCGGTGGTGTAGGATTCTGATGACTCCCATTTTGTGCTCCAGTGGGTGGTGGGAATCAAAATGTAAGTATTGATCTGCGTGTGAGGGTTTTCTGTAAACTTCAGTGTTAAGGCTTCTGTCTTCCTTAAAGTGTACTGCACAGTCAAGGAAGGCTAGACTATTTTCCTTAATATCTTCCCGTGTGAATTTGAAGTATCTGTCCACAGAGTTGATATCTTTGGTGAATGCTTCCAATTCCTATGTTTTGATCTTGACCCAAGTATTGTCCACATACTTATACCAGTGAGTGGGTGGAATTCCTGTGAAGGAGACTAGGTTATGCAATAATAATACCCGTCTTATTAATTTTTTCTTGTTAAAATTATACAGGTAATCTTTGATTTACGATGGACCCAAAGAAGAGGATTTACAACCTGGATTTGAAGATCCAATGGCTGCCCCCCTCCCCCGGCCACGTGCCCAAATTGCAAACACTCAGCAACATGGACATATTTATGGCTGTTTGCAGCATCACATGGTCATGTGACTGTTTTATAACAGTTTCCTCCCAAAACTGGCACTCTTGGTTTTTGGCAAAATCTTGTCCGTAGGGAAGTATTAGTTTGCTTAATGACTGCAGTGTTTGCTTATTGATTGCAGATTCACTTAATGACCGTGTGATTTGCTTAAGACCACTGCATCATAAAATTGGCTGACCCATTTTGTTACCATCACCACCACATACAATTGTAATGGGAAGGCTCCATTATAGTCATATATCGAGGACTATCTGAATAATATTTTAAAAAGTGAGACAAGAGTAAGTAACTTGAATATGGGAACCTACAATTTGAATCCAACACAGGCTGCCTGGAATTTACAACGGTTGTAACCAGACATGTCTTCAGGACATCAGATGGGGTCCCTGTTAGGTTCTCTGACTTAGGGAATAATTCAGTGCACTTTGTTTTGGTTTGCTTCTAGAATCAGGATTGAGTGCTGATTATTTTCACATTTACAGTTAGAAGGTCACAACCTGAGGTTTGGATGGCATGGATATTTATGGTACGATAAAGTTAAAATCGATGTGTACTTTAAAAATACTTCTTTATATCTTTTTTCTTTTTCTTCACCTTTTTTCTTTTCTTGCCCTTTTTGCTTTCTCTTTGCTTTATTTTTTCCTTTTTCCTTCTTACTTTATACTATGTATTAGCTTTTACCTTTTTTTTGAAGTTTTGATTATATATCATATATATAAAGGATAGCTCTTTTATCATGAGCAAAGAATTCCAGTGCATTTCAGCTGCTCTGTTGCTTAGTGGCCATTTGTGGATCATACTCTTCCAATTGTTGCTATGAGAAGTATTCATTTTGATATGATTACGTGTGATATCTCCTCCACCCCAGATGAAAGAGAAATGGGTAAAAAAGCTCCTTGTGATCTTCTCAGGGACGATTGAGTCACTTTTTCTTGGATGGTTGATGAACTAGGAGTTGAATTGAATTCAATATTTGAATGTCTTATATTAACTGATTTCAGTAACAGACTCTTGCAGAACTGGGATGACCTTGGACTTAATTTTATCAGTAGATGTAGGGCAGGGGTGTCAAACTTGCGGCCTGCGGGCTGGATGTGTCATGTGCTGGCCACACCCACCCCTGTTTTAGCGAAGGGGAAAAAAGTCATGATACGTCACGTGACAACAATGTGATGATGTGAGTTTGACACCCCTGGTGTAGGGGCTCAATACTTAGCACAATAGGAAGTCATACCAAACCTTGACAAGTGACCACTTTGAATCATGGATGAAACCACATTCAAGTCATATCTTATTGAGTCAGAAGACTTTAGTTCCAAGAATAAGAGAGATCCTTTGCTTTGATGTGACTGTATGCTACATGTTTATAACCTGAATATGACCTGCTATATTCCTTCCCAAATGGGAAGGTGACATACATTAGGGACTTAAGTGAAGAAGTCAGCAAGGATATTGTTGTTGCAATTATCTGTAGTAATAAAACACCAATAAGGTTTAAGAAGCTTCCTTCGCTGGGACCCATTCCATTAGTTTTAGGTTGCCAAGCTGAAATAATTTGTTCAAGCTTTTAATGAGCAATTATGTTGATTTCAGGGCTAAGATGAGATTTTATTGACTTTATCATTTTTCTTTGCTGCATTCACATGTTGATTAATTTTATGGATTTTATAATTTGTAGACTTTTTTTTTGCAGTGATTGTCTTTCTGCAGTTATCTGACTTACTAAATGCCTTTTATATTTAAAGCTAATATATAAATATTTTAAGTGCATAAATGTTTATTAGAAAAAAACAGCAACATAATATTCTTTGTTATGCGTAACATTTATTTAATTAATTTTCAGCATGCAAAGCTATTCATAAACTACTATCAGATTGTAATGGAAGACAGTTTTGTTTTATTTCGTTTTTATTAAATTTCTATTAAGTTTCTATGCCATCTACTTTCTTTAAAATGATATATTGTATATTTGATTATAAAAAAACAGAAGAAATCGGTGGTGGTGGAGAAGGTGGTATTTAAAAAGGAGAGAGAATCTCGATTGCCAATTGGTATAATCAAATGGAAGTTCCAATCTCTTTTTTTTTTGTTCTTTATGAATAGAGTGGATGCTTCTTGAGCTGTAAAACTGTGAGCTGAGCATAAATTTGGCTTTTTGCTCTGTGACCATTGAGATATTATTTTGTATTTGGCTATCTTCATTCTAGAGCAGCATTACAAATCTTTTTTGATGAGAGGTCCTTGGTGCTCTCGGAGCTTAGTTATTTTCTTGTAGATGTTTCATTATCCAAACATCATCAGTCTTGATTGAGAGTCAGGTTTGTTCTCAATTTATATTCTAGTGTTTGTGGGAGTCATCTGGGTGGAGGTTTTGTTTTGTTTTGTTTGGTTGGGCTTTTACTGTTGGATTGTCTGTCAGTTCTTTGACTGGGGTATTATTGTTTACTTCTTGATTGTTGGTCTGATGTTAATCTTGGTGTTAATCTATGCTCATCAGGGTATTGACTGCTGGTGGGAAGATGTTTTCATCTTTTTGCTTCCTTTTAGACTTGTAGAAGTTGCTTGTGTCTTTGTGACTATTGATGCCCAGTTTGTCAGAATGGCAGGCTTCCACGAATTCTCTAGCATTTTTAGACTTGACTTGATGTAGGTCATGGTTTCCCAGTTGAAACCATGGTTAAGTCTGGCCATATGTTGTGAAATTAAAGACTTTTCATCATGTCTTCTGACTGCTAGTTTCTGCTCATGGATACATTCTTCTAGTCTTCTGTCTGTTTGTCCTAAGAGGTAGCTGTTGCAGTCTTTACAGTTTCAAAATTCTGTTATTATAATCCATCTCAGTAGAGGTAGTTCTAGTTTTCCAGTGGAGTTCATCTCTTGGTATGGCCCGCCTAGAGGTATTGACACAATGTCAACAACCTCTGATTGTGTTGATTGCCCCTCTAAAGATTACAGTCACATCAATATACCCTTGAAAGACTGTAGCCTGATGGACTTGACTGCCCTTCTTGGGAAACATTGTTCTATAGAGACATGGTTTAGAATGTTGAGCTGGAAAGCTCTCGATTGCAGTTTCTTGATTCTAACATCAGAAACTCATGGGATGGATTGAATTTCCCACTTTGAACTTGACTGGGAGAGTTGTAGGCATACAATGGAGCAGATTTTGAAAGGATGTGGTTTCAAGCTTAGCACACTGGGTTTGTATTTAGCACATTATCTTTTTTTTTGAGTATATGTTTTTTTAATTCATAAACATTTTGAATACAGTGTATTGTCAGAGTATATCATTAGCCAAAAAAAACAAAACAAAAGCAAAAGGCAAACACAAATATTGATACATATACTAACAATAGTAGTGATATAACAGAATAGTTTTAACTAATTTTCTTTATATTAGCTTAGCTTATTTA
>JANHFL010002180.1:1071921-1091307 GCA_032468155.1 Oxyrhabdium leporinum
AGCTCTCAGTCCAACCTATCCCATGCTACCCTATTTATTGTGTGGGAAAATTTGAATGAATGATTTTTTTCAAAATAAGGATGAAAGGGAGAGATAGTGGGGAGGGAGAGAGAAAAGTTTAAAAAACAGACATCAGATTCAAGAAAATGTTTTTTTAATTTAGCCTGACTCTCAGTTCACACAAACTTGACATCTGTTCTTGTCCATGGTGCTGATTTTGGTTCCTTTAACAATCTCACATTTTCCAATTTGGTATATGCTATATATTGCAAGCATTAACTCTCCTATGTCTGGATTTGGTTTCAGGTGCCCTATCTTAAAGTGTTCACAGGCCAGAGTGCTATGCCCTACTAGAACATTATCAGAAATGGATGATGGAGAAGAAAAGGAAAAGAAGGCCCTGGGAAAAACAGTGGGATGGGTAGGCTGATAGAATATGCCACACTAGAGCTATAGAAGAGAGAAAGACTTTGCTCTTCTTGCGGGGTCTCTATTTTATTTTATCTGATAACATGGAGTAATCAAAGTATTTGGTAGCTGGCTCAAAATTTCATAACAGAATTTCCTGAATGTGTGTTCTGGGGCTTCACACAAAAGATTTCCCATGAGTTCTAATATAGAGTGACATTACGACATTAGACAAGTGCTTTTCCAGTCTCTTCACTCAAAATGAGTCCATCTAAATCATTTGAATCTAGTATGTTTCCTTTTCATTATTGTTTATGTATGGTTATTATATTTTTATCCCACATTTAAAAAAAATATTTGGCCATCTCAAAAGTGGTGAACGTACTTCATATTCCCGCCTCCTATTTTCGTATGATAATGCTGTATCATACTTGTCTGGAGCTATTAGATTTCATGATGATATCTTACATACGTCAAAACTGCACATGCTTGAAAAATTATTCGGAATAAATGCTTTAGATCTCATGAGAGTACACTTTTCTGCTATTTTTAAAGCTGCTGAGTCTCTTTTCCAGACTTCTATACAAGTCTGAGGAAAAGATGCCTCTTCTTTCAAAAGTCCATTCTACAAAGTTAATGTGATTCCTAAAACATCAGCATCTTTTTTTCCAGGCTTGCACAGAAACCTTAAAAAAATTGGTTTGCTTTAATGAACAGCAAAGTTCAAAGCTCTTTTTTAGAGTCTCTTTTGAAATGTATGTGCCATTCATCACAGCAGCCAGTTGCACCTACTTGCCCCTGACTCACCTTGGCAGCAGCTAAATACAATTAAACTTGGTTAGCTCTTGGGTGGGAGACTAGTAGGGAATTCCTGGGCTATTGGCTAGACTGGGAAATTGAAAAATATCCCTGAAAAAGGACACTGCAAACCAGTTTCAGCGTTCTGAAGCTCATTGCACCTAGAAACCTTTTTAAGAGTAGCAAGGCAAGCACAGCTTGATGGCATCTTTACCTTTAATTTTTGGATATAGGCCTGTCTCATAAAGCACTAGGTCTTCAACCTTTGTTCCTTTACTGATTTTGTGTGACACAATAAATAGTGCTTTATTCAAAATAAAGGAACCTGATTCTTTTTATTTAGCTACAGTAGAAATGCTATGCTGATCTTTATCAGTTGCATTGACCAACAGGAGGATTCACATGACCTGTTTTATCCTTTATTGGGAATCTTCAGACACAGATAGCCAATAATTGAATCTTTGCACTTTAGATAACTATAAACAGTGCATTAACTTTGAGTTTTTCCCAGGTCCTGGGACTCAGTAAATGCTGGAAGGGATAACTAGAAGCTCTCAGAATTGTGTATACAGTACAGCTTTCTGAACATACAGAAGTTATATTATGTCATGTCCCATGTATGAAGTTTTAAAGGACCTCCTGTCCTCATAGGGAAGGGGGGGAGGATTCCTTTGTTTTTGCAACATATTTGTCCCTTTTCAGTTACAGGAGTTCTATTAAATTAACAGAGAGCCATTGAGGAAAATGAATCTTTAGCTATTATCAATGGGCCCAGGCTATAAGTCTTTATTCGGTTCTGTATCCAACATTTATTTCTGTTTATATTTGAAACAATACAACTAATCTGGAATGCATAGTGTTGCATATTCTATATGCATATTTTTTAAATATAGATTTTTAGTCGTAACTATACAGCATCTATATTGGTTTTTTTTTAAAATAAGACTGAGAATATTCTAGCACTTTAAAAATCACCAGACTGATTCTGCAGAAGCTAATCTGCATATTTTCAAACTTTTCTGTGCAGCTATGGGAACAAGAAGTGTGTAACCCCCTGTTTTTAAAACATTTGGAATGTAAAGGAATATTTTGTTCCAGGACTATAGTATATTCTATATTGTTTAGCAGACATAATAAGTTTATTAAATAACCAGAGCTCCACATGGCTTTTATCTGCTTTCGCGATTTGTTGTCATTTTGAGAACAGACCTTGAGTAGCCAAATACAGACATGTCTCCTCTTGCAGAGATATAATTCAATTAAGCATCTGGGACATATTTTGACTTTACAGTCTTACTGATGACCCTGGAATTCCGTGAGAGGTCTACTATAACTGAACCCAACTCAGCTTACCTTCTGAAGCCAGACAAGGTCATTGAGGTAATGTTGAGACACTTGGCAATAAGAAACCCTTATTTTTTATGTACATATGTTCACTTGAAATCCCTTTAAACAGAAATGAAGCTTGTGTTTATATGGAATAGCTTTGATGTTGCTCAAAGCTCAAATCAAGCCAGGAGCTACTGTAATATTATTGCAGTTTCCTTCTGCTACATTATTAAAAGCATGCCCTATCTGGTATTCTAATTTTGGCACTAGCATATACCATTATTTCAAATGGTTGCACATAATTTGTGCTTGTATGTTCCTTAGTAGATGGCAGCATCTAAGCAATGCTGGCTGCTCTCCAAAAAGCTAAGCAGGGTCAGACCTGTTTATTACTCGGGTAAAAGAGCATTATAAAAACCTAAGAGTGTGCAGTAAATTGAGACGCTGAAAAAACAAACCCATAAAAATGTCATATTGTTGCCAAGAAAATAGGATAGGTGTGATTATGTATTTTGCAGAAACAGAGCATGATTTGCAGAAGACTTTATCTTTAAGTGTGTACAAATGATGTTGACAAATTAGAGAATTGCAGAAATATCTTACTTAAATTTATATATAATAGTAAACTGAAAAGGATATATTAGAACCCAGATGAACATTTATTAAATCATAAGAAAAACTTTCTTGTCATTCTTAACTATACTCATCTTGTTTTCTTCCTTCCCAGTCTAACTCCCTAAGTGCATTTCCCAGGCCTGCTCAATAGAAGTCCTTGTGCATTTACACAGTTCTACTCCATAACCACATGAGACCTCTCTTGTGAGCGTTGTTATGGATTATAATAGTAAGATGCTTTTATTTGGTTAGTTTATTAATCAAATTGATGTGGCTGTCCATCTCACAAAAAGCAAATCTAGTTGAGAGCCATTCCTTTTTTATAATGGGACGATGTTACAATGAAGTTAGCAACTGGATCTAGGTTCTTGGCCATCCATATCTCCCCTGACTAAGAGGAGAACTTGAGATAACCCACATGACCCTGCACAGATGTTCCTCAACTAACTCCTGTCTGGTTTATCTGAGAGGGCTGACAGGGTGCTTGGCAACCAGTGTATATTTGTGATGGTTGCAGCATCCCAGGGTCCCATGATCGCTATAAACAACCTTTCTAGCCAGCTTCCAACAAGCAAAGTCATTGGGGGGGGGGAGCTGGATTCACTTAATGCCTGTGATTTTTGTAATGATTGTGTGATTCACTTAACAATTGTGTGATTCACTACTAATAATGGCCAAAAAACCCCGAAGTAAAATTAGGTGCAGTCACCTGATGACTAACTTAATGACCGCATCGCTTAACGATAGAAGTTCTGGTTCCAATTGTCATCATAAGTTGAGGAGTACCTATATGCAACTATTGAACCAGGAAAGAGATATAGATTTATTTTTACTGGTCATATAAGAGAGATCTATTAAAGTTTCGGAGGATTTTATGAGAAGTAATATAAAAAAATCCTCTTGCTCGATTTACAAAACATACTTGCTAAAGTTCTGAAAGATTTTTGGGAGAAGGATAAAAAAATGACAACAAGAAACTAGTTGCAGGAGTCTATTTGAAGGGCTTAAGAATTAAGGTCATTAAAAGTATATGGAAGAAAGACAAAGTTGGCTTATTCAATCAAGGTTAAGATAGATAAATATATAATTTATATTTGATAAACCTTAGTGGACTCTTGCTGATAAAAAAAAAAGCACAATGAGAATTTTGGATTTAGTTTTTATTTAAGAGATGAGATATGGGGTGAAAAGAGTATATGTTGTAACATAAGGGATGGTGATACATTTGCTTGAATTGTTTGGTATGGAAGGGGAAAGTTACTTATTTTTTCTTATTGTTTTCCTTTTCCTTTTTTTTTTTAAAATCATTGTAGCTTGTATAATTTTTATTTTTAATTTAACCTAATAAAAATATTTTTTTTAAAAATGAAAAGTGATTCTGAGCACTGTGCAACAATCAAATAAGACATCAAATATGTAAAAACAATTGTTATAAAATATTTAAAAAAATCGTTAAAAATTTAAAATATGCAAATCACAAGGCATGGAGAGAGTAAATACATCAGCCACACTAGTGCCATCTAAGAATGTCTCCAGTTCCTTGGGATTCCCGACCAGATGACAGGACCAGATCTTTTGGAACATTAATAGGGATGGAGATAAGCTGACTTCTTGTGTGTGTGTGTGTGTATAGAATGTTGCACAAGGCAATGCCATGTCAAGGAAGGCTCACTTCTACCAAAGATAAGTCCCTAACAGATGGTATTGCAACATGCCTTCTCTGCCAGATCTAAGGGGAGAGGCAGAGGTAATAGAGGGGAGGCAGTCTTTCAGATAACCTGGACCCATGCCATGAAGGGCCTTAAAGATTGAAACCAGACTGGCAGCCAATGGAGCTTGTGGAACAGAGGTGTAATATGTAATATAACTGCCTGCACCACTGCATTCTGCATCAGCTGAAGCTTCCAGACATTCTTCAAGGGAAAACCCATGTAGACCACATTACAGTAGTCCATTCTGGAGGTGACTAGGGTATGAGTGATTGTGAATAGAGCCTCCCAATCCAGGAATTGGGTTTTGATAGAATCAGTCTAGATCTGTGAGTTATATCAAATCCAGCTCCTTTCCCGTTAGAAAAGTGGTTTGTTAGAAAAGTAACATCCTTTTTTTAACTCACTGCTTTGAGTTATTTGTAAACATAACAAAGGCGGGACACAAATAAATAAACCTCCCCACCCCCAGTAGTTGGAACTATGCAGAAGCCTTCAGTCTAGATGAAATAATTGTATCCGTAAGACTTTTAACATAAATGGATAAAAGCCTACCTTTTGCAAGTATTTTATTTGGAAACCATAGTTATAGCCTTTGCTAGCACAAGAAACTATTGCCTACAAATTGGGGAATCTCAGAAGATTGGACAACACCCAAATGCTGCTTCAGTTCACTATTCTTGGAACAGTCTTTCTTCAGGGACTGCCTCCCGGTGGGCACTAAAACCGCCCTCTCTATGTTGCAATGATTTCCACTGCTGAACATTTCACTGTCATCGCTTTTCCTCTTTGTTTTTGCTTTCAGAGTTTGTCCCAGAATTCACAGAAAGGATTACAGTGTATCTATTAATGGTTCGAAGTGGCTGAGCCAAGATCAGCTTGACAAAAAAATATTTTAAAAATCCAGAATAATGCAACAAAAACTCTTTCCCTCCCCCCAGTAGCTTGGATATGCTAATATTAGCAGCTTGAAGCTCCTTTGCCTTGGTTGCTCTTAAACCACAAACAATTACACAAGTTTGCAAAACAAAACCTCCAGGATATATGGCAGGGCAGCTGAAATTTGGAGTAGACAAAATGATGGGGGTAAAAAGCACAGTAAAACTGCTTGTCTTTGTTTTCTATCGTTGTAGGATTGCCAGAAAGGTCAAAGCACATATTATTAACTAGAATTAAATAAAAATAATTCCTCCTTGTAATTTTACGTACAGTTATTACCAAAAAGGTTTTTAAAGTTAGTGATTGGTTGTTTTTCTTATACCTGGGAGTTCAGTGAATACAAATATTCAGAATTCCCAGATTGATGGAATTCTAAGCATTCTAAGGTAATAAAAAATATGTACAGGTAGTCCTTGACTTACAACTGTTCATTTAGTGACTGTTCTAAGTTACAGCTGCACTGAAAAAGTGTCTTATCACCATTTTCGACACTTACGTCCATTACAGTGCCCCCATGGCCATTTGCTTGGCAACCGACTCATATTTATGATGGTTGCAGAGGCCTGGAGTCACGCGATCCCCTTTTGTGACCTTCTGACAAAGTCAGTGAAGAAGCCAGATTCACTTAACAACGGTATTACTAACTTAACAATTGCAGTGATTCACTTAAAAATTGTGGCAAGAAAGATCGTAAAACGGGTCAGAATTCACTTAACTGTCTCACTTAGCGACTTTTGGGCTCGATTATGGTTGGAAGTCGAGGACTACCTGCATTGTATAATGAATAAGGAAACATTCTAGAGATGCAAGAATAACTATTTTCTTTCCGACAGCTAGGAACTGATCATTAGTGGACGTTCCTGTAGGTCTTCCTGTAGCACACCTTCTGGATTTCCTTCCAATGATAATTGTTCGGACATTCCATAACAAAACAAAAGTTAATTACCATTTTAGCACAGTGCAGTTTCCATTAGCATAAACACTAGTCATTTTCCAGCAGGAATCCCCAATGGTATTGTTCCCATGCTGCTGACAATATTAGATCATGGAGATGCAATGCTACCTTACTGAAAGGTGCAATAGCATGCAAGGGAGGAAGAACGCAACTGCTAACTTTATATACTGAATTACAGGCTTACATTTCTTTAAGGACAGGCAGCCCCAGATTTAGACAATTTAATACAGCAATCTCTGGTGTAGATTTTTGGAAGAAGGTTGCTGGAGCAGGGTATTTAGACGTAGAATGAGAAGTCCACCTAGCCTTTTTTTAATCACAAATTCTGTATCTGCTTCCAGATGAGGCTTGCATTGTGCATTTGCCCTACAGTGCTTGAAAATTATATACATAATTTTATGTTATTTGTATATTTAAAATATATTTTGTATATTATAACGAAGTTAAAATTTGCCGACGGTTCCAGGCAGAAATATTTTCCATTTGTAATTGGAGTTCTTCCCTATTATTCTTATCCTACTACCACAGGAAATGTACTCGGGAGAGAGAGATGAAGCAGTGCTGCACAGAGCAGTGTTTCTCAATCACAGCACCTTGGACTTCAACTCCCAGAATTCTAAGGATAGAAGTCCACCTATCTTAAATTTGTTAAGGTTGAGAAACACTGGCATAGAACGTCTTACCAGACTTAACTGATAGCTCTGAGAGTCTTCTGTCTGGCAATTTTCCTTGATTAAAGCAAGTACCAGCTGCTGGAATCCACAGAGAGGATTTCCCCCTTCTGAAATCTCCCTGTCATGGAGTGATGTTTATTTTGTACCTCACTAATCTCTTTTGGAAAATACTGGTTCAGAGGAGTCATTGTGACTCCTGTATGAGATGCGGTTTAATAGCTACTGCCTCAGTTATAAGCACATTGTCTCCACAAAGACCTTAAACATCATAAAAGCAATTTCCTTAAGAGATCGGAGTGCTAGACAGTTTCCTTTCCGCATTAAACTCAAGTATTTTCACTATTCCTTTTTTTTTTTTTGGCGGAGTTACTATTTCGGTCCGTACTGTGGTATTTATAGCATCATCTGTCTTTTCATTTGTAGCTCTAACAACCTTTGCAGATTAAGACCAGTTCAGCAACCTTGGCAAGGGTGAAGATTATCTGTCCTGGCCAGCCTGGGTTTATCTCCTTACACTGGAGAGAGGAAGTGGGATTCCTCCACTCTTCCTGAGCGGCTTCTGTAGAATTGGAGCTGACATTCTCCCGAGCAGTTGCCTCCCCCGTCTTTGCCCTCCTGCTTCCTCCCACTCTAAATACTTCATTTGTTGTGAGAGGTTCTGGAACAGCACTCTGATAGCCCAGCTGCATCTTCAAAGCCAGGGATCTGGGAGGAGAAGCGGCCCAATCAATGGCTTATAAAGCAGATGCACAGCTGAGCCATAGAATCCCTGGATTGCTGCTCTGGCTGCAGGTGCTCCATAAACACGGTGCATGAAGGCCCTTTTTGTCAGAGATGTGTAAGTGCGGCCCTCCCCAAGCCTCCTCTTTCTCCCGGAGCAGCTAGCTCTGCTCGGCTAGCTCTGCTCAGAAAAGCTAGCTCCTCTCGGCTAGCTCTGCTCAGAAAAGGCCCAGCACTTTAACACAGGAAGGGTTTGCTAACCACAAGGGCTGCACCCCTGCCCCCAAAAATTGCAGCAGGCCTTTTTAGAGGAATGGTTGCTAGCCCAACACATGGGTAGGTGCGCTGTGGACAATTGGATCCTATTATTTACGTGTGAAGGATTGTTTCTCGATAGGAGAGTGTTGCATTTTTCAGAGTATCGTACCTAAGAAAAATAGAATTCCATTACAACTCCTTCAAATATTGCTGCTTGTAGCCTCCCCTAGGCTGTGTTGACGCTAAGGAGACACTGAGAACAATTAATCAGTGGAACAGCTTGCCTCCCAAAGTTGTAGGTTCTCCATCACTGGACGTTTCCTATCTACTATTACTGCACAAGCAGAGATACTGGGTTGAGATGACATCCATTATATAATCTTCTTTAGATGAAGAAGGAGTTATCTATCCCTTGTCTATGATTGTAACATGTGTGCTCTGTTGCTGCAAAATAACACAATGGAAAGACTGAAACAAACATTTCTTAGTTTCTGAAACAATACAGAGATATCTGATAGTTCCAAGAAAGAGATAGCTGCATGTCTCACTTGTGCACATAAGCAACAGTGGGGAGAAGCAAAAGAGAGTAAATCACAATATCTGTTGCATCATTGTGATGCAAATTTCTTGGTTCCATTGGTGAGCCTGTCTCACACAAATATGTAAGGGCTGGAGCTTACATCATGACATTGCAATCCATGTTTCTTCATTCTGAAAAGATTGTGGCTTGCTCTGAAGACCTCTGCTTGTGCACTAATCTTTTCTTAGAGGAATATTTGTATGTATGCAGGAGAATCTCTGTAAATGTTATCCAATAAGTAGAAAAGAATAAATGCTCATATTTTCCTTTAATTCTTCTCTATCATATGTCAGATAGTTCACATTTGATCTCCCTGCTGTAGTTTTTTAGATCAGCCTTGCAACTTGGATAGATTCAAAAATCTCCCCAGGGTTGTTTGCCTTCAAATTGCTTGTCTTGGTCCTTATAATGGATTTGCATTTTGCAGACTTAAATGCTCCGGAGTCATATAATGTAGGCCAAATAATAGGAATAACAATATCCTGTCATAGTTTACTGTATATTATCTAAACACAAATTCCTAAATGTTATTTTCATCAGCTGTTTAGGCACATTGGATTGTAGTTTTACTGTTACTATTCCAAATCTTTATTACATTTAAAATGTATCATGTATTGCCCAATTTAAGATCCAACCCAACATTTTTTAACCTGCTGTCAGATATGTTGAACTAAAACTTCCAGCCATGGACTCGGTTGATGTAATGAGTGATCCTCAGGCTTCTGAAATGTTTAAGGATTGTCCAGGGCTGCCAATAGTTTGTTCCGTCTTCAACCCACCTCTTCTCTTTTTCTATTCACCATTTCATACTGGACCTCCGATAATCTTATGTAGTGTATTTTAAATTAGAAAAGAAGTGAAGACATTCTTCTTTAGACTTGGCAGAATCTATTGGGACCTTTTTACTCACCTCATTGAAACAGCTGAATTCTTTGAGCTGAATAAATGTTGCTGATATTGCTGATACTGATTTCTGAAACTCTGAATTTCTGAAAAAATATTGCATCTGGGAGAGGCCCATATTAATCAAGAAAATAATATGCAGAAAAACAATTCATTCCCCTTTCCCACTGAACCTTCTTCTCCCAATTGCATTTTAGTTTAAAAAGAAGAAAAGTAAAGCAGAAGAGCCTCTTGCATAAGATGTAATCACTGAAAGCAAGAATCTATTTTTTTTAAATACAGATAGGAACTCAAGACCCTCCTTTAATCTAAGCAAATTCAGCAGAAAGAACTGAGACAAGTGGAAAGAGCAGGAAGTAAAGACATTTGGAAATGGAGGGAAGCAAAGGGTGATCCTAATGCAGATGCTACAGGACAGCTCAAGTGGTAGATGTGGAAAGTAGAAACTCTTGCGGAATTTGTGGACTTAAGGAAGACACCACTGAGGAGAAAAAACAAATATTTATTTTTTTAAACCATCATTGGATGATGGCTTTATTAAGAAACAGACACTTAACAAATGGAACATTGGAGGATCAAATATTTTGCTATGGTAGTAGTTTAGGGCTCTAAGGTAGGAAATCTTAGGGATCTGATTGACCGGTTGGTTTGGGAAAAGTAGGCAGGTCCTTTGTTGATAGGGAGTAGCTGGGATGAATTCTATTGTTAGGCAAAAGGACATTTCAAGAGGGAGCAGAGCTGAACCGATTCATTGTTAAGGAGATGGAAAGTTGAGGACTTCAACTGATTGAGGATGGGATAGGGTTGGGATTACTCTAGGTTGCAAGTCCCTTTGGTTTAGATGGAATTGGAAGGGTGGGCTTTCTCTGGAGCAGGAAGGATTAATTGGGGTATGATGGGATTAGGCAAAGAAAAAAACTTGCTTTGCCCTGTCAAAAGATGGGGTGGGAGAGGGATGCAGTCTCCATTTTGTTTTGTTTTTTTCCAGTACAGGTATTGCTTATTTAATGACCACAGTGGGGCCTGGCAACTCAGTTATTAAATGAAGCAATCATTAAGTGATTGTTATTATGATCTTCAACTTTCCTTTGCTTTACAAACCTCTGAAGGTCGTAAATGTGAGGACTGATTGTAAAGTTATTTTTTTTCATTGGCATTATAGCTGCAAAATGAGTCACAAGGACTACCTGTTCAGACACCAGAAGGGCATCTATGTTCTCCTCTTTTGTTCTGAGCTGCTGCCCTACATATTCAGAAGAACATGGGGTACAATACCTCACTGCACAGGTGTCAGGAGGGGACTACAAGGGTGGGATACTATTATTGCTATTCCTGATAATGCTGGTTTTCCAAATGCAGGGAACCATATAATTAAATCCAAACCCTAAACCATAATCCGAACTCTTCTATTTTAAAAGGCTACAATCTCTTACAGCAGGGCCTGTAAAACTATATAGATCAGCAGTGAGGCCAGGCAGTTAGAGATAAGTGTCTCTCTTTCTCTCTATTCCGTTCAACTAATGGCTTTGTACACTTCGTCCTGCCTATTAGAACAATCAGTTTTACATTAGGTTAGTCAATGTGGTATTCCTTTATTCTCTGAATCATGAACCTAGTTTCTGGGATGTCCCCTTCAAAAACAGCATGCTGTTTCAGACATTTCCAGCTGTGCTGTCACTTCCCACTCAGCATGCATATCTTTTGTGTCATTAATTTACCCCTGAGTTGACCTCCCTTGAAAGAGCAGCTGCAAGGCTTCAGAGGGGCTTGATACTTGCTAGAGCTAAATTAGAGCCATCTATTAAAATTAAATTATCCCAGTGGGCCATAAATTAGGAATAAGGGAGTAAAGCCACCCTGCTGCAATTGTTCCCTTTTAAGACCTTCATCCAATCACAGGGGCATTTTCAGTTCCTAACTGGGAGATCCCACCTAGACAATGGACCAGAAGAATCTCAGTTTCCTTGTGGCCTGGGCATCTAAATATTTTCTGGTTCAAAATGCATGTTCCCTTCTTTCTGTCTGTGTGTACAGATTAAATATTTTGCAAGATAAAAGCCTTAAACACAACTTTGTGTTGATTTTACCAAAGAATTTTATATTTTTCCCCGTCTATGGCAAAGAACTATCGGAGACCATAGCAGCAGATTCCTAATGCATTGGCTGTATTACAAATAGCAATATGCAAATGAGCTGCCTGTTTCTGGCCTCAGAAGGAAGAGTGCCAGCCATGGTATGTAGTTCTTATGTCCCTGGGCTCCCTTGGCTGACAGAAGCAAGGATGCTTTCTTGCAGAAAAGTTAAAATTCCACCACTGAGGATAAGCAAGGCGGGAAGAGATGTTCATTACTATGGTAATGTTGTCACAAGAAGGGTTCGCTTTTTCCATATATGTGGAATTAAACTAGAGCACAAACATTTATGATGTAGCACCTACTGTATTATCTAATATGCCTAAAGCCTGTCAAGAGTTTTCACTTGCACTACATCCTTCATCCTCCCATTTAAACATGCTATAATGACACCCCAGCCATATTTTCCTTACATCCGGTGGACTTATTTATCAACTCATGGAGCAACCAGTTCAATCATTGCCTTGGCTCTATATCAATTACTTTAAATGCCAGATTAATTATTTTGCATTACAAAGCTTTCTGGACACTGTGATTGGGCTGCCTTTAATGTTTCTGCTGCTTACTGACCTTCCCTTTCTCACATGCTGTGAGGTTAATTTTTATTTCCTCTGTTTTCTCATCTCCTCTTTGGTCTTTTGAAAGCCAGGATGCATGTCCTTCTTTAAAAGAAATGGACATAGTGAGCCTCCAAGACAGAACGTGTGCATCCATTCTTTCCTCCTTTGGAAATCTGGAATATCCTTCATGTTTCAGGAGAAAAACCACTCTTAAGTTTAATGTAAACCGCTTTTTTTTCTTCCGAAGTGAGGCCTTTATTAAAAGCTATTGCTCAATTAGTCAGCCAGTTGGCTGGCAAAAAAATTGAAATTTGCCCTCTGTGTTTTCTGAATGTGTTGCTTTTTGGCAATGTGCATATTGACAAAGTGATGGGCATTGGACTGCACTATGTATTCAGGCTGTGAAGTATGCCAAGGCTGTATCTATACACATAACAATTACAAATCAGGGAAGTGCAGACGGGAGTCATCAGAGCTGTGGGAAGTGGGAGATAAGGTTACTCAGTGACCTGACAGTGTTAAGTCATCAGTATCCATGATTACTGCTGCATGGATAAAAGCCACATGACATGGCAGGGTTTCTGTCTTGCAGAGATTCCATACCTATCCAAGCCGGGAGACCATGAGATCGTTGACAAGCCTTGTTCTCTTCATAGATGAAAAAGCCAGGTTGGATCTGGGCTTCTTCTGCGTCTCTGGATTTAAAGTAGCCCATTTCTGGGAGCTGGTAGGAGAGCAGTTGGGAGAACAGCACGGCATCTTTCCTTTTCTTGCTAGTAAGATTCGAAGGATAGCGGATTCGTCAGAGACAAGTGGGTGTAAGAGAGCAGGGATACAGCAAGAGGGAATCTGACTTGGCTTTGAGTCTGCAAGAAAAGAGAACTAACGCTGTGCAAGATGTAGACTAGAGACTTCCTTCTGGGCTCTGTCCCAGCTGCATTCTCTCTGGCTTTGATTTGCAAATATTTGGTCCTCCTCCCATCAATCTTTTCTGAACCTTCCTTTCTCATCTTCTCCCACTTGGTTATCTCCCTACAGATGGCACTCCCTTGAGTGAGCTCTCCTGGTCTTCCTCTTTGGTGGTGGTGGCCGTTTCCTTCTCAGGACTCTTCACCTTCATCTTCCTCATGTTGGCCTGTCTGTGCTGCAAGAAAGGGGGCATTGGCTTCAAGGTAAGTTCAGGGGGAGGTCCAAATCTCTCTGGCTGCCTATGCCATAGCAGTGCACAAGACAAAGTCTTCTGCCGAGTCCATGACATTAGCACAGCTTTTGCCATCCTGGCGGCTTCTGGATACATAGCTGGGATTTCTGGAGTTTGTCATCTAGTTAATCTAAAAGCCACCAGACTGGGGAAGGTTACAATAACATCTCCTGTTGTCTGCAAGGAGAAGGAAATAATGCTCAGTGTGAAGACAAGGCTGGAACCTGCTTTTACCATTAAGTTCCTATCAGAATAGTCCTGAAGAAACAGCGTGGCCCAGCCTGGAATATAAAGTACAGACAGAAATTAAGAGTCAGAGGAACGACGTGGTGCATTCATGTGTCAGACACGAGAAGCATGAGTCAAGCAATCTCAGCAGCAGGGGTTGCAGCAGGAGGGCATTCAGTGGGGTAAGAGAAGATGTGGGCTGGGACATCAGACTAAAGCCTTGTGGCAGGGGCTTGCTGAGAAGCAAGTCTCCGAGCACAACAGGGGATGGCTGTCTGGCAGTGTGATCGAAATAAAAAAGGCCTAATGAGCTTTTGGAAGCCAGAGGCAGAAGCAGATGAATGGGAGCATAAGAAACCATCTTATCCAGGTCAGATTCTTGCACATCTAGGTGTGATCAACAGCATTCCTCATGGGTTTCGGGCAGAGAAAAATCCTTCCCGTGACCTGCTTCTTCATCTTGCTTAGTAAAAGATACCAAAGTGTACACGAGTTCCCAGTCTCTCCCTACAGAAACATCATGAGACAAAACGTGTGAATGCAAGATGCATTTTCACTCTTTCTGAAATGTTGTATAGAGGCTTAGACCTGGCTTTGGCTTCCAGGAACATGGTTATTGTAGAGAAACTTTATTTTTATGCATTGTACAGTTTGGGTCAGTTATGCGGGTACCTTTCTAGTCCTGCTCTTGTGTGGGTTTACAGGTCTCTTCCACTATGGAGTGAGTAGAGGTCCTCGTTCAGGAAAAGTTTATGAACTTTTAGGGAAAGCAACTTCCTGGGGTTGCACTATATCGTGAGGTGCAGATGGGAGTCCTGGAAAAAATAAAGTGAAGAGACATCAGTAGAGAAATGTAGAGAGGAGGAAAGAGTTAATAGATAGACTTGACATAGCAAAGGGGAATTCTTGAGTGTGATAACTGGATGCAGTTCCATCAAGAGATGATGCTCAAAGTTTCCTGCCTGCAGTGTCTGTGGAGATTCTCAATCATCCAGGTCATGGTTGTCCCAAAGGTGCTTTTTCCAAAAGGCAATTGGACTTTCTTGGGTTTTTTGGTCTTTGAAAAAAATTAGCTTCTCAGTATTTTCAAAGGAAAAGAAAAAGTCCTGTTACCTGTTGGAAAAAACACCTTTGGGATGTCCTGCCTATGCTCTATTTCAGTTGCTTCTCTTGCAGGCAAAGGGCTCTAAAAGGAAGGGCCCCTCCTTCTGTCAGTCCTCTACCCCTTCACAGAATGAGTTTACGTGCTCTGTTGGCTTCATCTGAAGCTAGAGGGTTTGTGCTCATTGTGTTGCGTTGCTTCACAGAGAGACAAGAGTCTAATACTGTGGCCCAGGAGTAATTCTCTGTCCCTTCTTATCTGAGTACTTGCCTCTTGGTCCTTAGAAAAGTCTTTTAAGTTAAGTAGTTCTTATTTTAAGTTTAAAGATACAAGTATTTGTTACTTAAGTACTTCCCAATTTGGAAAGCATCTCCCAAGTGTAGTAGGCTGCCATGTGCTCTAGAAAGGCCCAAAGGAAGTGGGCAGCAATGTGATTTCAGAGGCACAGAATGTGCTGGAAAATGCTGCCCCCATTGCTGGCATTCTTGTGGAGGCTCTTGGCCAGCCATGGAGGAGGAGGAGTGTTCAGCATAGTGATAGACAGCTCTGTGCAGTCACAGTTTATAGAGGTAGTCAGGTTCCACAGTGGGAACAATGAACCACTTCAGAATCCCCCCACGCTGCCTTTATAGGGGCACGAAACAAGTTTGTGAGTGGGCTCTGTGCTTTCCTCTTGGAACAGCCACAGAAAGACAGCAGCTCAAGGGTATCCAGGCTTAAGATGCTCCTCGGGAATGCTCACCCTTTCCTACCTGATTGCTGGGGCAACCTTCAGTAGAAAAAAGTTCATCCAGGTAATTAGAAGACCCTACTGGTCTCACTCTGCAGGAGGACCGAATGAGAGTGAAGAAGGCGAAGTCTTAGGCAGGGATGGGCAGGTGGGTGGATGGATGAGGGTTGGGGCAGGGTTGATGCGGGTGCCTGGAACTCTGCGTGCAGTAGTGAGGGGAGCAGAGCACCAAGTGATGGTGCACCTATTAACACTCTTTCTCTGGGCACTCTTGCCTAGAGCTGGAGAAGCGAATCCCGGGAGAAGAGGCTGAGGATGGTTTTGAGGTGTCTGCCCTGCACGGGGGCCAGCACAGTGCCCAAAACAGCCTGTAATGTAGAACTGGGGAACTCTGGGCAGCCCTCCCCCTGCCCCCTGACGAAGGTGAGGCTGCTTCTCCCACAACTGTGCTTTTGACTCTGTCTTTCCCTGGGGGGGGGGCAGGGGGGAGGGAGCAGAGCAGCCGCCGCTGACCACACTTTAAAAATCGGGGGGGGGATCAATGTGGGATGGCAGGAGAAGGCTACTAGATGGGTTGTTGCTCTGCATTTGGATCCCTTGAAGTCTGCCTACTTCCCATGCAAAGGTGAGGCTGGGGCAGGGGCTGGAAGCAGTAGCTCTGGCTATGACCTTGCCCCGTGGACTTGCAGAGAGTCTGGGCAGGGAATTCTGTCTTTATTTTGTTTTTGTCCTCTCTTTCAAACCTTTGTCTCCATGGAGCATCTTTTTTCTTTTGGAGCAAATTTGAAATTGGCTATCATGAAATACATCTCAACCAATCGCCTTGGGCTTCGTCCTGAACCCTGCACCGCATTCCCCCACATGCATAGATCTGTGGGTGGAAATATTTTTTTTTTAAAAAAAGAAGAAAAAAGAGTGACTGAGTGCACGGCTGTCTCTGTTACCCCCCAATTGTAACGGGGCATGTTTGTAGCTGGATGGGAAAGAGTGATTGTATACTTTATGTGCCTCTGTCATGGTTTGCATATCTCCTCCTGCTTTGGAGATGGTTATCTGAAATGGAATTGCACAGATGGGAAACTCTTTGTGTGAATCAGCTCTCCACATGGTTCCCTTTTTTCCCCCAGGAGTAATGAAGTAGTGCACTGAGCCTTTAGGCTGCAGTAGTGATCCTTAGCCTGCCCAAAGTGTGCGTGGGATCGGCTTCGCTTCACACAAATGGTTTGCTACTACTGAAAAGTGTATCTTCCACAATTCCATTTCAAGCAGTTCGATCCATGTAGTAGAACTGAGTCAGGTGTATCTGTCCATTGGGCTCTGTCTGCTCTTTTCCCAGTCTGTTATGGGTATTCGTTAAAGCATATTATGGGAGAAAATAGGACAGTTACAATTCTGTTGCACTAGTCCACACGTGAGAACTGTAGATTCAGTTCTTCTCACAAGTGTGTAACAACGGTGTGTGCACAGATTCCTTTGCTAGTGCTGTATGGCAGTGAAGTAACATTGTTTTTCTTCCCCTTCAATATGATTATTCACACATTGGTTTACCTGTGCAAAAGAATGGACATGAGTTCTTTGCACCTTTTCATGTGTATTTAAGAACAGAGTAAATTGCCATGTATTGGATTAGCCCATTGGTCCATATGGTTTGGGATTTAATCAATATTTCAGGCAAAGGGTCATTCCCCAGCTTTCTCTGCAGATAGCAAGCACTGAGTCAGGGGTTCTTTGCATGCAGAATTTGTGCTCTGTCACAGAGCTACAGTCCTTTTCTTATTTGTGTATTGCTGTGGAATATCTATAAAAGGTCATCTGTGTGTGAAAACATAACTGCTGGTGGTGGTGAGGATGATATTTCAAAGCAGCCTTTATCTGTCCAATCCTTCCTGATGTTTGTTACACAACTTCCCCAGTTACTATTGAAATAGCTGGGGTTTTTAGGGATTGCAGTCCAACAACTGGAATGCAGCAGGTTGGGGAAGGCTGCTTGAATGAGTCAAAGTTGCTTTGCATGCTTTATTGCCATAATCCTTCCATCGAGAGGAGGATTATGTGTCTAGAGATGACCAAATGCATGTCTCAAACCTTCTCCTCTCCACATGCTCTATTGCCCCATTCTACACTTTTATTCTCCTTATCTGTTTTTGCCCCAGGAATTCAGTAATGCTGACGGGGAGGAATATCCTAGTGAATTCTCAGCTCAAGGATCACCAGCTACCCAGAATGGCCCTGAAGTTTATATTCTGCCTCTCACCGAAGTATCTTTGCCAATGTCTAGGCAACCTGGCCGCTCAGGTAATCTAGTGAAGCATTAAGCTTGCTTCATTAAACATTTTTTTCTGTGGATAGTTGCAGCAGTGATTTGCATGCTTTGTGTGTACAGAAGCATTGACACATTTATGCTGTCCAGGTGCGTAGGACTACAATTCCCTAGGTTCCAGAATTCGTGCTCAGCAAGTCCCACAAATCCGGAGATTCCCGTTTTAGAGAGAAGTAACACCTAGATGGCATCTGTTTGGGAAAGAGAGACAGTAAAACTTTGAATTCCTCTGTTGCTGACAATCTTGGAATTATCACCTAGATTTTGTGCTTCCAAAAGAAACAAGGAGCCCAATTTCCCACAGCTATTGGAAGATATCCTCCCTTTAATTATTGTTATTATGCTGTAATGAACTGTGAGAATAACGTTGAAGAGGAAGTGCACGTACAAATAGCTGCTCTAACAAAATGTAAGGCGGTCATCCCTTTGAGATAGGCCAAATGTGAATGGCAAAGTCATGAATATTAAAACTATTTTTATTATAGGGTCACAGAAACAGAATCTTGCAACTCTGAATATGCCTCCCTCCCCTTCCCTGCCTTTCTCCCAAAGAGAACAAGGGAGGGCCCAGTCTGACATGTTTTCTCTAGTTCCATTCCTGCTGTGGGTTCATATTTCTCTTATCTCATCCTTGTCTTGGCTGTTCTCTTGTCTTACTCCTCTTTATCAAAGTTATTCTCACAACCCATTCAAGTTGATTAAAAAAGAAGTGGGAGGACAGCATTTTTGTACCCAATCAGCTCAGGGCTCTTTAGGACTTGGAATACTAACACCATTTTAAAGATACAAGCTTTTGTAGTGTAGAATCCACCCCACCAAGTATTTCTATCACAATAAAAATCTTAGACTTTAAAAAACTTTTTTTCTTCTACCAAAGATCTGCATAGTTATCCCACTGCCCATGCCTAATATGTTCCTTCAGTAGCGGTATATATCCTTTCATAGAAAAATATGGCATCAAACAGTGGGATGGAGTGGGAGACATGATAGTAATGACACTACAGTATTAGCTCCTCTGAACTATTAAGAGCTGCATACAAATAAATAGATAAATATGCCATTTTGGTGCTGTATAGAATGACCCAGAGTGTCTAAACTTTACATCCTCCATATATGGGGACTAAATTCACAGAGGTCTCAGAGATTGCCTGGATATCCTGGGAATGTAACTCAGATGCTTCTAGAGAGCACAAGCTCCTCCTCCTCCTCCTCCACCTCCTTCTTC
>JANHFL010002180.1:1091407-1102693 GCA_032468155.1 Oxyrhabdium leporinum
GGAGGAGGAGGAGGAGGAGGAGGAGGAGGAGGAGGAAAAAAGAGGAGGAGAGGAGAAAAATTTGAAGATAACACCAATATGGAAAATTCTAAATTAATCTCGTGATTGATACAGAGACAGTATTGGCTTTTCACGAAAAAGTAGATTATCTTGAGTTTTGTCAAACCAGCTTCAGAATAGACTATGAAGGGAATATTACTGTTATATAATCATTCTGAAGAGATGATTCACCTGTCTATGTCTGAAACCACTTTCAATACCATCCAGTAGCTGTTTTGCTATGTTGCTGGACTTCTGGATAAAACTTAGGAGCAATAGAGAATGTTTTACACTAGTCTTTTTTACATATTTCAGATAATGTCTCGAGGAGACCATTGTTCCACAGCTATAAATAATGTTGCTTAGTTTATTTAATACACACACACACACGAACACATCAATAAAACAGATATAAGTCATCTCTGTCTTCTGTTAAATTTGTTTGCCAGTATAGGTTTTATTTTTGATCTGTGTCTATACTATTTAAGTTTTATTTCTATTGCATCTCTTTAGTGATCATTGAAGTGGGATAATAGCACCTATCTAACTTTTAGGTATCTCTTTTATACTGAAGTTTCAAAGTGCTTTATTTTCTGTCTTTTAGCAAGGTCTAGCTTTTCTCATGACCAACTGCTGAATGGTTGACATGAGTATGAAATGAACAGTTACAAGAAAACAGCACTTCATATTCACTGGAATATCTTAATCGTATTGAGAATGCTCAATCTTCAGAAATTTACTTGATGAGACAGAAATGGCATTGGAAGTAGATCTATCAATGACAAACTATCAAAATGACATGGAAAAGGTTGTATCACTGGATACAAAGAAACAGAAGCAAATATATGAAAAGGGGGGAAAAGGTTTATTGAAGCACTGAAGAATCTTCTGAGAAGGAACAAAGAAGAAATGAAAAAGAAATCAGATTGTGCTAAATTATGTGAATTGACTAAATATTAAGACTGTTAGCAGTAAAAGGAAGGAATGTGGAGTTGTTTTATTTGATCATGGTAAAAATAAGATATATTGTTATTTGTTATTTGTGGTAACCCTTAATGGACTTATACTAGGACTGAAAATATGATGTTACAGATTTGTCTACAGATAAGAGATAGGATATGAAGAGATGAAGAGATCATTGATTATAAACTAAAAGGGGTGAAGAGTTGCAAAAAAAATGTTTACACTTGTTGAGGTGAAGGTTGGAAGTAATTTCTTTATATATTTGTCTCTCTTTTCACTATATTCTTATTTTGCTTTTCTTTTTATATTCTATGAGGTTTCTCTTTTGCATGCTTCACTCCTTTATGCCCTTTCTTTAATTTAATTTCTGATACATTTTGTTACTGTAGTTACAGTATTTAATAAAAATTAGATGGCTGGGTGGATGGGTGGAATGAATGAGAGACAAAGAGAGAAAGAAAAATCTAACAGATAACATTCATGATTCCATTCCTCCTCCTCCTCCTCCTCCTCCTCCTCCTCCTCCTCCATCATCTCCATCAGTCTTGACTCCCGGTGACTGCTATATGCAATAATAAATGTTTAGAATATCCATGTTGATAAGGAGAACAGAAAAGAGCAAAAAAGACAATAAGAATATCCCCACCCATCTTTAGAGTTAGTTTTAACAAATAATCAGGATAGTTTCTACTCGATATTCTTAATAGTTTCAATACATATAAAATACTAAGGACTATATTCTATCATATGTGATAAATGTCATTCCTTTGAAATAATAAAAAATGTCATTCCTTCTTATGTCCTGTATTAATCATCCACGGCCTTGCTCTGACTATCTTTTATGTATTTTTTTATGTGGTGATCTTTCTACCTTGTAAAACACAGATTTGATTTTGATCTCACAAACCCCAGTGCTTTAAGTGTCTGCTTAAAATCCTTTTTTAATGGAAGTCTTTTCTTTACAAAATACCCTTAATACCACCATACTCATTTTGTTGGATGTGTCAGTTTTGAATTAACATAATATACCTTTTCCACCCCAATGTTCTGCTTTTTAGATTAATATTTCATTGCTATAGGCTATGGAGTTGAAATAATAAAGCCTTCTTGGGTCAGAAAGCTCCCCAGATGTGTAGATTTCAATTCTCAGCATCCTGCAGCCTGCATGACCATGGCCAAAAATCTTGAAAGGTGAAGTCCATTACATTTGGAATGTGGCCAGGTTGGTGATAGTTGCTATAGTGAGATGGAAGCTTTTGAGTTATGTGGAACATTTCACCAGAAAATCAGACATTCTGTGTAAAATGAAAGTTTTTACCATGAAATATTGCTTGATATGTTTTATATACACCCCCAATCTCTGTTCCGAGTTCTTAATTCAGTAGAGGGAATTATAGCTAATGTAACAAGAATTGCCTGCAATGAGCTAACGTGAGACTACACTAGGCTTCTAATGGTATGTGTCCAACATTCTTGGTTTATTCTCCCAAGATAGTGTTCTGCAGATGACTGCCTAGATGTCTTCTGTGCTTTTGGCCTCAGACATCTTTTTTTGTGTCCTGCAAATCTTCAGGCTTCATATCTTCCAACCCACCTTTGTCAAGGGAATACATGAGCTTGGCTGGATTCCCCAACAACCCACTTGCAGCTGCTTGATAGAGAATATGTTGAGGTGGATCAAATCCTCTTTTAATCATGGAATTTGGTTCCTGTAAGCCCACCTCTGGCCTGTGACGTCAATGCTTTGTTGCCATTGGAAGCAGTTGAGGAGAAGAAGGATTTTTCTCTAGCATATTTCCCCCCTGTTCATTTGTTTAGAGCATCTAATAGCTTGGTTCCTGAGTCCCATTCCTCTGTATGTTATAGCCATGCTTTGTCACACATCTTCCCACATCTAAGGATGTACTTGCTGCCTAGGTTGCATATTTCCATTGAATAGCCTAGGGTGAAGGCCATGCATTCCTCCTTCCTCACCTTTTACTTCAAAATCCTGTGGATTGCCCCTAAGGCAAGAGATCCCAAATCTTGCTTTAGTCATTTTAGTGCCAGGTATAAACAGAAGAGGAGAGCTAGTAATGCCCGTCCTTTCTTCAATAAGCGCCTGTTGCTCATTTTTTCAGGTGCTAGAACTTTGCACCTACCTATTGCTGCACAGCATAGCTGTGGTGATATTCGAAATGTTCTTCTCTCCCTCTCTCCCCCCTTAACTAGTATCTTCCAGATTATTCTGGTTTCGCACATTCGTGTGCTGTAGCGTGAGTTGCCAATGCCACCTTGTGGGCTCAAAGTGCCAAGGCATTCTGATTTAGGGGACATGAGAATTTTTAGGACACCTGTCCTTTGTTGCATATACCTGGAGAACAGGCGCCTGTGCGGCCAACTTCCTCCATTAGCTAGCCTGGGAACAGGCAAAACAAGAAGTAATGGAACAGGCTTCCCGATAGGGCATTTGCCCTTGATCTTTTCACCTCAGCAGAGGCCGCTGCTTGTCCTGCCTGAAGGTTTTCTCTCCTCCACTACGTTGGAGACAAAGGGCTTTTTGATCCCAGATCCCACGGGCCCTGCATTCCTTCCCATGTGAAGCAACTGAGGAATCCGAGACTTGTCCCCTCTGGGTAGGAGGGAGAGGGACAAGCCACTTAGCCATGCGATGGCTCCGCTCCGCTCTGCCCACACCCTGTAGCCCAGTAGAGCATTGTGTGATCCAAACAGACCCCGTAAAGAATGGATTCAATGTTTAAGCTCTAGCCACCGCTGCCGGGGACAACAATAAAGCCTTTGCTTCTCAGTGTGATGGGAACAGTGGTGTCTGGCACTGAGGGAATGAAGGGTGGCATTGCTGCATTTGGGACATGGGAGAGCCCGCTTGAGTAGACCCTGAACAGATACTTTCTAAATGCCTGGAAGCTTAGGCAGACATCTGATTGTAGCAGAAAACTCCTTATTTCTTCCTGTGCTTGGAGAAAATTCTTCGGCCCCAGCTTGACTCTGCCAATGTAGCAAAGAATTGCAACGAATCTGGTTCCAGAAGTTGATATCTCCACTTTTCTCTGAGGATTTTCCTGTACCTGCACCTGCATGCAGCTGTTGTCCCAGGCCTCTTCTTCTGCAGAAAGCTAGAATGAGACAGCATGGGGTCAAGGTGGCACAGCGACCAACTGACCAGAAAGAGGGTGCAGAAATTCAGACTGCTCTATGTGTTCCTTCACAGTGCAGTTGCTCAAATCCACTGACCTGGGACGCCACAGCCTGCTATACCTCAAAGAAATTGGCCATGGATGGTTTGGCAAGGTAAGCGGGGCTGATCCCCAATCTTCAATTAACACAGGAGGGATGGGAAGGAAGAGAGGCGGCACAGAGAAAGAGCCAAGGCCAAAGGGAGTGAATTTAGTAAGTTGAAAGAATAGAGCAGATTTTACTCTTAGGCATAGGTGCTGTCCCTTTGAGGAGTGCTTTTGGCAGCAGAGGAGTGAGTCTGTGGAACAATATATATTAACTTGCAGAATTAAAAATTGAAATGTCAATTCCACATTAGCTCCCAGTACATAAAAGTGAGCAATTGAGTGGAAAGAACAATAGGGTGTTATTGTTCAACGTAATGAGGGGAAATTGCCAAAAGAGGAGAGGCAGAAGTTCAAAAGTTAAAGATAACTCTGTAACTAATAGATTAGATCTGGCACTTCCCATGGTCCCCATGAAGCATTACTGATTTTTCCTGTATTTATTTCTGTTGCCTCCTGTTTGGGTATTATAGAAAGTTCACCTGCTTTCCATTAAATTGCCACAGAAAGCCAGTTGAAGAACTGATAGCAAAGTCGCTTTGAGACCCTGGAGCCTAACAGCAAACAAGAATTTGTGTGCAGGGAGGTGGTGGGTAGGACATAGAAACCAAGTGACTCTTTTACGATGTATTATAACCTGAAAAATACTTGAGAGTTAGGCAGTGGAATAAATATTACAAAGTAAATACATGAATTAAATGTTATGTGAAACATAAAAACTTTAGGCCAACTTATAAAGATAATTCATACTACTTTGTCCTGAATCACTGTAGTTGCTGAGTGAACTTTTGCTTTTGCAGAAAGCTTGAGTTGTGATTGCTAGTGGAACATTAATAGTCACACACTGGGAAAGTACTGATAAAAACATTGGCTTGGTACCGTGGATGACTAATGGCTCTTATGCATGAAAGTTTCCCAGTATTGTTTAAGAATGTCCATATGTGAGAAACTGAGGGCGAGAAGGGTTAGCAAATTCCTTATTCTTGCTGGATTATCAAGCTGCAGCAAATTTCATGATGGATCTCTGGTGGCTACTTAAGAGGATATTGATCTATTAATACAATTTTATATGACAACTATTGTGGTTCTCCCTAGCTCATAAAGTCATTATCATCCTAAATCAGAAGTGCAAGATCCCAGGCCATTGTGCCTATCTCTCTCTCTCTCTCTCTCTTTCGTTTTAGGTGTTCCTCGGTGAGGTAAACGCAGGGTTGAGCAGTACTCAGGTGGTGGTAAAGGAGCTTAAGGCCAGTGCCAGTGTGCAGGATCAAATGCAGTTCTTGGAAGAGGCACAGCCATACAGGTAGGTTATCTTACGCCTTTCAGTAGCCGGCTACGGGCTATCTAGATTTCCTCAGCATTCTGACAAAATTTCTCTGGAGTCGCGCCTGCGAGCACACTACTGCTAGAATTGTTCTTTTATTTATGGCTGTTACAATTCCAGCCAAGATCTGTATATGAAATATGGGAACATAAGGCTTATGTGAATGGAAACTATCAGCTTCCTCATGTTGATAGAACAGGGTTGGATCATAAGAGATGGTGATGAAAATATCTCTAGAGCAAAGCATTAGTATCAAGAAGCAGCTTTAAGACAGTCTATAATTTGATCTGACACTGATAAAGGAGTAAAAGAGAGATTGCTCAACTTCAGAGATTCCTGAATGTAGCACTCATACGCTTAATAAAATAAAAGGCAAACGTTAAGTTTAAAAAAATTAAATGATCCAAATATAAGATTTTTGTATTACTTTGAGAACTGACAAATTTCAGCCTTGTTATGACACTTCAGTTAAGATTATCAAAGTTTGAGCACTTTGAAAATTTGGGTCTTTTATGGTGTCCCTTCTTCAAATAAATGATAATGAGAAGTTATGACAGGATCTACATGCTTGTAATCGTTAAAGGAAAGCTAGAGATAAGATTGAAAATAAAGGTATCCTTGAATTGAGCTTCACTCTTGATGATACATCCAGGATGTTTTTATGGCAGTTTTACAAAATGTAGTTTGCTGTTGTCTTTCTTCAGGATGGTTCTTTCTACTTGCTAGTCAAAACTACAGATGCCTTCTAGGTGCTAACTAAGGTCTAAGTAGGGCTGGTCCTGTTTTAGCTTCTGAAATGTCAAATAGCTTACTCTGTATTACACCTTCTCTCCCAGTATAAATCCTGGAGTAGCAAAGAAATCTCTTGTTGGATCCAGAGAATCTGACCAAGATGCACAGAAAGGGAGGGACAGTGCTGGGGAAGCAATGAATTACTTTACTGACTCATGAACAAACAGTCCTTATTGTTGATGAGGTAGCTGGCACAGCTTAGGACCCATTTATTCAGTGCCAGTTTGTGGTTGCATCATAGGAACCCTTCCCTGTCCTTATGTAAACTGGTGTGAAAGTTGCTTGAAAAATTAAAGAGAAAAAAGCACCTTCAAACAAAGTCCTTTCTCAGCTGACTTAGTTGAGTTGTCACCTATAAGCCTAGTGTACTGCTTCTTAGCTATGATCGCCCTGCTCCTTGCTTGATCTTTAGCTGTTGCCTCACTGCTTTAGCCCTTTGGTTTCTCTCATTGTATAATGCTGATGCACTTCAGCCCATCATGAACCAGATCCCCTGCCAGGTCTGCAGATTTTCCCAAGCCCTCTCTTATTTGGCTCTAGACTCTGCCACTTGCTTGTTTCCTTCCAGTCTCACTTGCACCTCTTACCTTTCTGCCCAGGGCACTCCAGCATACCAATCTCCTGCAGTGCTTGGCTCAGTGTGCGGAAGTGACCCCCTATCTGCTGGTGATGGAATTTTGCCCATTGGTAAGTCCATTAAATGGAGGGAAAAATACAATTTTCCCTCTTCCCCTTAGCTTTGGGACAGGAAAATGGCAAAAGTGTGGTTGGTTAAAGAGCTGTTCCTTTTGTGGAGTTGTCTTGTCTGCTGACTCTTGCTGGGGGTGTTATCTGAAACCATTGCTTCAGCAGGTATGTTTCCAGTTTACAGAAGTGTACCTTTTCGTTCTGTCTGCAATGAGCTACTTTGGTTTGTTAACAACAGGTGGAGAGATGCCCCTCTTTTATCTAATGAACTGAAATAAGAGGCTTTCTTCTGTCTCCCCAGATATGCAGAATTCCAGTATGGCTAGGAATTCTTAAACACCCCTCCATCTTGAGAGGGGGCAAATCTGAACCACCGTGGTCTCATTTTTTGACCACATTGCAGAAATGCTTCCCCTCCCCCCCTTATTCTTCTTCAACCACTCACACCTCACAGAGAGATCTTTAGGCAGTTATAGTTGTCGCTAATGCTACTGCCACCCCAACAGGGTGACCTGAAGGGCTACCTACGAAGCTGCCATGCTGCAGAGGCTCTGGCACCTGATCCTTTGACATTGCAACGCATGGCCTGCGAGGTATCCTGTGGCTTGCTGCATCTTCATCGCAACAACTATGTCCATAGGTAAGTTGAGAAAAATTGTTTGCTTGCCATGCTTTCAGGTTAAGGGCATAAAAAGAAAATGCAAAACAGTTCTCTTCAAGAATTAGCAGAGTGAAAATGGTTAGATGTAGAATTTAGAAAACTCTTTCGGGAGAACTTAGCAAATATGGAAGGAACAACGCTTTTTTTCAAAGCTGTTCTGTGGTAGCTGTCCATATATCCATAGGTCTTTAGACATACAGGTAGTACTCGACTTACGACCACAACTGAGCCCAAAATTTATGTTGCGAAGTGAGACATTCGTTAAGTGAGTTTTGCCCTGGGATACTGCCACCGCCGTAAATATGAATCAGTTGCCAAGCATTTTAGTTTTGATCACGTGACCACGGGGATGCTGCAACATTTGTAACTGTGAAAAACTGTCACTCTTTTCAATGCTGTTTTAACTTTGAATGGTCACTAAATGAACTGTTGTAAGTCGAGGACTACCTGTACTAGTTTGGGGTTAAGGCTTAATCTTTTTGCAGGATTTGAGAAAGGGATCTTTTCTGGTCTTACCTGGAGACTCCAGGACTTCATCTGCTTCATCTTCTGCCATGGAATTGTGGACCCTTCCATATCAGTGCTGCCTTGATGATGATGATGATGATATTTTGTATGACATTATCTGAGGCCTGGTGACTAGGAGTGGAAGTAGTGATAATCCAAGCACATGTATTTTCCTGAAAACAAATTTTCAAAAGCACAAGTTGGCAATTCATGGGTTGTGTGTCATGCCCCACCCCATTTCCTATCAAATGATGATATCTCCTGCTGAAATTTGGAAAGCGGGCACTCTAAAATGATTGGGGTTAGAAAGCCGACAAGCATAAGATATGAGGAAAGTATTACATTTATATAAAGTTACTCTTCAGAAATGTGTTGGAATTTATCTTCTAATTACACCGTTCTCATGCTTTCAAATGCATTTCTTTATGCCTCCATAAATGTGTCCATTTAAAAATTGCAGAATTTTGGCACTAAAAATTGCCCATTAGGGCTTTTTAAAATTTGACAAAGATAGCAAAAGTATATATCAGAGTATGGTATTCTGTTCTGCTGCTAAGGCTTTCATGCCCCCTTCTGGATTTTTTATTTTTACAATTATCTGGCTGGCTACAGTCAGTCCCAGAGTTTTTCTTTCACTTACTCATTTATCATACGTATTAAATATGAGTGTGTTCCCTACCTTTTTTTTATTCTGTCCCCACTCTCTTTTTCTTCATGGTTCCACCTACTTTTTTCCTGAACGTGTTGATTATTTCAAATGCAGCCTTTGCCTTAAAAAGAACTGGCAAGGGGCTAGGAATAAGAAACCATGGTTCTTGGGGGAGTTATGCCCCAAAGGAGAATCTGAGCCTTGATGTGTTGTATATTGCGGTAACTGAAGTTTGAATTTGTTTAGGCGGGGATACACAGGGTATGCTCTCTGTAACATTGATTTTCCAACCAGTCCATTCCCCCCCTCCTGTGGTCTTGTCTGGGGACACGGGTTGCAGCGTTTGGCTTCCAGCAAGAAACCAGACAAACCTGGATAAACCTCTGCTGTTCCTGCTCTCTTCTTATCGCCCGTTCCTCCCCGTCAACAATATCCTGGTGCTGAGTGAGTGGCACTCAGAGACTCCAGCATCAGTGATTTTGTTGAAGAGGGGGTGCTTTTCCATCTCCTGGACCATCTTTTACGGACAGAAGACAGGGATGCTGTAGATGTCTCTGGTTACTGAGCTGGAAGGGAATAGTGCCTAGAAGATAAGCCGTTTGCTGCTTTGACATGCTTCTTTTATTCTCTTCTTTCTCTGCCTCCCCCCCCCCCCTTCTCTCCTTTTCTCTCTTCATATTTAACATAGCTATAAAAACTGGCATTATCTTTCAGAGCGGACATAAACATTTGATTGAGTAATGTTTAAAATGTCACATAGCCTTGCAAAGAAAGAGAAATGGGCCCATTTGTGCTGTACTAAAATCTCTCCTAAAATAATAATTAAAAAAAAAAGGCAGCTGTAGTGATTGTTGGGCTCAGCAGTTCTTCTGAAATCGCAAAAGATGCAAAAAAAATAGATGTTGAGTAAACGTGATCAATACCACGTACCGTAGCATGCTTTAATGCAGTTGGAAGAATAGCTTATGACTACCATCATGATCACTGATAGAAAACTATGTGCCAGCAGTGGGAAAGAAAGGCTGAAATTGCCTTTGCTTTTTGTTTTGTTTGGTTTTGTTGTGTTTTTTTTTCCCAAAAAAGCCCTCTGTGACATGGATATATATCACATTTTTCAAGGAGACATTTTCTCTTGAGGGAGATAGCTAAGAGAAAGGACAGAATAAGGGTCCAAGCAGAATCAAGGTGGATAGCTGCTTTTTGCGATTCAGTTCACAAAAATTAGAGTCAGTGTGCTTACTCAGGGGAGCATCTCTGCTCTGAAAATCCTCAACTCATGTTAAAGAACAGAACAGGTAGTCTTTGACTTACAACAGTTCATTTAGGGACATTCAAAGTTACGACACTGAAAAAAGTGACTTATGACTGTTTTTCACACTTACAACCATTGTAGTATTCCCATAGTCACATGATCAAAATTTAGATGCTTGGCAACTGACTCATATTTATGACAGTTGCAGTGTTTTGGGGTCATATGATTCCCTTTTTGCAACCTTCTGACAAGCAGAATCAGTGGGGAAGCCACCGTGTTGCTAACTTAACAACTGCAGTGATTCACTTAACAATGGTGGGAAAAGGTCATAAAACGGGGCAAAACTCACTTAGCAAATGTCTCATTTAGTGACATACATTTTGGGCTCAATTGTGCTTGTAAGTTGAGGACTACCTGTATTCAGGGTTTGTGGATAAACATGCAGCAGTTTTCTTTTAAAACAACCGGAATGAGAAACAGATTTTACGTGGTGTAGTTTTTGTTAAATCTTGCAGAGTGCAGACTCATTAGTAGAGCAGGAGGTGGGTTCTTGTCATTATTATTGATATCTGCTTTTTGTGTCATTCTTAAAGTTGCTAGACCATGCTTAGGTCTGGCCTTGAAAACTGGCTTCCATCTGTCAATCAAAAGGGTGTACCCTTAAACACATGGTTTTAATGTAGGAGGATCTTGCTAGAAAAATCAAACTGAGAGGCTGAGAGAAAGCAGAGCTTATCCCAGGTGGTATATTGTTGCATGGTGGTTTGGCTTTCCAACTCTGCTTCTTTCTGAGGATTCGTTTCTTGACATATTTCCAGGGCTAATCAGAGATATATATTCCTTGTTGCCTTTGATAAGCTAAGTACTAAAGGCGGAGTAGCAATTCTGCCTTGCACAACAGTTGTCACTCCCTAGTTTAGGAGTTCTGCTGCTAATCTAATCTGCATCATAATGGTCCTTTGATGCCTCCTGGGTAAACTCTGTTGGATATTTCTTTTGTCTAGTGACTTGGCCTTGCGGAACTGCTTACTCACAGCTGACCTTACTGTCAAAATTGGTGACTATGGCCTTTCTCACTGCAAATACAAAGTAAGTGTGTTTGGGACAGGGAGCTGGGGGTGGGGAGTTCGT
>JANHFL010002180.1:1102793-1147676 GCA_032468155.1 Oxyrhabdium leporinum
GAGGAGTGCGACAGGGAGTGAGAGCACTTGCTATTGGCAGGGTTTGGAGAGGACTTGCAAGGCTGACAATGAAAGCAGCTCTCTTTCAGAGATGCTTGAGAGCGGATCCCGGGAAGGAGGGGAAAATGGGTAAGAGACAAATACAGGAGACAATGCACTGAGGTATATCAGAAGCTAATGCACATTCACGTGCAGGATCTTATGCCTATATACATTGTGAATACACTTTTCTCATATATAAATATTTTATACGTGGCTGCTTTGAAAGGTGGCTCAAAAATTTAAGCTGATGCAGAAGATGGCTGGGCCAACATTGTTGGAAATGAGGTGAATCTGTCAGTGCATTTCCAAGTTGCATTTAATGTGCTCTTTGTAATATTAAAAAAGCCCTTTAAAATCTAAGCCCTCTAACTTAATGAAGCACCTGCACCCACTTGCTCATCCTTTAAAACTGCAAAGAAGGCTTTTCTTATTGGCCTGATTCTTAGGAGCAATCATATTGGCAGCTGCAAGAGAAAAGACCTTTCTGGACATATAGACAGATATCTCTTGAATGATCCTGACAAACGAAGTTCAGGAACCCCCATCACTACTGTTTGAAAGACTTACCTGTTTTCTATGATCTTCCCTTAAGTAGTGTCATTAGGGGAGATTTTTTGGGGTGGGGTGAGACGTTTGCTTTACCCTTATAACTTTTATTAAATTGTATAGATATTGTTTATTCCATAAGATGCTTTGGGAAGATCTGTATTCTACAAGGCAGACTAGAAGTATTTCAAATCAAATACAAATTAATAAACGAGGGCCAAATGACTGAGTTGGAGAGGGCCAGAAGCAATTGGTGGAGATGTTCAGTAGTGCCAACCATATTTTTCTTGGGCAAAAAGGTTTGGCAGTTCCAACTTAGGACCAGGAATGAGGGGGCAGGTGGCGTTGTTGCTGGTTTGATTGATGTGCTCTCCCTTTGGCCCTGCATGACTGGCAGGATGACTACTTTGTGACCGCTGACCAACTATGGGTTCCATTACGCTGGGTAGCCCCCGAATTAATTGATGAAGTCCACGGCAACCTGCTGATCGTCGATCAGACTAAGACTAGCAACATCTGGTGAGTAAAATCTGGGTTGGCGTATGAAATCCACTTGGCCTGGAAAGAGAGTACTGGCTCCAAAGCTTTTAGACAAACAGGGTTAGAGAGCCAGGTTGGTTTAATGGTTAAGACATCATCAGGCTAGAAAGCAGGAGGCCGTGAGTTCTAGTCTCACTTTGGCCATGAAAGCCAGTTGGGTGACTTTGGGTTACTCACTCTCTCTCAGCCCAACCCACCTCACGTGGTGGTTGTTGTGGGGAAAATAGGAGGAATAAGATGTGTTGGATATGTTTGCCACCCTGATGAGTTATTTGTAAAAATAACAAAAGTGGGATACAAATTAAATAAATAATAATAAATAGATAACATTGAAGATGCAATTGCTGTAGTAAATGTAATCTTATTGAAGCATCTAATATTAATTATATTTAAACTTCACTGATCGTTTATTTCTGTGCTAAATCCAAATTCTAGTGCTTGTTTTTATCATTTAGGGCTGAGTTAGATAAAAAGGAATCTCCCCTCCCCCTTCCCCAATGCATCTTCTTGCTCACTAAGAAAGTAGGATGGTGTTTTAAATGGCAGTCTTTGAAGGATGGAATTAACCTAACAGTTTTTGCAAGACTTAGGGTCTTGGTTATTGTAGCTAGAAGTTATTGATAGGACTACTGAGTGGGCGGTGTGTTCATATGTATTACTGGAGTGACTCCGTTTCACGGTGTTCCTGGAATTTTTCCTATAAATTGGTTTCGTTTCTGTTTTCCATGTCTAGATTTTTCCCCCTCTCTTGATAGTGAATTACAAAGGATGCTTTTAGGTGAACATTTCTTTAAGGCAATTGTCTTGCCTCTGTCACAGAATTTTCTGGAAAATCCATCTTTCCTCCCCTCTTTGACATGTACCCTTTCCATTTGCTCCTACGACTTCTGTCCATAGAGGAAAAAACACAGCATATTGTCTTCTTGTCTGGAAGCCCCTGAATATTTCAGTAACTAAGAGAGACTGTTGTGACATCAAAGAATGCGATTTTGTGTATCCATCTTGCATTCTGGCTATAGTGATTCCCCCCCCCCCCCATTTTCCCTCTCTTGGCAGGTCTTTGGGTGTGACTATCTGGGAGCTGTTTGAGCTGGGGGGCCAGCCCTACTGCCATTATTCTGATCGGCAAGTCCTCACTTACGCTATCAAAGAGCAGCAGCTTAAACTTCCCAAACCACAGCTTCCACTCTCGCTATCTGATCGCTGGTGAGTAACTAGGTGGGGACAAGAGCTTTTGAAGGAGGACAAGTAAGAGAAAAGGGTGACTAGAATATAGGGACAAAAATGGTGGAGGGAAGGAGAACTTCTTGAGTTAGGTGTTCAATCTACGTGAACGTGTAGGCATACATCGTATTTGAATAAGCAAGTATCACGTTTGACGGTTAAGGTATTAAATCTTGTGCAATTGAATGAATGAAAGCTGGATGGACAGATAAAAATAGTCCTTTGCTTAACAACTGGTCACTTAGTGATTTAAATTACAACGGACTGACTCAGAACTACATACAGCCCGCTTTTGAAGTTCTGACACCTGTGGTCACGTGTTTACATTTTGGGTGCTTGGCACCCTGCTCGCATTTATGTCTGCTTGCAGCATCCCGTGATCAGGTGACTATGATTTTTGTGTGTGTGTGTTTGGGGATGGTCTTCTAGTCCAAACCCCTGCTCAAGCAGGGAACTCTCTACCTTTCGAGACAAGTGGCTATCCGGTCTCTTCTTAAAAGCCTCCAGTGATGGAGGACCCACTACTTCTGAAGAAGGCAAGCCGTTCCACTGATTAATTGTTCTCACTGCTAGGATCATGGCAAAAATGGTTGTTGGCGGTCATGTGGCGATCCCGTTCATGACGATTGTAATCCTGGGCTCAATTACGCTCATAAATCAAGCATTACCTTTGCCTGCCTATGGGGTACAGAAGTGCATATGATCAGAAGGAGCTAGATGTCTCGAATATGTGCCAGTAAGGTAGCACAACTGCTAAAAAGGCTGAGATAGTCCCAAGCTGCTTCTACAGAAGCAGGGTAACTAGCCCAGAATAATATTTTGTCCAGGCCATATCTGCACCACCCTCTTAAGTTTTGATAAAGATTTTGACAGTGTGGATGGGGCCAGGATGTTGACTGGAGCTGGGAAGCAAATCCTATCAGAAAAAGCCTTGTTTTCTTCGGATGCTGTTTTCTCTGACCTTTTTTTTTTCCTCTCCTTACCCAGGTCATTTTTCTTTTCTTTTTTTACGTGAAGCAGTCGTTATTGGCTGTGCCTGTCTTAAAGTGTATGCTTGAGGACAGAATAATAGTGTCGAGAAGAGAGGACTAACCCCATACAAACAGATACATTATGGAATGAATTATGCACTAATGGGGGAGGATGAGCTCTTTGCGGGGTGCAGAATAGCTACTTTCCTGACAGCAAAGGACTTCTGGCTCATTGCTGCTCTCACCTTGCTATTCACAGGTATGAGGTTATGCAGTTTTGCTGGCTTCAGCCAGAGCAGCGCCCCACCGCAGAGGAGGTGCACCTTTTGCTCTCCTACCTCTGTGCCAAGGGGGCTTCTGAAGTGGAGGAGGAGTTTGAGAGGCGCTGGAATTCCATGAAACCCGGAGGCACCGGCGGTTCAGGCTCTGGCTCTAACCACATGGGTTTGGAGCTTTCCTCCTTCCCTCTTCTGGAGCATTTCTCCAACGATGGTGACGATGTTCTCACTGTGATGGAGACAAGCCATGGCCTCAACTTTGAATACAAGTGGGACCAAGGGAAAGCTGAACATCTCCCAGCCTCAGCCATGAGCCCTGGTGGGGCTGCACGCTATCATGAGCTCTACTATTCGGCGAGCAGCAGCAGTGGAGGTGGGCACCTCAGCCTGGGGGTGTCCCCCTCTTGCTATGAATGTAAAATGCAGGGCTGTCCTGGTTTGCACACACCGGGGGTGGTCCCTGTGCTGAGTGCCCACAGCCCCTCTCTGAACAGTGAGTACTATATTCGCATTGAAGAGGTGGCATCTGAAGGCAGTGGGAATGACCTTGATTATACCGTGTGTTCCTACAGCCCTGAGTTTAGCCGTTCTTCACGCTGGCAAACCAAGGAGGACCACTATGAATCCAACAATAGTCCCACCATCTCACTCACCATGGAACCCCTCCTGGGTCAATCAGCACACCCTGAAAGCCACTGGGAACCCTCTGACTATTACTCCTATGGAGAAGAAGACAATAAAGAGGCCCCATACTACGAGGACTCCTTGAAGGACAGTGCTGAGGAATACTTGCTCAAGGATCCCAGCGCTTCTGAGTGGCCTGGTCTACCTTTGCAGAAAAGCATTTTTGCTGATCCACTTGGTGTGTCACCATCGGTGAATTACACCTGTAAGGAGGCTTTATCAGACTCAGTCATTCTGGAAGTGGCAGAGGAGGAGCGCTTGAGTGATAGTCCTAGGAGCGAAAGAAATGAAAGCTCCGAATCTCCCTCTTCAGGCAAGCCTTGGACATCCGACCCCTCAGTCAAAAATGATAATGATCACCTACTGCCATCGTGTGAACCCCTTGCCAAAGATAGCTGGTGCTACCGGCATATGATCACCTTCCAGGGGCTAATGGCACAGCCACTGGGCACAGTGCCACGGGATGAGCCAACATTAGGGATCAAAGATTTGCGAGCAGCTCTGCTAGGTGGGGAACACATGACATCATCATCTCATATAGGCTCTCCATGTCCAGACAGCGATCTGCCTGCAGAGGAAAATGTCTCAGTTGAAAGTGCTGCTACATTGCCGGGCATAGAAAGCTCTACAGATCCCTTGATAGACAGCAGAGTGGAGAGCCCACAAGCCACCATTCCACCATCGGGGGAAGACGTTTTGATAGGTCTGTCATCAACACCATCGCTGTTACCTTCCAAGGAAGAACTTGCCAGCAGCATGGAGACTATAGATCCAACTCTATTGGATGAATCAAAAGCTGAGATGTCAATCATAGAAGAAGACCCTATGGAAGAAACCTCCACCGGATGCTCACCTAAGTTGCCACAGGATATCAATATAGAAAGTGGCAAGAACACCAGTAGTGAACAAGATAGAACACCAGACAAGACTGTTTCCAGTACCAGTTTCCCTGACTTGGATGAGGCCAGTGATGAGGACTCCGCTGATCTTACATCTGGAGTTTTTATTGACTTCCCAATTGACTGTCTTGAGCAGCAAGATGTAATCCCCACTTTCAAAACCTTACAGAAACAAGTAGAGACCCCAGATTCACTAGATTCATTGGATATCCCATCTACCACCAGCTCCTGTGACACGTTCAGTCCCATAGCTTATATATCCTCAAGCCAGCCTAAGGCTCTGGATAGTGGCTATGATACAGAGAACTATGAGTCACCTGAATTTGTCCTCAGGGAACCTCATGAGTCACGGGAATCTGAAGGTTCTGATAAGCTGGGAACATCTGAAGATGATAAGGATGATCAAATCAAAGAGCAGAGTCTTTCTGATTCTTTTACTGCTGAACTGCAGGCCTTAAATGAGAAGAATCCTTACCGTGACTCCGCATATTTCTCTGACTATGATACTGAAGGTGGCACTCGGGAGGATGGTGAAGAGGACAGTGATGTTTCTGAGGAACATGAACTGGAAGTCTCCCAGTCACACACCGAAGAACTGAAGGAAAACTCTGAACCAATTGGCAGGACAGACGAGCCTCTGCCAGCTGGTCCTGAGCCCATTTGTCCACATGAAGACCGTGGGGGTTGCATCTCTCCAAGAACAGAGGACCAGGACATGGGGAAAGACAGAGATATTAACTTGTCCCAGGAACTGTTAATGAATGAAGCAACTGTTGATAAGTTGGATTCAAACTTATTTCAGGATAAGAATAATGGGATCATTGTGCAATCCCAGACACCAGCCCCCACCACCAGATCTTTTGTCTTGTCTCCTGTGGTCACCAATCTAGAGGAACCCACCATAGGTGGTGAAGAAAATGAGGTAAAGGATTCAGGACAGGAGAATGTGACAAAGAACACTGAACAACCTGAGGAAAGACAGGTAATTGGCCATCCCAAGGGACTTCAGAGCAACCCTGGTCTCTCACTCAAACTGTCAGTAGTACCATCCCAGCTCTCATGTAGCCCCAATGATCTTGAAGAGGAAGAAGATGACACTGAGGACAGTGATGAGTCAGATGAGGAGCTGCGGTGCTACAACATTCAGGACCAGAGTGAGGAAAGTGAGGAGGAATCACCTGCTGTGCCCATTGTAGTGGCTGAGAGCCACAGTGCCCGTAACCTGCGTAGTTTGCTTAAGATGCCCAGCCTAGTGGTGGAGAACTTTTGTGATGACCTTGAGCGCAAGAAGAAAGCTGTTTCCTTCACCGAAGATGTTACTGTCTACCTCTTTGACCAGGTAATGTTGGGGAGGGGTTGAAGAGACAACATAAAGTAACTTAGAAAAGGACTCAGGGAACAGAGTGCATCCTATGCTAAATATTGTCACATCACGACGCCAAAATATTGGACCTGATTCCTCCTAGAGCAGGGGTGTCAAACTCGATTTCATTGAGGGCTGCATCAGAGTTGTGTTTGACCTCAGAGGGCAGGGTGTGTGTGGCCAGCTCAATGTCATTCATCAAGGCTGCCCTCTGCCAGTGAAAACGGAGCTTGGGAGGCCACGTGCGGCCTCCCCAAGCTACATTTTTGTTAGCAGAGGGCTGCAGGAGGCTGTTGTGGCCGAAAACAGAGCCTAGGTGGGCCGCATGTGGCCCTCCTGAGCTCTGTTTTTGCTGGCAGAGACACCATGGGCCGGTGCTTTGCTGTTTCCAGGGCGGGTCCATGAACCAGATCTAAGCACCCTGTGGGCCGGATCCAGCCCCTAGGCTTTGAGTTTGACACCCATGTCCTAGAGGTTTTAAATTATACTTCTTTGCCATTGCAAAGCTGGGGAGGGTTAATGGATATCCAAAGCACCTAGAAGACACCAGGTTCTTAATACTTTACAATTGCCACATCTGGAGTGAAAAATCCAGATCTTTCTAAGTTTCTTTGTGGTCAACTGGATCTGTGCAGTGCAGATCTGATTATTCTACCTACTTCAACCAATTACTTTACTGGCTTTTGATTGTAATATTCTATAATCTTAGCCATAACAATACCAACCAGTCTCCTCTAACCTCCCGCCCTCATGATGAATTGGAATACAGATCTCATCAGCCATGCAAGCATAATTAAGACCTCCCTAGATGAGCAAAGATTGGGAGGGCAGAAGGGGCATGATTATAAATAGGGCTAGCAGAACTGGACTGTGGTAGAGTTTTCTGTATCTCTGCTGCTGTCTAGTACTTGGATGAAGCTTAGTTAGTCTGAGTAAAAGATATCAGCATATAGTAGAGATACAGAAAACTCTAATACTTGGCTGTCAATGGCTGTCTGGAATTTTGCAACCTGGATTAAGTAGTTCTAGTCCAGACTAAGACTAAAACAAACTACATGTTCCAGCTAAATCTTAAAGTTAGACCTCACATTTTACATAGAAATGAGCCATGAAAGAGTTCAAGTTCAAACCTTTATTGTCAATGCACAACATGTGTACAATGAGATTGAATGAGTCTCCATTGGTGCAGCCCACACAAAAATACATCTCAATAATAGAAAATCCCTAAACCCAAGTAAGTAATAGAACTAGGCGCATGCATATATATATATATATATGCATATATATAAAGATCCATATATATATGGATCTTTGGTTATTCGGGTTTTCTCCCGCGTAGATTTGGACGTTTGAAACCAAAGATCCACATACATACACCCGCGAAAATCTCAGAAAACATATATATATATATATATACACACACACACACACACACACTACATCGTATACGGTATTTTACTACATTGGTAGACTTATTGCCCATTACACACACACACACACACACATATAATATAAAAAAATAAATAAACTACATCGGTATAGACATTACTCTGGCATTGTAAGTCTGTTTTATTAGATCTGGTTGCAGTGTTGTGTTTCATTTAAAAGTCTAACAGCCCATGGATAAAAGCTATTTTTCAGCTTATTTGTCCAGGTGGATATGCTTCTACATCTCCTGCCCGATGCTAGGAGAATAAAGAAATGCTGTCCAGGGTGTGAATCCTCCCTCAGGATTTTCCTCACTCTGCTGAGACAGCGGGACCTGGCAATTTCATCCAGTGGGGTTAAGGGGCAGCCCATGATTTTTTGTGCTGTACTCATCACCCTCTGTAGAGCTTTCCTGTCTGCTGGCTGTTAAGCCAGCGTGCCATATGTGAGGACGCTTTCTGACATTGACCGGTAGAAGGAAGTCATCAATCGTTGTTCCACCAGATTTTTACACAAGACCCTAAGGAAATGGGAGGAGGTTGTTATGGTTATAGCTTCTTGGATGTTGAAGGTACTAAATAAGTAACTTTTGGTTTTTCATAGGGTGTCCTGGATAATAGCAGAGTGCAGTTTTTCCTCCCTCAGGTTGTGAACTAATTGTATCCATTTAATGTTTTACATGCAGGAAAGTCCCACAAAGGAACTTGCAGAGCAGCCTTTCCCAGGAGTGACAGAAGCTTCGCCAAGGCCACCTGGGCAGGTGGAGAGCAAAGGTTCCCCAGGTTTAGCAGATGAGATAAATACACCCAACAGCACCTCAGAAGGGAGCTCCTCTGAAGAGAACAAAAGTATGGATCAAATGGGGAATTGAGGCCTATGAGATCACATTACATCCTCATCACTATGTTTACAGTCTCTTGAACTCAGCTCATTTTGCCTTTTTCCTTAGCAAGATTAATTACTTTATCTTTCATAGATGGTTAAGATTAGAACTGAATTTGACCTGTTTGGATTAGCAGAATGCATGTGCCTATTTTGACTAAACTAATGTGTTTCACATCAAAACTGAACACAGGTAGCCCTTGGCTTATAACCAAAGTTACAATGGACCTACCCTTACAACATGGATTCAGAGCGCTGAGGGTCACATCCTCTGCAGTCACATGACTAAATTTTGGGTGCTTAGCAACACAGCCACATTTACGGTGGTTTGCAGCACCCAAAGTCATGTGATTGCATTTTATGACGATTTTGCCAAAACTTGTCACTTCTAGTTTGGGGCAAAATTGTACCATAGCAAGGCATTGGTTTCCTTAACAACAGCAGTGTTTGCTTAACAACCATGGAGGCCACTTATGTGCTACAAAAGTTATAAAAGGGGGCCAGTCACATGACCAACCTATTTTACAACCATCACGACTTACTACTGTTATGATAGGCAGGCTCCATTATGGTCGTAAGTCAAGGACTGTCTGTATGTCTTGTACTTGGAGTTTGTTGCTGCTTCTTCCATATGTGTATTTTCTCAGAAGAATCCTGCAGATTCAGACAATTTGTCCCATTTCCAAAAATTCCATCTGTCTTGGGAAAAAAAAATCAGAAGGAGTCTGGACTCATAAAAGTTTTACAGGCCAGCATAGTGACTGCTGGTCAGTGGTATACCTGGTCACTTACAATGGCTGCTGTATTTCAGATTCCATATTTGACTTGGGAACAAAAAGACATTTTTAGTTTTCCCTTATTACAAACTAGTTTATAGGTAGGAATTTCCAGCTTGTACGTGTAGTGGCTAAAAGCAGCTCGCTGAACAGTTTGTGATGGCCATTGTAAGATCATAGAGAATGACGCTGTAGTAATGTACAGGTAAACCTCAATTTATGACCACAATGGAGACCAAAATTTCCATTGCTAAGCAGGATAGATAGATAATCCTCCAAATGTGTTGTGTTTAAGCTTCTAGGGAGCCTGACCACAATCCAGCATACCTGGAAGGTGTCACATCGAAGTCTGATACAGGACTTTGGGAAACTTTGTTATAGAGAGTGGATGAAGGGAGTAGCCTTCATGTCAACCTCTTCATCTTTCTTATACCTATCCTTTCCATTTCAGGTGGTGGCTTTGGATGGGATGATGACTTTTCCCTCATAGCTGTGAAATCACCTGTCCTGTCCTCATTGACCTCAGAGGCACCTGAGGACAGTCTCCCCAGACTGTCCCCCACGCTAGTAGCTGCTCAGAAGCAAGTGCTGCCCATCCAGTTTTCACGCTTCACAGTCTCCCCTGCTGCAGTGTCACGGTTCTCCATCACACACGTCACTGATTCAAATGTTGAGCCTGTAGGAGGTAAGGTCCGTTCTGACATCTCAAAAACTTCAGAAGAGAGTGACCTTCCTAAGGAATGGTAAACCTCACTCCAGCCCAAATATCCAGAAGTTTCCTGTTCTTGGGGTAAGCATTGTGGAGTTCATATGATCTGATGTAGAGGTCTCATGATTAAAGCCAGGAGATTAAAAATAATATTGAAATTCTGGATAGGACATGAAGGACTGTTCTGAACTGCTGGTTACTTTTATCCATTGCATTGAATCCTGCACCAGGCAGGGGCCTCTTCTAATTGTTGGTTGAATCACACTTTAAAGATTTATTTTGCTGAGGCCACATTAATATGAAATTATTTCAGTTTTCCCATAATTTTAAGAGACGATTGCAATATTTGTGGCATTAGATTAAAGGAAAGGAATGGCAATAAAGAAGATGGCAGTGACAAACCTCTTCCATAGCATTGCTGAGAAAGCAATGTAAATATAACCACACAGTCACCAGGAGTCAAACCGGATTCAAGCTTGACTCAAGGGAATTGATTTATAATGGTCTTTTTTAGCGGGAGTATGGAGGTTTACCTTTTCGTAATCCAGAGCCATTCATTCATATGACAGTAGGAGGCTTCAGATCCTTCTTCCATACTTACAAAGTTTCTCTTTCCACTAGTTTGGTGGTGTGGTTAAAGTGCTGGCTTAGAAATCAGGAAAGTGAGTTCTAGTCCCAGCTTAACCATGAAAGCTAACTGAGTGACTTTGGGCCAGTCCCTATTCCTCAGCCCAATCCACCTCACAGGGTGGTTGTTGTGAGGAAATAGGAGGGAAAAGGAGTATTAGGTACTGTATGTTAACTGCCTTGAGTTACCTGTAAAATAAAGGCAGGATAAAAATTGAATAAAAATATATATATATAATATTTCTCATTCATATAGAAGCCAGGCTGGCACAAATCCTTGGAAGGTAGATGACTTGCCTGTGGAAGTTGTGAATCCCTTTTACAGACACACTATTAAGCTTCTGTCCATATGTCATGAACTGAATTCAAACAGTCTGTGACTTACAGTCCGAGACCTCTGGAGGAGACCAGATGCGTTGGGAAAGCTAAGAAAAGAGCTTCCGAGGCCTCTAGTTCTGTGGTTGCAATTTCTAACAACCTCTTCCCTTTTCTAGGCAACAGTGAAAATGGCAACAGAGAGTGAACTTGGCTATCTTTCCCTTTTGGACTTCCTACTTTGCCCCCACGGCACAGTTTCTGCATCAGGGGACATGAGCACGGATGAGGCCCAGGAGCTGGCTGGAGCAGAACTCTGCAGGGCCTCATTCAGATTTTGTTGGACAGATTTTGACTGCCGCTGGGCTGGAGCCACCCTACCATGAGGTGGTTTGCGATGGTTGTGTAAACATGAGTGTGGGTGGGTGGGTGGGTGTGCGCGTGCGCACACACCGGGAAAGCATTTGTGTACAAATAGAGACATATAGACATATAGAACCTATAGCATTTAAAGGGTAGATCTGTGACCTTGCTAACATTGCCACATAAGCCATTGTAATATTTCTAGCTCATGCCTCTTGATGTTCTGACCCACACTGACTTCCCCAGTTGGGGCACTGCCCTGAGACATCCTCCCCCTGCCTGTCCTGTGAGCTTATCGTGTCTTCTTTCCACACTCCATAGGGGATATTGAGAGAGAGCACGTAGCCTTGCGCCTTGTGCCATTCCAACATGCTTCAGGTGGATCCTCAAGCACTGGTACTTGTGTCTTGCCACAGGGGGCAAGCTCTCCTTGTCCTTTCTTCAGTGTGCTGTGTCCAAATATCAGGTTGGAGTTGATGGTCCAGCGGACACAATCAATTGCCAGAAGAGCCAGAGACAAGTGTAGGCCAAACAGGTAGGGGAGCCAGCTGAAGTGAAGGTCACATTTAATGTCTTGAGCAGGGAAGACTCCTGGTCTCGGCAGCCATTTCCCCCCTTTTGCTTATGTTTTTCACTGACCCTGGGTTGCTGTCGCTCAGCTGCATCATGGTTGCGGAACTCAAAATTGGCCCCATCTGCCTCCTTTGGAGAATCACTGTCTGGTCCCAGGTATTCAGCTCTACTGAAGACTTTGCCTTCTGTTATGGGCAGGATCAATATGACCAGCCTGGAAGTGGTGTCTGGATGGCCTTCAGCACTTCCCATTTCTCCTCCTTAGCCTTGAGAGAGCAGCCTGAATCCCAGGAGGTGAAATGGGAGTACAGGAATTAAAAAACAAACTTATTTAAATGTTTTGTTAAATGTGGTGCTGAAACCTACCAAATGTTATCTTCCCATTTTCTGCCATCTTCATCCTTTCTCTACTACAGCATTATTTGGGGAGTGTCTCCTAGAGAGCCATGATGTGACCTGCTGGGAATGTGAGAGGAATACCAAGTCTTAGGGGTGGGTTTTTCCCCCAAACTTCCTTTGTCACCCTTCAGCTGCAGGAAGAAACGCCCGGCAGACGCAGAGCAAAAGCAGATCAAACTGCCACTGAGACTATTTTTGTACAAAGTTTACCCATTACTGTATCACCTGCCCTAACAGAGTGGCAGATGTAAGTTATTGTTGCCAAAGAGATGTAAAGAGTTAACTTTTATCAAGGCATCTTGGGTGAGGGTGGGGGGACAGCTGGGGGAAGAAGGAAAATAATAGTTTTGGGATGATTTTGTTTGTTAGATTTTGATTAGTTCAAGATTTAGGATAATTGTGCAATTTGGACTGTGTGGTAAAATGGAAATGAGTCAGAGGCATGTTGCATTTAGGAGTTGTGGCTTATGGGGACTATCGACCAGTCACTGGCTTTGGAAATTGGGTGGTAAACAGAGAAGAGCAAAAGGCAGCTGGTAGCTACTGGGCCATTTCCTCACAGAGTCAGAGGAAACACCTAAAAAGAAACCCTACAGAGCTGCAGAATGTCTGTGCGTCGTGTCCATGCATTGCGCTTCCAGTTCGGAGTATGTTATGACTACAGGTGGCAAGCTTGGCACTGGTTCACGAGCACAGCTTTCATTTTCATAGTTTTCATTTTCATAGCCATGCGTGAGGCAATGATTCACCATCCCTCCCTTAGGAAGCGTTTAGGTGATCGTGACAGCCAGATATTTTTTTGACTTACTTTCTCCTGCTACCCACATCAGTTCCAGCCAGCTGGAGAAGTGTTTCATAAGGTGCAGTTCTAAGTGTAAACTTAGTGGATCAAGACATCTTTAAGATGCTGCATGCTTTCAGCCAGTTATGACTTCTTCCTCCAGTCAGAATACTTTCTATGTCTGACATTTCTTGCCAGGACCCTTCTGTGAGTTCTGTTTTCTTTGTTCAAAGAGGTATTGAGAATGAAAGTTTGGAGGATCTCTTCACAGCCTCCTTGGGTGGTGGCAACTTTTGCTCCATTTCTTCTGAAGCCTGCCATGGTTAACACAGATGCCCGTATCTCATTTCTCCTGATGCTGGTTGGGGAACCCAAATGAATAATACTTGTCCTTCCTTGGACTACCATATATTTCTTTAGCATGATCAGAACACAACAGCCTGCTTGTGGGTTTAGGGCACTCTTACTTGCTTTTTTTTTGAGAGTTCCTGAACCAGAGTCCCTGAGAAAACAAGGAAACCAGAGTCCCTGAGAAAATGAGTGCCAGGCTCCAGTATGGAGCTCGATTTAGAGACAGCATTCCTGTTTCTTTTTTGGTTTCCCCCCCTTTTTTGTTTAAAGGCTGCTTTAATTTTGATGCCACCTTGAGAAGGAGGCAGCACCGGAGCCACACCAGCAGCTACTAAACTCAGAAGCCAGGGAGAGCTGAAGGGAAGCTTTGTATACTTTGCTACCTGCATTTTGCCCACTAACATCAAAGGATAGTTAGGATGAACTGTGCTCATTCCACAATTTCAATCCAAGCAAGTCCTTCTGTCCAATGGCTTTGGAAAGAAATGTGTGAGAACTATAGATGTTTTCTAGAGAAGGTGTCATTTATTGGCCTCTATGACTGAATGCACTTTCAAAATACTTCACTGTCACAAATCAATTTGGGAGCAGCTGAGATGTATGCCATGACACAGGTTTAGTGGAATTCTTCCCCCCTCACTGGGCACCAAGAACATTGGCATCGTCTGGAAATGGAATCTGGTGGCCTACATTTCCCATCCACTCTCCATCCTTCTGCAAACCAAAATGGTGGTATATAATTCTCTTGAGCATTTAAAGACTGGAGCCTGGGTTAGTTCGGACAGGTTGAATGAGGAATAGACAGGCCTCTTGGTAATGAAATTGGCTAATGAATAAGAATGTATTGGAGCACAAGGTAATTCTTCAAACATACAGCTCACTACCAACCACTTTTATGGGGTGGTGGTGGAGGTAAATACCATGGTCAGAAATAATGTAGCCACTGAAATTCTTAACTAGACAAAGATTAACCAGTGAATGAAATTCTTGATTTTCTGCAATATAACCAGAGTTCTATTTCCCTCCCCGATTAGTTTAGAAAAGTCCACAGGTGTTTTGGAATACCAGGCTTGTAATAAATCCCAAACTGCACCTAAAAGACTGCAGATTACCCATTCTTACCTGAGGAGCTTTTATATTGCCCTCTATAGAACTGCAACTTATTAAAAATGCAGCCAGCTGTGTTTTCCAATGGGATTCGCCCCATTGGAAGTCCCTTTCCCAAGCTCCCACAAATAAAAAAAAGGAGAGATTATTATAATTGATTTCTTCCTTTCTTTGCATTCTCAGATCTGTTTTTGGAACCTGGAATAAGAAGAGTTGGGGACTTAATAGGCAGGGGATAAAGGCTGGACCCACCCATAGGAGGAATCTTTACTTGCTCATTTTATATGCAGCATCTATGATGTTGTCACAACTCACTCACCTCGGCTCTTTTTTCCTGTTTCTTCCATTTCTATTTGAACTTTATAAACATAAGTGTAAGTGAGCACCAACTTTTTAATGGCTTTGACATGTGCTGTCTGCTGCACTAATCTGTTGGGCACCATGCTATTCACTCTCATAGATGGATAGATGAAAAATTGCACTAAAATGCACTTTCCCTGAAAACGAATAAACATTTTAGCAATAACTTGAAATAAAAAGCACTTTACCCCCAACTTTTAAAAAGACTAAAGGGGGAGGCTGCATTTTTGTTCTCCTATCCATATAGCTTTATGTCTATGTCCTTCCTCGTGTATGTGAAATACTGCAGAATGTGCACAGGCTGATCAAGTAGGATACCAGTCAAAGGGTGGTTTACTTTTTCTTCCTTCAGGCATTTTACTGAATGCATCAGAAATTGCAAACTGTGGTTTTTGGTTTTTTTTTAAAAAGCTGATGTTCTGTTTGAAATGGATCAAGTTGGGATCTCTACCTGAATTCAAACCCAGCTAAAACTCTCCGTCAGATTGAGTCTGTGGTCAGAGAAAAACGTGTGATGTAGGCCTAGCCCTCTATTTACACAGTAGTGTTTCCCAGTCTTAGCAACTGTAAAATGTGTGAACTTCAACTCCCAGAAATCCCCAGCTAGTATTGCTGGTTGGGGATTTTGGGGAGTTGAAGTCCACACATTTTAAAGTAAGGTTGAGAAACACTGGACTACCATGTGCAGCTTTCCATCCACTGAGCTGAGCATCTAAAAAGAGGTCTTGCCCAAAATATTTTTGCATGTAGCAACAATTGATTAGCACCAGAAGCCTCCAGTCTGAGGATACCCTGTGCATTTGGGAATATTGTTCTCATAATCCTGCATACTTCCCACCAGTTCATCTTACACACCTGGCGAACCAGTAGAATGTTATTGCCAAATGCAGAACTCTATTTTGTGTTTGGGGAATGTAACTGATATCCGTCTGGACTGATGTAGTTGGTGAAAATGCCTCTGCCCCCAGAGGTGAGGGAATCCTAGGGCTTTACAGATACTGTCATTCCAACTTACCTTTGCAATTGGGCATCAAAAGCTATCTTGTAGGCGCAAGGATAAGCCTAAATATACTTCCGCAATACCTGATAAAACTGAAGACAGAGCAGTTGCAACTTTGTTTGTTAAAGATTTCCAGTGGCTATTTCTGCCTTGAAATAATGGGCATGTTCTGAACATGCCAATTAACACACCTTTACAATCAGTTTGTATTATATTCAAATCAAGCAGACATTTAAGGGGCATGTATATTAATCCTCATTGTTCTGGGATTTGTTGTTTCCCCTTTTGGCATACTCGGCCTATTATTTCTTAGCCTTGGTTTTTCGCTCTGCAGCACCATTAATTAATGCTGAACTGGAATAATTTGTGGATGGCAAACAAGGCTGTACTACATAACAGCCAAGATAGCCTGGGAGGGTAAGTGGGTTAGGATGCTCATGACCAATATCTGTTATCTCTACTGGAGTGACCCAAAATGATCTGGTTATGCTATAGTATTTGCTGGGTAAATACATACACCTACCCTCTTTAAAATAAATATGAAAAAGTGCACCCTGCAACTTTCAGACCATCCCACCCATCACTTGCTTGGGAGCCTTCTAAGCTCCATCAGAGCAAATGGATCCAACCTCCCAACCTGGACCCCCTTTGGTTCCTAGTCCCACTCACTTTTAGAAAATAGTTCTCAGCATGCCACACAATGCCTGGAGCTTCTAAAAAAAAGCTGTATATCTCAGACTCAGAATAATGTGGATAACGTGGGAATCTCCTCCCAATTCATGAGGGTGATGGAGAGGAAGGAGGACTGGGATTCTGTTTTTGAAGTGTTCCAGTGTCTGAAAGAGCCAACTCCAAAGATCAAGAGAGGCAGGAGGAGAAATCTGACCTAGAATTTTAACATCCATTTCTGAACTCAAGAGAGGGAGAATTGCCACACTGTATGGCAGGGGGCTGTGATTTGGACAATATTGATCTTTCTTGACTAAAAAATTAGAGTCGGACAGTGATCCAAACATGTGTGGTGGGGCTTGGAAAAAAATATGAAGCCCACATGCCAATCTTACTTTCTATAATACATAGAAAGTGAATTTTGCAAAGTATAGGTATGCAAGTTGCAGGATTCACACAAGTACGGGACTTAAGATTCATTTCAAAGATTGAAAGATCTGTATTCAGCTATTGTGATGAACAAGAGACTAGAGCATAAATGCCTTTAAGAAAAGATTAATAAGCAAATGGGGCTTAGTAGACCTTAAATCTTCAAAGCCCAAAGAGAGTCCTCCCTCCTTTTTTTTGCAACGTATCTCAACTTGCCACAAAATAGACTTTTACTACAAGAGACTCTTCTAAACAGGTGTGTGCAAGTGCCTAGGGACCAAGCAGGCAAGGCTCTTTTTTTTAAAAAAAACCTCCTTAAATTGAAGGATGCTGTCCATTATTGATTATTAAAGCAAGTTTGGAAAAGTGATTTTAAAAAATCAAGTAATGTTGGCTACAGAGCTGTACAGTCATTTTACCTCTTGAGCAGGTTTAATCCAAATCCAACATTCATTGGAAAAAATTAAAAGAAACTATCCTCCAAGATTCTTTTTTATTTCTGAAGGAGAAGCCTCTTGGGGAAATAACAAATTTAATGGCAGGGGCACTGTTATTCCTTATTTTACCATGGGGACATATTTGGGAATGAGAATTGAGAAGAATTTGAGAAGCAGTGGGTAGATCTGCTACTTGTAGTAGACATTTGAGGCAAAGCAAAAGGAGAATTTTACCAAGAAAAGGCAGGTTACTGTTGAGTATTTCCAGATTCTTAGCACCTCTCAATCTCATTGGGTCTCACATCCTCCCAAAATATTCTGTGTAGATGTCCTGCACCTGCCTGGGTTTTCAGCAACTGTCAGGCGGCATTGGTCTACATTGGTACATGAAGGAATGACGGTGCTGGCTTTGGATAGTTGAGTGCTGCACTCATGCACCTGAAGGGGTTTTGTGTGTGGAGTATGTGTGTGTGTGTGTGTGCTTTGTGTGCGTGTGTATTCTCATTCTTCCACATTAAACGAAATGCAAATCTGTCAGCTACACAGTGTGATTCTAGCTTGCCACTGCCATATTCCATTTCAAAGGCAAAGGCAGAACCAGTGCCATGACAAAAGAGCAGATACAGGAAATGGTAAGTCGTTACAGCCCAGTTTGCTCTCTTAAGTTTCATTTCCTTCATTTCCTTATCTAGTTACCTTTGAAAAGGCTGCCCCTATAGGTATATGGTCTATAGTAACAGATAGCTGTCAACCCCTGAGAGACTGCATGAGGTCAGAACTAGAGCTATGTTTTGGGTTAATGATCTTCTTTGAAACAGAGAAATAGGGAGGGGTGGGCTATTTACAGTGTATTTTATTGATACGGGTCATAATTGCTGTATTTTTTATCAGTGCTGAGTTCCATACAGCTCCCAGCATGTGTGTCAAATACCATTGGTCCAATAACTATTAAAAATAAAACATTTTTAAAATAACATAACTTTTGCTTGTTCTCCTCCTCCATCTGTGTTTTGAAGACAGCAGGAAATAATGAAATTATGGATGGTACCGATTCAGCCAGAAGTCTTGAGAGACAGTGAATACATCGAAAAATGCAATGCAGTAATGGTTTGCATATAAAATGACTGACCCTTTCTTGACTAAGGCTCCTATGCCTTGGGTAACTGCCAGACAGAAAGCAACTGGGAAGATTCAGGGAAATTGGCACCTGCATTGCTATACTGGCATTGCAAAACAGGGGTCAATTTACCGCTGTGAAAACCTCTTGGAACAGCTGCCAAGAGAGGCAACACACTGGCCCAGGAATAGTTGTGATCACTTTTTCAAAGCCAAATCGCCACATAGCCCTAGTAGCGTATTCCTTTTGTGGACAGGGGTGACGGAATTAGAAACAAGTTATTTTCCTTCTCCAGTTGATGCCAATGTCCTAAGACGTGAGAATGTTGAGTAGGGAAAAACTGTAGCTATTTTCAAGAATTCACAGAGGCATGTCCTCAAGAAATATTTAGTAGGCTTAAAAACTAGGACCAAAACTTGGTAAACTTGGTTGAACTTGGTAAACTAAGGCTAGCTTTATTTCTTAACTGGGTAGGAATAAATCATGTATTACAGCCACTGGATGGGAATTATACAGGGATTTTTTAAGATGGGCGCAGCATTTATTATTTGAAACTTTTATCACTTCCAACTAAGAAATAATAAACTATTATTCCTTCTTACAGCTATGTAAATTGGGCACTGAGACTTGGGCTCTAGATTATTTGGAGCCTGGTGTGGAAGCTCTTTTAACGTTCCCCTTGATGGGGCATAATAGAAAAAAACAACTTCATTTATCTAGTTTCTTAACACAATTTCTTTTGATGTCAAGAGCCAACTCTTGTTAAAATGTTCAATCATTTTCTGATTTCAATGCCAGTGTGTGGGTAACTAACTGATCAGAGGTTCAGTATTTCGTATTGTGGAATCACGATTAAAAATGCAAACACGCTCAAAGACACTGCTGTGGTATTTCTGAAGGCTAATTTCCCCGCAAGAGGCCAAAGCATTGTAACCACCCCCATCCACAAAAGGAATAAACTATTAGAACTATGGTGATTTGGCTTTGAAAAGGTGGTCACAACGATTCCTGGGCCAATGTGTTGCCTCTCTTGGCAACTGTTCCAAGAGCTCTTTCACTTTTAATAGGAGGGTCCACAGCACCAGTTCTTAGAATGTTCCTTCACTGTTGTGCTTGTCATTAGCATGCATGCCAAACATTTGGCAGGGCAATGAGGGGAGAAGGCAACATTCAGAAGGTAATATTCCTGGTTGTGTGCAATTCACTGGCTACTGGCCCATTCTTTCATTGTCACTAAGAGCCAGCCTCCCAATGCTAGTCATGGTGGTTTCCAATTGGGTTTAGACTAGGTACTCTGATTCCACAGGACCTTGGCTAGTCTACTGCTGCTTTTCTTGTAGCACAAATATTGGAAAGTCACAGGATACATTCCCATATCATGGAATAAGTTGTGGCTGTGACTATAAATTATGTCTGCTTATTCCCAAGATCCACCACATATACCAACTTGCTCCACTTAATTTTTTTAAAATTTCTTTATTTGAACTGATAAGCCACCCAACTCCGATTTTAAGTGGAAGGTGTACACCATACCCTTACCACACTGCATTAGAAATTAAGAGTTAGGCATGGATTGTTTCAAACCTTAATTTCACACGATCAACATGAAGGCAAGAGGGTCTTATAACATTGTTCATCTGAGAAAGTCAGTTAACCAAGAAATAAAGTACTGGCAGCACAAACACATCATAAAACCACCACTGCCCAGGAGAAACCCCTTTTAATCTTCAAGTTCTAACAAAAGAGACTCTTGAAGAGCATAAGCTGATCAAGAAACAATATCTAAACCAGCTTTCCCAACCAGCTGCTTCCCTCATGGACTGGGATTACAATTTCCAAAAGGCATCAGAGGCATCCTCAGCTATGTTAGTGCTGTGACAACTCTTACATATAGTAACAATTTCCCATTTATTATTTCATGCTCCTGGACCTGTTTAGGAAAAATTATTTAAATAGTTCAAATAGGAAGATGTACCAGGGTGGGGAGAAGGATATCAAAAACCAGTGAATTTTAAAAGTGACTATGGTCAACCCTCCCTTGAAAAACCCTCTCCCTCATTTGCTATTGCAAGTCTTTATCCTACCTTTGAAGGAAAGAAGAAAGGCAATATTAGGCTCCATTTTCTGGCATCTCCCACATAAGATGTTCCCACAAACTCTCCCATTTTCATATGGCATAGGGCATCTAAAAAAAACAACCCTGAGGTAATCTGAGCCTCAGCTAGCCCGTTCTACTTTCTGATTCTACTGATGGCCCATCTTGCAAGAGCCAATGTTTGTTTGGGAATCTTTGTATCTTTTGTCTCGCATTCAGTCTAGAAGCTGACAGCCCTGCCACCCCTCAGCTCCATTTGGCAAGCTAGAGTTCCTATTTGCCTTGAATCATCTAAATCAAAGATTCTCAGCCTTAGTAACTTTTAAGATGTGTGGATTTCAACCTGCCAGGCCAACCTGTGAGAAACACAGATCTAAATAATTTCAGAGCAAAGGGTGCACTGCTGCAAATATTACGCAAGAAAGGAACTGATCTGAGAGAGGAGCAAAGAAAGGAACTAAAAATCATTCTTCCTCCTTAAAGAAAAATAATAATTTGGCAAAGTTTGACTTTTTAAAAATTCATACACAACACACACACACACACACACAGACAAACAAACACAGCAATTTTTCAAAACAGTACAGTGTAGCTGAGAATCTTCATTATATTTATGTGAACAAAGACCATAAAGTAAATGATTCAACAACTGGAAAAATGATTTTCAAGAAAGCACTGTAATAGAAGAAAGATGCAATAATAAAAAAGCAATTATAGCACATGTGATCAAAAAGAAGGCCAGTGAGCTTCATCTTTTACGTAATTTTCCTTAGGATTGTGGCCTTATCTGAACTATCAGAGTTAGACATTTTCTGTATCTGGTTTTTACTAAATTTCTTTATATAAAAATACACATTTTCAGATATTTATATTTGTGCATCATAAGCCACAGGGAAATGTACAAGTCATGATGGAAATGCTCACTAACAGAAAGTCTCCAAGTTTGCATGGGAGACTTAACCAGGATCTACATAGCATGCTAAGCCACAGTTTAACTTTGATTTATTGAATAAACCACAATGATTGGATTCAATCAACACATTAAGCAAGACAATACAATTCTGGGCTAAGTGTATCACAGAAACCAATCTTGATGTTTTTCAGAAACTGAGAACAGAGACCACAGAAACTATGATCACATTTGAACTTGAATGATTTTAATGATAAGTTTGGTACATTTATATTTGAGGCAGCTGTGACTGCTTTTTAACAGCCACTGGAAAAAGCAAAGCAGCTGCAAATGACTTCAGGTTGCATAAAGGATCAGATGAGGGAGGCTGTTTAATATTTGGCCCAGGTTCACACCAAAAGCTTTGCCACTTTTAGAGGAAAAAATACCATTATTATCATCATTCCTCTCTGGGAAGAAAAAGCAGCAGCTTGATATAGATTTTGTACAGTCAACTGGGGGCTACTATTATGTAGAATAAGGCAGAAGTTTGGATCCAGCATAATTCATTAGGTTTTGTTCAATAAGAATTTAAAAGAAAGTATGGGTAAATGGCATAGAAACGGAATACAGCTCTTAAAAATTGACTGCTAATTTGCCTCTATCACTCCATCTTTGAAGTCAAATGTATTTTAGGAATTGGGTTTGCATTGCTCATTATCACCAGACTCTGGTGCTATAACTGGAATTCAAACAGTAAGAGCACTCCAAATGGTGGGTAAGTCCAGTTCCATTTTAATAACTACTGTTTCCTAGAACTACTCACTAATCTTGGGCTACATAAATACAAGGGGCGAGCTGAATGGTCTTTGTTACATCTTACCAGACTTTGAGAACCAATAGGACAGAACGTAAGAAAAAAAGCTTATTCGTGACTGAATTAACATCTACTTTAGAAGGCAAGTGCAACTTGAAAAGAAAAAAAAATAGGAATACAGTATTGGCTTAGTCACAGAACAAAGGACCTTTCAAACAGCATTGACCTAATACCAAGGCAGAGGTCAAACTGTCTAAACTAACTTGTTTTGGCAGCAGAAGACACACCTGCACCAGTCAAGATATGTCAGTAAGAAGACACAGCAAGGGGAGTTTGGGCATTGTAGGACTAAACTAGCTTTTTAATGGCCCCTCCTTGGTCTATTTAAAGCCACAGAGAAAGGAAACAAATGCTTGAGCAACAGATGGTGCTAGTTGCACACAGAAAATATTCCTTTCCTGAGTAACATTCCCCAACCATCTTAATATGCTGGAAAAGGTATGCACAATAATTTGGCCATCAGTGAGCCTTACTGCTTAAGGATCATCACAGACAAGCAGGATAGATGTAGGGCCATTAGGAGAGAAAGGACCATCAATAAAAATTAAAGTGTCAAATCGAGACAATTGCTTTGAGGAGCCCAGCTCTTCTAAACATTGATTCAGTAAAACTTTTACTTTTATCCAGCAAAAGTCCAACGCAAGGTAAGGAGGGAGCTACCAGGAAGCGCTTCAGAAGATTCAAGTCCGTGTCAGTTCCTAGTGTTGAGTGAGCAGGACCCGAGTCGTGCATTTCATCTGACGACCTTAGGCAGCCCCAAAGCTTCTCTTGACAGCTCTGAAGTCCTGTTCAAATCCATAGGTTTTGATAAAAGGTGAAAAAGGATTTCCAGGAGAAATTTTAACTGACAAAACATAGGACACTGCAAAACTGCAAGGTTCATCTTTCTCCGTGACTATTCTTAAAACGTTTATGAACGTTGCATATAGCTGCAAAGGCAAAGAAGGCAGGGCCTGCCTTCTGGTCTATCTAGGTCTGCCCTCAATATAGCAGTGTAGCATCCCTTTCAAAACTCATCGCTTTCCAAGGGTCAAGTTTCTCTTCTATTTCTAATGAGCAAAAGGAAAAGCACACCAGGATTGCCACTTAAATGCCATTTAACTACCAAAACAGAGTTGGAGGGAAAGACATGTAAACTGTACAAGGACCTCACAGAAATGCAACACAGGTGAAAGTGAAATCAAAAGGTGCAAGGTACCCGCCGTAACCCAACATTTCTGGATCAGCTGATGAGAGGAGCTGAACGATCATTTGTCACCGTTGGTTTGAGCTGGACATTGGCAAAAGGATTCCTGTAGAGAGAAAGCAAGGCATAGTTTTAGCCAGAACTGTTTCAGGACAGAAGTGGTCCATATTGACAAGGACAACAAAACGAAGTGGAATGCAGGGATGACGCAAACACCAAACAAAGATCACTACAAACATAGACCCCACCACAGCCAAAGAAACATCATGTCTTCACAAAACAAGCAACACTATGAATCTTTAAACAATGGCTTTGCCTGGAAAATGTCTTTGGCCTAAATGCCAAGATTCAGTGACAAACTATCTCAATGTTTCCTTTCTCCAGCCAAGTTTAAATGCATGGAAGACTATCCAGGCCATGGAGGGATGAATAGACATTGCTTTGTGTCATGCAGAAAGCAACACACACACACAGAGCTGTAAATAGATGCTGTCTACTTCACCCTTCCCCGACCACTCATCCAGAAATATGTTGGACTACAACCACCATTAGCCCAAACAAGTGAAAGCAATATGCGTTGTAGCCAAACGGGCTGGGAGGCCTTGGCCTCAGATCAAGTGATGGGATTGTAATGTAGGTCACAGTTGCCATGGGCATGGCACCAGAATATATCCCTCCTCTTATTGAAATAAAGAAAAAGCTGCTTTCTCAGAAAAGTTTTCTTGGCAGGAAGACAGTGTAACTCTCCTTTAGGGGAAAGGTTGCCTTTTGTCTTTGTTTCCTGACCATACCTCATTCCCTGTTGCTCTCATCACACGATCTCCACTGTGACTGTAATCAATATGCATATCTTCTTGGAGAATTTGGGTATCACCTTGTCATGCTCCACATTCTTGGCACGTAGGAGAGTCACAGGGTATTTATACTGGCTCTGGACTATAAAATCTGCTTGCATGTAGATTACAACTAGTTAGATCAGGGGTGTCAAACTCAAGATCTGGGGCCGGATCTGGCCAGTGGGGTACTTAGATCTGGCCCGCGGGGCCGCCCTGGAAACACTGAAGGACCAGCCCGTGGTGCTTCTGCCAGTGAAAATGGAGCTCCGGAGGGCTGTGTGTGGCCCTCCCAAGCTGTGTTTTTTTCTGGCAGAGGGTTGCAGGAAGCCATGGCAGCTGAAAATGGAGCTTGGGAGCCCATTTTCACTGGCAGAGCGCTTGGACCACTACAGGCGTCCCAAACATGAGTGATGTTGAGCTGGCCATGCCCACCCTGGCCATGTCCACCCCAGCCCTCTGAGGTCAAACACAACCCTGGCCCTCCATGAAATCAAGTTTGACAACCCTGAGTTAGATGATCAGCTACTAGGATTCTTGGAAGAAATGTTCATGGCAGTGGCAGCATGCCCCAGATCCAGGAAACACAATGTGCAGCCCATGAAGTTTGGAACAAAAATACAAAAACAGCTAAAGAACTTAAGAGTGCATACCTTCAAGACATAGGCTGGTACTAAAGATTCTTCTGATCAAAATATACATGTTCATGTCAATCTTACCATATTTTTATGGATTCCTTTCTCAAAAAAAAAAGAAATAAGAAACATACTCTTCTATTTTAAAACAGGCAGTGTAAGAAAAAATCATCTACAGTTCTTCTGATAATTACCGAGGAGCATAAATACATATGCAGCCAAAGTAGCATCAGCCATGATCAAAAGAGACATTTCAGAAAGGTGGAGAGGATTCTGACATTTGTGGAAGCACACCATGTCTAATAGCAACAGAAAAATCCTGGAACTCCATTCCCACATATCCTCATGAGGACTGAATACACTCAGTGGATAGGAATAATGGCTGACTGGCAGAAGAAAGGAGGAATGGAATGGCTCATCTTGAAAGAAGTCTTAGCTGGTTGACCGCAGTCAGAAATTTACTTACTTATTATTTTTTCAATCAATCAATAAGCATAGCCACCCATCTCAAGCCAGTGACTCTTGGAGGGTGAACAATCATAAAATTATTCTAGAAAGCCACATTCTGTTGCAGCTCCAGCTTGTTCTTCCATAAATTCAAGCCATATAAAAGTAGAGTTCCACCTCCCAGTTAGAATTCTAGCTCTTCTACCAGTTGGTCAACCTTCATGTAAAGAAGGAGGAACCTGTAATTTATTTCCAGGTCTCCTGAGCAATCAAACTATTACCAGATTCTTGTTCTCCACCCTACCCCACCAAAACATATATATATATTGCACCCACATACAAGGAAAGCATTGCTTCCTCCAGAACATCTGGCATCTATTCAGGACAAGCTGCTGCTCTCCCAACCTTTGTTAACAAATAACTATTGTGGATCTACTTTATTTTCAGGGTGGGCAGGCTGTTCCACCATAGACAAATCTAGAACCAGGCTGAGGTTACAGAGTGATGTGGGGGAGGCACTTCCAGCCAATTACAAGTTACATTTCTGATCTTTCCTGGCTCAGAGAGGCTGGAGGGGGTGTTGCATCAGCTGTTCCCCAAGAAGCAACAATTCGCAGTGTGGCTCAGCTGCAGAGAAATTGTGTTTGAAGGCTGTCCAGACTGATTGGCCTTTGGCCAAAGAGAACAGATTTCAGATCCTATAGTCTTCTGTCTTAAAATAGCAAGCAGCCTACTTTCTCTTTAAGAGACTCAGCTTATCTGAGGGATAGCCAGTGCACTACACACAAGCAATCTGCCTCCTTGTAATTTTGGCTCTTTTGGGCCACACAGATTTTTTTTCTCTAAAGACACTGGCAGAGGAAATACTGCATAAAGCACCTAAAAATAGGAGGAGGGGGAGTTCATATTTTCCAGCTCACTGATAGGGATTTGAAGACTGTTTCTGGGGACATTAGATGGACTCTTTTCAGAATCATTCACCAAGGCAAGATTTATACTGTGCCCCTATTTGTGAAAGCTACATGTACAGCATGAGTGGAATGTTCCTAAAACAAAGTATTTTATTTTGGTGGTAGCATCATTTCATTTGATTTTCTTTATTTTTTTGCTCTGTTTCGTGGGGCCTAAAGAATGTCAGGTTTTCTTTGGTCTTATATATTCGTGACAAGAAAGCAGTTGGTCTGAATGTCTGTGCAATCCTGTATGTGTCCACTTAGAAAATGTTCCACTGAGTTGAATTAGGCTTAATCCTGTGTAAATACAGGATGGAAGATTGCCATAAAAACAAGCAAAAGGCACTTTCCACCGAGCAAGATCAACCTGAAGCCAACAGAAAGGAGCTTCTGTGTTCAAAGAAAACAGGTGGCCCACAATTATTTGCAGAGGAAAGAGAAGCTCAGGGGATTCATAACGTAGCATCCAAATGGATGCTTAGTGTAGCAGCTATATAGTCAGGGTAAGGAGCTGAATTACAATTCCTAGCAGCTCCTGCCCACATGGCCAATTGGGATCCTGGGAGATATAGTTTAGAAACATCTGGAAACTCTAGTTTCCCCATTCCTGGCAACTGATGCTTGGTGCATGAAATGGGCAATTTCTTATTGGAAGGCCAGGGGGTATAGCTTTGTCTAATGCTATTGGGGATTTTAAAACCAGTAGCGCATTATCTCCTATAAAGCAATTGTAGGCACTAATATGCCCAGGGTACCTACCAAGGTACCTGCCATTCTCCCTGACTTATCTTTACTTTTAAAAATTAAATAGGACGATGGCAAAGAAGACAATACCTCTAATTTCCCAGAATGTCTCTAAAGACCAACAAAAAATATAAGGTAGGGTAATATAGTACATCCAGCAAGAAGCAACAACTTTCCCAGTTTGTCACACCCACCACAACAGGCCATTCACCTGATGGTTGTCCTTTAAGTGTGCCCTTGAATTTCAACGTGCCTATCTGCTAAAAGAAAAAACGCACCACCTATTTCTGGACTAAACATTTCATATATTTCTTCTGAATGCAAGCCTGCTGATGGCATCCTCCTTTTGCCAAGACTGTCTAAAGAAGCAGCCTATATTTTTTTCTAAGTTTCATAAAGCATGATTCCATGAGATAAAGAGAAAATTCAGCCCACATATGTACTCTTTTCTGGATTCGGAAAGTCACCCGGTACACGATGATCCAAGTCTGGGCCTGTTTGTTCTAAATCATCAACAGAGAAACAGAAAACAGTAAATGGCCTGGCTTCCTCCTAGATCAATTGATGTATGGAGATTTAGCATCTAATTCTCACAAGAATTGACCTTTATCAGGTGGTAAAGGGGAACTTAAAAATGAGCAATCTCATCCACAGATCTCCAATTTCAAACTCAACATGTCTACCACTGCTGTCTCAACAGTAAACTCACTATGATGGGGGAAGGGGTTGGGTGGGATGGAGAAATGTTCAAGTCTAAGCTAAATTACAGGAGAAATTGGCTGGTGGCATCTTCATGGTTCAACTCTTTATCAGCAGAGATGCTAAGAAAAGAAAATGAAGCTGTTCAAAGAAATCCACGATATCCTTAAAAAATCCCTGTGCAAGAGTATAAGGAGGCCCTTTATTTATGAAAGACTGTAGTCTTCTTCACCGCCCTCCAGACTATGCCTAAGATGGTGATACAATGGAAACAGCCCCCACTGTGTTTAGCACTGTTGCATCTAAACCGAGGCTGGGTATTAGGTAACCCACATGCAAGTCCTCAAATCTTTTTTCTGTGGCTCTGCAGTTCACAAAACCACATTGCCAAATTTAGGAGAGATTGACTTTCCCGCCAGATTTGAGTAGGAAACCAAAGGGAAAAAAATTCCTTAAATCTACTGAACTTACATGTTGTTGTTGTTATTATTTTAGATACCTCTCCGCACAAGATGCAGAAACACCACCACCCCCTACTTATTCCAGTGACATCCTCATATCCATTAACTACTGTGTTTCCTGTAGTTCTTGGCTGATGAAAAGATAATGTAAAAAAGAAAAAAAAAAGCAGCTTATATCCCATAAAAAATTATCTCAATGAAGGAAAATGGAATCGGCATCCAAAAAAGAAGCAGGGATTCAATTCCATGTTTGGCTGCTGTCAGAGGCCCATTTTTCTGATTTCCCGCCGTGTTGCTCTCAGGTTACCAAATATGCTTCAGCAGGAGCTTCATTTCTCCCACATTACCTCTGGGTTTAGAAAGCTTAGAAAATACATTTCTTTCATCAGGTCTTTGATTTGTTAATTGAATTTAACATCAATTTTAATATGGGTTTATATTATGTAAATGTGTAATACAATTTGTATGTTATGTAAGTTTGAAATTGGTTATATTTGCCATTTAACATTTAACACTATTTGCTAGACTAAAAAGCAGAGGGTCCACTTTATCGTTATGGCATCTGGCTAGCCCCCATGATGCCAAAATGCTAATCACATCTTGTGATGTCATGAGACAACTTCTGCAATGCAAGTACCAAAGGGATGGAGTTTGCCTCAGGGCATCCCAAGACAGAAAGTACCACTTTTCCCTCCTTCTCCAGATGCTCATGAAAAAAAAAATGCTGGCGTATAAATCAATTGATTATGGTCATAGAAGAACATCAATCCTGCCCTGATCAGTAATCTTTTATTAATAAAACAACCATGGATAGATATTCCCTGAAGCAAGGTTTTATAATATTATGTTAAGATCTGGGTTTGACTTAGATTCAGTTGAAGATATTTATCTGACTACAATGGTAATTTCTGGATAGCATTTCCAAATAAGTGTTTTCATTCTACAGAATCAAGTACCCGTAGGATAAAGCTCTAGAAACCAGGTACTGGGTAACTGACAAGAGAAAGTATTTCCTCTTATGTCTGTAGCAAAATAAAATGTAAGTTTGAGAACGTTTGCTAATCCCACAGTAACTGGCCTCCGGTTTGCTTTGCAATTAATGTTTCTACACAACAATGCAATAGTTAAATATTAACTGCAAGATATGAACAAATAGCAGTGGGGTATGCAAAAAATCATTATTCACGTGCCTTCTTTTAAAGAGGCCGCAGCTGATAATCTGGAGGGATTTAGAAGCATTTTACACTACTCCTAATTTCTTGCATGCCATCCCAACTCAGGTGGCTGCAGTTACCCAACTTTGGCTGATCTCCAAAGAGGCTAAGTATCATCAACTCAGGTTAATATTTGGATAGGAAACTACCAGGAGACCTCCCCATTGTATACTGGGAAATTTTAAAAAAAAAAACTAGAAGAAGATATTGTAAATTACTTAAGTGTTATTGCCAAGAAAAAGATAGGGGTCTTCCTAGGTAGTCTGCAGAAGCAGTAGCCCAACTTCTCTTTAGTGTGAGAGAAAGAAACGTTGGCCTTGCTGTGCAGACATAAGTACAGTAGTGGCCCTCAGCCTTTTGAGCACCAGGGACCCGTTCCGTGGAGAGAGGTCTTTCCGGGGACCGGAGGAGGTGTGGTTTTACACGCTGCCTTCACCCCACAGATGGGGCTTCGCTTGTTTGCGCAGCCTGGTTTCTGCCATTCCAAGGACCGGTGCCGGTCCATGGACTGGGGGCTGGGGATCCCTAAAGTACAGCATCATTTCTCTTTTGGACCCATTTGCAACCAGTACGGCTCTTTTTTTAAAAAAAGGGGGCTGTTCAGTTCACAGCAGCAAAATTAATTATGCTATTTTTAAAGCACAGGGAATTAATATTTCCTACTTAATTAATGCAGGAACTTAAGGTGACCCCTTCTCCCCACAAGGGATGCTAAAATAGATTCTTGAAGCTGAAAGGGAACAGAGAGAGAAAGTATTGAAAATTGTTCACACTGTGACTCACCAAGGAATAGCTAACTATTTTTGTAATAGCAAATGGGAAGGGAGGGGAAATGTGAGAGCCTGACGGAATTATTTTTTTAAAGTGTATCGCTGCTGAGCAGAGATGGAAGCCAAGATAGAGGAGGGAGAGCCATATCTATTTTATTCCCACAACCCTTTAGTCCTAACCTGTGTTTCCTTCCATTGGTGCTAGGGCTTGTATAAAAGTGGCTGTTTGCCAGCATAACTTCCATGCAAGGCTAAAATTGCAGAGGGAAGAAAGGCCATCTTTTCAAAATAAAACATTCCTTTTTTTTTTTTGTCTCACACTGCCTTGTTCCTAAGAATAATGAGGCAAGAAAATAAAAAATGACTGAAAACATAAACAGTTCAGAAGAAAAATTGGCTCATTACCTTGTTGGCACTCTCCAGCATTCCCTCACATACAATGGGAGCTTTTATGTGCACACACACACACACACACCCATTTGATAATTTCAAGTTTACATTCCCATCCCTGACAAAGGTGGCAATAAGCAATCTGTAGGTACAAGGTCTCTTTTCTCACAACCAGACACCCACTGTATTGTCCTAGGACAAAATTCTGGCATAAAAGACATGAAGTCAAACAGAACCACTCGGAAGGGAAGGAAAACCAATGACCCCAAACCCAGTGTATTTGCCAACAATATTATAGTAATTGTGCAAAAGCTTCAAAACGCTCGCTGGAAACCAGAAAAACCCCATTGCCCAGATTTAAAAGCTTGGTGAAAATTCAAACCCAGGAGCAATGTAGCAAAAAGAAAAGGTTTGGGGGGCAGGGGGGAAAGCACCAAGGAAGGGAGGATTTTAAAGTTGGAGGATATAAGTGTGGATTGCAAAGAGAGATTTACTCCCAAGATCAGAGGAGCCAAAGGAACCATTTCCATTAGCCAAAGAAAGGTGATGAGATTCCAATACCCATGGTGCTGCAAGCAAATTGAGCCATGCTCTGAGCTGACCAGTTATCTGCAGAGAATGGAACCCTTCAACAGACTTATCTGCAACTCTTTAGCCAGGCTTAATTTTTCCTTGCCCTCCATCTCCCTCTGTGGTTCCATATACACCAGCATTTAAGAAGTCAGTCCAGAGCATTCTTAGGAGTGAAGTGTGGGGCAGAGGGAGAGCAGTGGGCACGTGGAAAAAAAGACGGTAAACTTACAACTACTGTATACACAGTCAGGGATACATCTCAAAACCTGGCCACTTCAACATCCGGGCTGTAATGGAAAAATAGAGAGGCTATTTGTAGACCAGTATGTGGCAAACATGTATAGTCCATTCTAACGGAGAGGAGAACAACAATGGGTTAAGGTGGAACCTTCACTGATCAGACACAACTTCCAGTGGAGAGAGGTTTCTTGATTAGATGTCAGCTAGTTCTGATGCAGTGGGCGAGAGAGTTCACTTTTTTCACCTTTGGCAATTTTAATTCTTTGCCCGTAAAGTCAATGACAAAAGAATTAAAGGGAAGGAGGAAATGAGCTATGTTTTCTTCTCTTATTGCATTGGGTTTAAAAAGAGATCACTATGTCCTGGCTTCCTGCTAGAGAAGATATTTCACTTAACACTCTTCCCCATAAATGTAAACTTTTCAGATACATTCTTTCAAAAAGCAGCCACCTTTTTCCTGGGTCTTCGTAACTTTCCAGGTACAGGTAGTCAACTTATAACCAACATTTCTGTTGTTAACTGAGACATTTGTCAATTGAATTTTGCCCCATTGTATGACTTTTTTTGCCACAGTTGTAAATCACCATAATTGTTAAAAGAGTAATATGGTTGTTAAGTGAATCTGGCTCCCCCATTGATTTTGCTTGTCAGAAGGTCACAAAAGATAACATGAATCTGGGACATTGCAACCGTCATAAATATGAGTTAGATGCCAAATTCTAATCATATGACCATGGGCAACAGTCATAAGTGGGAAAAACAATCATAAGTTACTTTTTTTCAGTGCTGTTGTAACTTTGAACAGTCACTAAATGAACTATTGTAAGTCGAGGGCTACTTATACTTGGAATTTTTAAAAAATAATTGGAATAACATTATGCTAGCATATTAACTACATGAGGAAGACTGAATGTAGCCTCCACAAAGTGAAACCAGTCTGTGGTGGGATTATTTTTGATTAGCACATGGACAGCAACATAGTGGGGAAGAAAATAAAAGGCTTGATGGTCCCAGTATTATTTTGGGATAACACAGACACAGCTGAACATATTGTACTTTTAGAAATCCCAAAGACGCTCTGTTATAATTCTTGCATTTTCCTGCTCTGCTGCCCTCCAAACATCTCAGATTTCAAACTCTACATTATTGAGCCAGAATGAATGAAGACTGGATATTGTTGAAGTGGGAGTCCAAAAGATTAGAAGGCTGTGCTCAACAGAACTATAAACAGAACTGTTTTAATTTTTTTACCTTTAATAACCTTTACCTTTAACTACAGTTATTAGTTGTGGCTTAGGTCCTCCTGCAACAAACTCTCAGGTTCTAATGATCTGATTCTTGGTAAACACTCTGACATGTTTCATGTTGGGCAGATGTTGGCGATCAGCATTAGAACGGGAACAGCTGGTAACCTGTATAGATTCCTGCGCTGGGTTTGAGCAACTCTCTTTTTTCAGTCTCGCTTTTTAATATATAGAATGGGAATAACAGTATCTTGCACTCTCACAGTGATGAAGACATGACTGAGCATTAAAGGGAAATTGAGAAAATGGGGATTGGGTCAAGAGCATTTTGTATTATAAATACACCAGCAATAACAATAAGCACTTAGACTTAAATACCACTTCATAGTGTTTTATAGCCCTTTCTAAGTGGTTTACAGAGTCAGCGTATTGCACCCAACGATCTGGGTTCGCATTTTACTGACCTCGAAAGGAGGGAAGGCTGAGTCAACTTTGAGCCAGTTGGGATCGAAACCCAGACTGTGGGCAGAATTAGCTTACAATACGGCATTCTAACCACTGCGCCACCATGGCTCTAAACAAGCTAAGTGTGAGTGTATAATCTGCCAAGGATAAAGTCAGTTAAATAAATAGACTTTTAAAAAAAATTGAAGAAAATTACCCAAGCCCAACTCAATGGAGGAAGTAAAACTTTTATTCAAATATCATAGTACAGGGCACATTTCTTTTCAGCTTGATTTTGTTTTTGTTGTTTTTTGTTTTTTTTTGTTTTTGCTTCTTAGCTTTTTTAAAAAAAGAAAAAAGAAAAGAAAAAAGAACACAATTCCCCTCCCCACCAGCACTTTTACAGTGTTTACACAGTACTTGTGCATTTTCTGTTTTGCTTCATTGTCTGTATTCTACAGAGTATCCTTGATGTAAAAATCATTTGAGCAAAGCTATGACAATGAGGATCGTACTACATATGCCCCAAGTCTATTATATAAAACAAAAGCTTTGTTATATATGTAGAGATAGAACTTTCGTATATACAATTAGTCAAGATAATATTGCCAGCTGCTTCCGATACAGATCAAATATTTTGACTGTTTTTCACTTAACTCACATTGGCGTCACACAAGGGCATCGGCAAGTGTGGTTAAAAAAAAAGTCAATATGGTAGTTAAGACAGTATATTCAAAGCCTGGCCTCTTTTTAAATGTGTGTTATATGAAACACAGTTGGAGTTTTGATTGCACCGCTGTGGGTCACCATCTTGACTTTTTTGGACCAGATCCTGCAGTCACCCTTGGGTCATAATAGGAATACAGCTTCACACTGTAGACTGTAACCTATGGTTTCCCAACTTTGGTCACTTTAAGGCCTGTGGACTTCAACTCCCAGAATTCCCCAGCTGCTGCTGGCTGGAGAATTCTGGGAGTTGAAGTTCACGCATCTTAAAAGTTTCCAAGGTTGGGAAACCCTGTTGGAACTCAAAGCTGAAAGTCTTCAGTCTTCGACATAGGTCAATGTGTCTGACCTCCTGGGATTTGATAACAGAAGAAGCAGTCCCAATCAGTAGCCATTAGTTTCCTACTTTGTTTGCCCCTGAAATTAGTTAAGACACATAAAGAAGACTGAAGGCTTTTTGAAAGGAAAGAAAAGTGGTTGAAATTTCAGCAAAAGAAAAAAAAACCCTCCGTGTTCAGAACCGGAACTTCAAAACATAGGCAGTTTGGCCCTCCTTCTCTACCAAGAAGACAAAAAGAACAAAACAAAACCCTCCAGTTTTATAAAGAGAAAGTCTTTGGATTGATCTGGCAATCTGCATAATACAACAGAAGAGGTCCTTCCCCTTCCTTTTACTCCACTGCTCTTTTCAGCATAACTGTGAGGTAACAAATACCTTCCTACAAAATATATATCATAATAGAATAGAATAATAATATAATATGCTTGTGTCTGTCATATATATAAAACAAAATACTTTACAAAATGGAGACTGGGTTGGTGCTCAGTTTAACAGTCCAATTCTTGCCAAAACCAACACAGTAATACCCGAGCACCCCAACGCCCTTTTCTTTTGACACAGAGAATTGATTTTGTGATAAAGTTGCAAAAAAGGATAGTTGAAGTAACAGTACGTACACCATATGCCATGCATATTTTGTTTCCAGATTGTTGTTTGAAAAAAAAAAAAAGGGCGGGAATCTTGCACTTATTTTGTTATAAATGTGCAGCTTGCATTAACATCTCTGAAAAGAGAGAATGCAATAAGAAAAGTAAAATAATTTATAAAAGAGAGAGAGAGAGAGAGAGAGAGAGAGAGAGAGAGAGAGAGAGAGAGAGAGAGAGAGATGCAGCATCTTTATCTAGTTTAGTTTATCTCAATTGCACCCAGTAGCATCTGTGAAAACTAACATTCCCTATCTGGACATTTTCCTGCTTCAAAATGGGTGGTTGCAAATACCAGGGGATGGGGAAGTAGAAGCTCCAAGAGTTCCTCAAAGAGTGGTCCTTGGGGTCCCAGGGATGAGAGGAGGAGCTGGCACTGTTGCTTTGAAAAGAGGACAGGCAGGAGGAAAAATGTGCATCTCAGTAGAAAGAAGGAAATGAAGGGGACAGAGAAGCAAAACAAGGAAGTCTTCCAAGCAGCAGCTGTCATTTCTAGTCAAGATTCCTTCTCTCACACTGTAGATACCAACGTGCCACTGCCGCTGTGGAACAGAAAGAAAAAGCATACAATTCGGCCCAAACTCACTTCACCAGAAAGAGAGAGAGAGAGAGAGAAATAATAACCAAGAATAGATGAAGGAGCACCAAGTAAGCGGCAATGCATTGATATTGGAATTAGGGAGCAAGGGCAGAGAGAGGGTGGGCAGGAAGCAATAAGTAGACTATTCACAGCTTCATTACCGCTCAGAAAGGGCAACTTCTCTTGGGTTCCATCTAGTAGAAGAACCAACTACATTAGAAGACGTTGCCATACTCAGAAAACAAAAGGAAAAGGAGATTAGGTTGCTGCTCTGTGACATCTTCCTCGCTTCTAATTGCTTGGATGTGGATTTTGCATTCACTCCTTGTTTTGTAAGGGGCATTTCCATCACTGTGTCTCAGTTTGAAGGCCACAGGGGAAAACAAGGTAGTCTAACAAATATACAACTAGAGATGCAAGAAGAACAAAATATGGAATCCACTATTCATTCCTGCTTCAAGAAAACCATAGTCCGTTTAACTGGGAATATTGCATTTAAAATTGAAGTTGTGTCCCACCGAACAAATGACTCAGGAATGCACTGCAGAAAACGGAGACATGTTGTGTGGTGCACGTGCAGTTAATTCAATCCACCAACCGTGTCTGTTGAGCATGCCTATGGCCTTGCATGAGTTGCAATGCAACGTAAAGAATAGTCATATTTTCCTATCACTGCACACAGCCGGGGAAACTCTGTGGTAATTAACACAGTGGCATTCAATAAAGCTCATCTTCCTTTTTTAGTCTGACTTAACAGGAAGAATGAAAAAGAATACTTTATGGAATGATGACATGCAAGAGGTCTGGACATGAGGAAAAAATGCAAACAAGAATGACCGCTGCAAAAAATGTAGAGAAACTGATATCGTACAATGTACAGAGAAAAAAGAATGATGACAAAGAAGAGAGCAAGGAAAAAAATTAACAGAGAAAATACAAAGCAATTTTGATGGGAATCAAAACTGTTTTGGAAGTCGGTGAAAAAGAGCCTCCAGTAGCGTAAATAAAATAATTAATGAATGGTTTGACATTTAGTAGGGAGTAAGATGTGGATGTATGCTGTTTTGTTTAATGAATTTATGAATAAATATATAAGGAACTAGACAATCTATCATCCATTGGGTCATCGTTTCAGAGATATTTCCTTACCTAAAGAGAGAAACAGAATAACTATGGGTGGGCAAAAAAACAAGAATGATTTCTTTTGTCTTCCTTCCTTCTTCCCTCCCTCCTCCTTCCCTCCCTCCTTTCTTCCCAGAATTCCTGCCAGCTTCCTTGTTTGCTTTGCTTGTGGGAAGCTTCCAGGGAGAAAGTGAGTGGGCAAGCTGGCAGGGACGTGCAAGTCCAGAGTCAGCAGGCAGGTAAGTGGCTGCTGCCAGGTAGGAGAGAGAACACAGGAGTGTGGAAGAGGAGTGGTGTGAATTAGGGAGGGCATGTGAGATTGTGCAGGAGGTGCACCGGTTGGGTGCGCAGGGGTGTGGCGCATGTTGGGAAGGGAACATGGAGGTGAGCAAGAGGTGCCATGTGGATTGGGGCGGGCACACAGGGATGCAGCACAAGTCAGGAAGGGAGCGAGAGTATGTGCAGATGGTCATGGTGGCACAAACACAGAGGGGCTGGGAAGGTTGTATGTGTGGGGGAGATTTAAACTGAGCAACCTGCAACCTTTCCTGCTGGCCTCTCCACTGACTTGTGGGAAGCTGTCAGGGAGTGTTGGAAATGAGGATGACGTGACTGCGGCTGAGTGTGGCAGTGGAGTGGTACTAAAATTGTAGCAGCACAACGGAACTGAAGTGACCACACCTTTCCCAAATTACATTCCCAAGGGGGTAACTAGTCCTGGCATTCTATACGTTAGCTCATTTGAGGTTCCTGGGTTCAATAACTGTTGCCCTATGATTGCACCGTTTTGCCCAGTTCATGACAACGAGAAAGATAGATGCTTATGGTGACATTAGAAGATGTGCCGATTGAAGATGTGGGGACATACTAGGTTTGCAGAAGCTGCTATGCTGTTGGCTAAGGAGCCAAATGATATGCCAGTGAATTGAAACACATTATATGATGCAACAAGCATACAAATACCAACAAAAGGAAAATATTTGTAGTTCATGGTTGAAATTAAGGATCCTTTGGTGCTCTCTGAATTTGGTTGTTTTCTGGTGGTCATTTCATTACCCAAACTAGGTAATATCATCATTAGTGCTAGTCTGGGTAACTTCATCACTAGCACTGATGATGTTCAGTTCAGGTAATCAAACATCTGGAAGGGAACAACCAAGCTCAGAGAACAGCAAGGGCCCCTCAAGTATACAAGTCTGAGAATTAATGTATCAAAGATCAATGTAATTTTGTTTGACATGGAAGATGGAGTGAATGAATTCAATTTATTCATAAATAACAACACACACACACACACAGAAAAGTTGATGAATCTGTGCATCTTGGCAGAATGTTTATTAAAGATGAAAAAATGGATGAGGAAATTTTAAGTTGTGTAAATGTTGATAAAAGAAAACTAATGGGTAATAGTTAATCTGTCTTGAGGAATGAATGTCAAATGAAACAATAATAGCCTGTTTATAAGATGCCTTTTCCCCTATTTAGTTATATGGAATTAAGAGTTGGGAATGTCAGGAAAAACATAGAGGTTGGACTTTAATGGGAAAAGTTGCAGAATTGCAGGCTAGACTAAGGAGATTTTTAAAAAATTCAACTTCTGTATAATTTTCAAGACGCTAGATAGGGCATGTCAGTGAAACCACCAGAAATCGCATTTGATGTCACTTTTAAAATTTTGCCCAAACTTTAGCTTCTCATATTGAAACAAACTTTGTAGCTCCATAATGGATTTGAAAACGAAATAACTTACCTGCTTGAGGGTCTTGCCCCATAGTCATCCAGTCCCTGTAGAAAAAAAAAACAAGTGGGGGGGGGAGGGGATATCAGCTGTGGAATCATAATGCATTTGCCACAAAGATAGCAATGGAAGTTACGCATCTGCCTTGTTCCAACAGCCTCCCAGGGCATAGTCCAAGTGTACTTGGTCTCAAAAGTAGGACAAAAGACATTGGCAAAAAATAAAATAAAAATACATTTGTTTCACCAGAGGGTGATCTTGTGTAGCGGATCTGCGAGATTAAAAATAGTCTCCAATGTAAAGACATGCAGTGCAGGGATGCTAAAAGGGGACTGTGCAAAATGCTATGCATGCTGCAAAAACACGCTGTGGTGAATGCAGCTTGATAGCATTTCAGTTCCTGATGGAGGAAGGTCCCTCCATCTTTTTTACACGTCACCTTCTCTTCAGAGAGAGGTAAAACAGATGAAGTCAAAGCAGCCATGCACGGTGAAATGCAGCCTGCTACTTTCGTTGCTGCTCTCTGATGCATCCCGGGAAGAGAAGAAAAATAATAATAGAAGTGCTTATTTTTCCCTTTTTGGGGGGGAAGCCTAATCATACAGCTACAGATGGAGTGAAACATATTTAAGTCCTATTATGTTGTATGACAAGAGTATAGGTAGTCCTTGACAAATGACCACAACGGAGCCCAAAATTTCTGCTGCTAAGCAAGACAGTTGTTAAGTGAGTTTTGCCCCATGTTAAGACCTTTCTTGCCACAGTGGTTAAATGAATCACTGCGGTTGTTAAGTTCGTAAAACGGTGAAGTGAATCTGTCTTCCCCATTGACTTTGCTTGTCACAAAAGATGATCAAATGACCTCGGGACACCGCAATGGTCATAAATACATGCCACCTGCCAAATTTTGATCACGTGACCATGGGGAAGCTGCAACAGTTGTAATACAGAAAACGGGGCATAAGACGCTTTTTTCAGTGCCGCTGTAACTTTGAACGGTCACTAAATAAATGGCTGTAAGTCGAGGACTACCCATACTTAATTGTGAGCCTTTGAACACGGCTGCCCTACAACTCCTATCAATCACAGCCAGCATCATCCAATGATGAAAATATTGGGGAACTGAAGATCAAGTAATATCAGAAGTGTCACCAGTTCCCAATTCTTGATGTAAAAGGAATCATAATCTTGGATAGTTTTAGGGATTTTCCTCCAGCCTGAACTAATATACCCTTAGTCCAGACCTATGAAGCTATTTGGCTCAACTACAGTACTTGTAATCAGTTTTCACCTGATTACGGCAATAAATATTCTAGACAAAAATATAAAATGTTAGATCAGATGTCAGCTGTTCAGGCAGCCTACAGCTGAAATGGAAGGGCTATACTCAAATATATTCAAATAGTACCATGGTAGCCTCTTAACTGCTATGCGTGTGTGTTAAGGATAAGTCACTTTCTTCTTTTGCTGTGATCCTTGGCTCTGACATGTGTCTAGCCAGAGAAAAAGGGGCTTCTGAATGAAAATCCCTGACTTGAGCATCAAAGTTCGCCATTAAAGAAAACCAACGTCTTTCTAGCCAAAGCCACTATTATTTTGCAACTTATCTCTTCACAGCACACTCTGACAAAGATATTGAATTCTAAAGACCCTGAGAAAAGGATGGACTCTTGTGCTTAGAAAGTCTCTGGTAGCGTGACCCCTTTGCAGCCAAAAATAGTGCCTTCATTCTAATGTTAAGTATTTTTGGGTTGATACCATTCTTCTCAGTTTGCTACCCTTGATAGGAGATGAACATTTTAATGTGGTTTTCCAACAAAATTAAATTCAAAGTGATTTACCTCCCACACACCCATCCTCCTTTGCCTACTAATGTGCACATTCTGTTTCCGTGTCCCTCAGCTTATTTTCCTTGTCTCCATCCACCCATTAGCTGGTGTTAATCTTCTCAGACCTCTAGAGACACCATTTGGAAGATCCAAGGGAGAGGGGATGGGGGAAAAATAAGCATTGTTGGCCTAAGAGCCATTGAATTCTGCAGCTAGATACATGTAGAACAGCCATATGTTACCAGTTGGGTGTTTACATTGCCCTTTCCTGCCAGTCTTTCTGCCTTACCCATCACTAATTTGCCAATCAGTTAATTCTTTACCTCTACCCATGCTTGCTTTTTTTTGACAGCTGTTTACATTTGTTTTTTTTAAGAAGCCTTTCATCTCACTGGCTTCTTGAGATTGAGGAGGATGGGGAGCCAGGATACACGTGTTAGATAAGCCACAAAGATGCCTGAGGCAGAAAAGAGGCTTTTGAAACCCCAATGGAAACATTGCGTTCTTGGGACTTACGGCTGTTGACCTAGAATAAGGCTGGTAGGAGGCGGGTGACACTGGGAAGAGGCCACGGGAATATTCCTTAATTGCACAACCGTAGGGCATAAGGTACTCCTATAAATAATGAATACAAGCAACTGTTGGCAAGATAAGCCTCCCCTGCTTGTACGAATACCTGGGTTATGAAATAGAAATTTTTAGGAAGGTTCATGTCAGCAATGGCGCAACCAGAGCTACTTTTAGCAAGGCAACCTCCTACCTACCCACAACGTACACACATCATCTTTGATTTTTGGCCCAAGTTTCCCTTCTGGTGATCAGCTTCAAAACATAATGGTAACAGTAAGGTCATTTGATTGTTGGGTTGCATGTGGAAGATAACTTTGCAGATTTAGCACCAAGAAGGCAGAATAACTGCTACATCAAAGAAAGTGGCTTACCCACTTCCCGTCCTAGCTCTCAACATTGCAGAAGATTTTTTTCAAACAACAAAGGGAGGCATTAGAAAGGGGTTATTAGGCTTATATCAGTAGCATTATTAAGAAATAGCAACACAAGGATCAGACCAATTCAAATAGAAATAAACTCTAACGATAAGGGGGTGGGTGGGTTTGGAAATCTTGTTGCTCAAAACCCAAAGAAAATTTCACAGAATCTCATCACAAGGCTTCCCTATCCTACGGGGGAAAATGATGAGTTCAGATGGATATTGCAAGTTGGCTTAGTTGAAAACAAGAGCCGGTAGTCCATCGGTGGGCTAATCTTACGTTTGTTCCATTCAAACCACAGTTCACATGGACTAGCTTCACTCAGACATTGTGCTGAGCCATGTTTATAGCTTAGTAGTCTGTGAACCAGACTTCTATGGCTTGTTATCCAAATCACGGTTAAAATATAGGGTGACTCAGCTAGAACCCTCTCATTTCGTTGTACCAGCTGTAGAAAAAGGTGCAGGGCCAATTCCTCCTTTACTCTTCATAATCAGAGCAGCTATATTTAAATGATCTGAAGCCCATTTAATTCTCACCAACCCTTACATCCATTTGATTTAAGCCATTTTTGGATGGTCAACGACCACTTCAAACTTTTAGTAAAAATAAAAATTAAACCATACCCAACCAGAAGTACAAGACACGTACCACTGACGCCCGCAGAATGCTGGTTTCTGAAAATCCACCTTCCCTCTCCACTGATGGAGCCTTAGAATCTACCTCCGGCAGAGCCCCTCCTGATTGGTGTATTCACTCACAATGGTTACGCCCCCCTCTCCTCTGAGTTGAAAAGATATCTCACCTGGGGGAATGCTGGCACCGCCACGCTGTACGGCCTCTGTTTGAAGGTGCTGACATTCGGTGCCTGGAAAGTTCGGGAGGACATGCTGTAGTCGGGAGGGGGGATATCATCTTTGTCCAATAGGTTACCTGTACTACTGCTTTTCCCCTGACTGAAGACATAAACAGATTTAGTCAGCATCTCCTCTGTGGCAGAATTTTGCAAACAGAGTATACTTTGTAAGCCGTTAAGACTCTCCTCATTCCTTACACGCAGACAAAATTAGGATTCTTCAGATTCTCTTCCTCCCACACGTCTTTCCCTATGGGAACCTGCTCAGAATCACTAAGGGAACATCCTCCACCTCCTGTCACCACCAAGGCTTGGAAGCCTTTCCATTTGGGGCCATATGCGTTCATTACATTTACCATACGAAACACCGTCGTAGGACTTTTTCCACAAAATATATTCATACTGGCTTGCTCCAGATTATACATGAATGCGTACATGCGTATATGTATCTCTTTGTGCACAAATACATGGACAAATGTATACACCCATGCCAAGAGACACCATGTATTTTCACAGCAAAGCCTGAAATCTTAGTTCGAGAAACATGAAGCCAGTCTAATAAAATTCCTAATGAAAGATAAGCCAGAAGAGGGCAATGCAGGACAGATCCCGCTTCTGGCTAAATAAACACAGGGCTTGTCTGTTTGAGTATAAACATTATTCAAATGTCAGGTGATTGCACTGCAGGAAAAAGAACTTTCTTACCTCATATGTAATCTTTCGCTCCCATCACTGTCCAGCACACGTGTGTAGGAGAAAGGAAACCAGCCTCTCCTACAACACAAGTAGGAAAAAAAAGAGAAAAAGATCCATGTTTTTTTTCCTCATTCAGTGAAGGGGATACTGAAGAAGGAATATTAAGCCGTTAGAATTTCAGTATTCTTTTTGAATTTCGGCTACGGATAGCCCACTTCTCTCAATACAGTGTAGAAATCCCCAGGATGTATACGCCTCAAAGCCTAGCTATGCGGTCAAAATGAACCAATCTTCTCCGTGTCCCCACTACAGTATAACATCAGTTTGGACAATTGACAGAAGCCGAAAACAGACTCTGTCAAAAAGGCAGAACAGATACTCTCTTGTCAGCCCTAAACCTAAAGACGACATGGTGGGATCCAGTGAAGTCCAGCTCTTTGTTGGTTTCATCTGGTTACTTGTTAGGAAATTTCCCCTTAGTTCCAGGTTGCTTCTCTCCTTGATTAGTTTCCATACATTGTTTCTTGTCCTGCCTTCTGGTGCTTTGGAGAATAGGTTGAAACCCCCCCCCCTTCTTCGTGGCAAGCCCTCAATTTGTTATCATGTCATTCTTAGACCTTCTTTTCACTAGAGTAGATAAACCCAATCCCTTCATATGTTTTAGTCTCCAGCTCCCTAATTATCTTTGTTACTTTTTTCTGCGCTCTTTCCAGTGTTTCTACATCTTTTTTATAATATGGAGTCCGAAACTGGATACAGTACTCCAAGGGTGGTCTTCCTAAGGCTTTATAATTAGGCTTTGTATATTATTTTCACTTATTTAATAGACCGAAACTTGCCAGACTAAAGCTATAACCTTCTAACCTAATAGATATACCCTGATGTGTATCCAGGGTATACCTGAATCTCTTCCTACCTACCTGCCTCCCCTCCCGCTCCCCTGTGCAATGTCTTGTTTTGGGCCCCTCTCTGGAACACGCTGCCTCCTCCCTGGGAAGCCACAGTGCTCTTGCTGACATGCCCCCTCCTCCAGCTGCATATTTCACCTCATACCTGTACTATTCAAAAGCCCTACTCATTGAACTAGCTTTTGAGTACCCACAAAGCTTTCCCCGTGCATTCCATTTTCCAAGGGAAGAATTCAGAATGCCTCTTAATTTTTAATCCTAGTCTTGAATAAATCAAATATCTTCCAGTTGAAAGATATTTTTTTAAAAAACAGTAAAGAAATGGTCACTTCAAAATGCTTACTGGGTTATTTTCTCTCCCTTCTATGACATGACACAGTTTACGAGGCAGTAGTATGATTGGAGGTTATCCTTTCTTCCTATAATTCTTTTTATCTCCAGCAGCTTCAGGAAGAATGGTGATGATGTGAGGGAGGCCTGGGGATGAATTGTTTGGCCACTTGTTTCAAAAAATAGGGAACTGTGGACAGCTTTTTAGAAATATGACCCCTTCCATATGCATGAACTGCACCAGTGCTGCATTTCTCTGTGCCCTTGACTCTGTCAGTCATGGGAGGTCTTTGGCAGGTGAGCAATTTACTCGCAGATCAGCTGCTCTTTCAGAAGATCATCACTTCCCAATGGTGGGAATTCTTGCAGGATCCAATCTGGGTCGGTCACCGGGACCAGAGGTTTTGTCTTCCAAGCTTTTGGACTTGCAATGGAGTCCATCTTCAAGGAATTCCTCTGCCTAGGCTAGAGAGAAATTCCCTGGTTATATAGCAAAATTGTTTCTATTTACCACCTGCTTTTCTAAGTTTAAAGATCTGTAAGATGTATTTAAATATTTGA
>JANHFL010002180.1:1147776-1160746 GCA_032468155.1 Oxyrhabdium leporinum
TGGGGTTGTTTCCTTGCCAAAAAACAAAAACAGGGAAACAAAGGCAAGGAGGGAGGCTGGTGGGGGGGAAAATAAGACACCAGATGAACACCCATTTTTGAACTCCCCTCCCACTGGCCAGCTGGGCAGAGGCACCAGCAAGCTTCATAGCAGCCAGGAAGTATGATTGCAACTGAGAATTTGGGGAGTGAAAGCACTAGCGATATAGAAGTGTCTTCAGAGAGATCTATAAGGAATTGAATGTATACTTCACCTGTTAATTACTTTTAAAATGTTCAAAATGTCACATTACTGAACGTTGGTGGTTTGCCAGTAAACTTTAGCATAACAGCTTTGGGAATGTGTAACAGGGTGACGATGCCAAAGGGGGCTGGAGGCATATTCAGTATGCATGTTATAGTAAGAAGGGGATATTATAACAGAAGGTAGTATTTGAATACAGATAGTCCTCGACTTGCAAGAGTTAGTTTAGTGGCCATTCGAAATTACGACGGCACTGAAAAAAGGGACTATGACTGTTTTTCCCATTTACCACTGTTGCAGCTTTCCCCACGGTCTCATGATCAAAATTCAGATGCTTGGCAACTGACTCATGTTTATGACAGTTGCAGTGTCCAGGGGTCATGTGATCCCCTTTTCTGACCTTCTGACAAGCAAATGGGTGGGGAAGCCAGATTCACTTTACGAGTGTGCTAGTAACTTAACAACTGCTGTGACTCACTTAACAACTGTGGCAAGAAAGGTCGTAAAATCGGGCAGCACTCACTTAACAACTGCCTTGCTTAGCAACAGAAATGTTGGGCTCAATGGAGGTCGTACGTTGAGGACTAGCTGTATCTAGAATGATTTCATCCTGGATCTTTGAAAGGAAAGCTGCTAATATGTGTGGCAGTTTCCCCCAAATGGCCACAGGCATCTTACTGCCATCTGTGCTTTTACTTTGTGAAGCAAGATTTTCCTGCTGTCCAAATTTATTGTGCACAATCTTACCAGCCACCTACTTTCACAGCCTGCCGGCTTTCCGGCTCACCCCATGGATGTTGGACACTTGGGCTAAATAAAGGAAGGACCAGATCAGCAGATTTCCACCCTCATGACTGCCTTCCAGTTCTAAGGCTTTCTAAAATCTGGTTCTGCTAACTAAGCCAACCATTTGCTTGGCAACTGGCATTTGTTGTTAAGCCAGTCACAAATTGCATGGACGAACGAGTAAAGGTATGACTATATTTAGTGAACAATGGAAAAAAGGCTGCTCCTCCAGATTTAGAGCTTTAAATACGAGAAGAAAACAGTTGATAAATATTCAGTATCTATGAAGGAGCTTACCTACACAATTGTTGCCAAGGAAGACTTTTTTTTTGCCCTAATCCTAAGCAAACCTATTATGTCAAAGCAAACCTGCTGGAGCAGTCCACCCCAGCGACAGCTTTTATTCCTAGTTACACTACAGACTCTCCAGGAATTAAAAGCCTACAATTTCTGCCCTCCCTCTTCATTTTTTTTTCTGGCATTCCCCAGCATGGGAGCTGTGTTGTTGAGGGCAGAACTGTTTATTGTACATGCCACTTCTTGGCACATCAACTTCGGTTTTGGCTACCAGAGCAAAGATTTCCAAATCAGAGTAAGGAAAAAAGTTCATTGGAAAGTCACACTGTTTTAAGCATAAAGATTAATATTTGTCATCAGATGCCCTAATGTGAAATATTGACTTGCGGTATTTGTCTCCTCTCTCTTTTTTTTAAATTTTGCATTGACTTTTTAATGCAGATGCAAAATGCTAGAATTCTTGTTGCAATTTCTGCAGCAATGCCACACTGGGAAAGAGACCAAAACGACAAAGAGGATCACCCATGAGACAGCCCACACTTTGCTCTAAAGCACCCCAGGATACCCAGGTTTTACCCCTGAACTTTGGGGACACAAGGCAGCGTGGCTTTGGGTGCCCACTGTCTGAAGATGGCTTAGATAGGCAATTGGCACCACCCTTCTGGGGCTCTGAGAGGTTTAAAACTTAAGTTGCAGTCCATAATATTCATGTTGCCAGCCGCTGTGCTAAGAAAGCAATTGAATCCCAAAGAAGACACCTGAATATCATCAGAAGGAAAGAAAAAGCAATTCTGAGGCCCACATACTGACAAGCATACTCACAATTTGGTCTTTTCACTCTCTCCGTAATGCCAGCCATCTCGGGCCTCAGGCACTAGCAACATAATAAGGTCTCCCTCCTTGAAGCTCAGAAGGGTGCTGTTGTCCCCAGCAGCGTGAGAGAAGATGGCTCGCACTCTTGTTCGACCATTCTTTTCTAGTCCCGCCGCCATGGAGCTGGAACGGGGAAGAGTCTTGTTCTCAGCTGAAAGACAAGACAGAAATTGAGTTTATCAATCGATAAATATATATTTTTTCTGTTACTTTACTACCGTGCTAATACTTCAGTTACCGGAGAAAGTTTGTCAAATGTTTTTTTGAAAAATAAAAGACTGCAGATTGCTGATTTACAGGATTTAATCCTCGACTTGCAACCGTTCATTTAGTCACCGTTTGAAATCGCAACAATGCTGCGACTTACAACTGGTCCTCACAGTTATGACTCTCACATTCACGTGTTTAAAATCAGCAACCAGCATATATTTAGGACGGTTGCACTGTCTCAGAATCATGTGACTGCCATTTTCCAGACAGCTTCCAAAAAGCGAAATCAGTGGGGAAGCTGGATTCATTTAATGACCACATGATTCACCAAATAACTGTGGTGATTCACTTGACAACTGTGGCTAAAAGGTAGTTAAAATCATCATCATCTAAAATGTTTATCTCTTGATCATAAATGTCCATGAATTTGTAAAGCAAAAAAGAAATACTGAATTTCCTGGTAAAACACCCATACAGATATGATGTACTGAGCAACCCGCTCTTAAAAACAAACATTAACGAGTGCTAGATACCTGTGCATCATGTAGAATTATTATTAATAATAATTATGGCATAAAAAGGAAGCAATGAAAACTATCTTTTTGTTATTATGGTTCTTTTAATGGTCATGTTTGAATTATGCTGATTGTTTAGCTCTGTGTTTTAACTGTATATGCCAACCAGAGTCAGAGGCGTGAGATGGGTGGCTATATAAATTCAATAAATAAATAACAACACAGTATGGTAACCTTGTCATGTTCCATGCAATAAGTACTTCGTTTCTTGCTGGAAGCAAGCAATACAGCAATAGTATCGGGGCCCATATGATCTCAGTAGGTGGTAGCATCTGGCTGACTTTCTCTGAGCTCCAAGTTAAACAGAAAAGGCCCGGGAAGTCCTCAGAAGAGAGACTTTCATGGAATGCTTGTGCTACTGATTAGCCTGGAAGCTGAAACACATTCCAGTAGGCAGCAGTGGAGAACTGCTTCTCTGGTGCTGTCAGGAATGCTGCATGGAATGTGTCCATGAAACTGAGCCTGACTCAAAGGCACCTTTTACCTTAGTCAGAAGACAATAAACATTGCAAAGTGATGTCAGTCTAAAGGACGCTTTGTTCACCACTGTTTCGAGTATGATGCAAAAGAACCAAGCCTGCTGCACCACTTTGGAGAAACAGCTTTGTTGCTCATAGCTTTTGTAGGAAAAAAGCTTCTTCTTCAGGTATGTGCAAACATCTGACTCATCCATTTCTATTATATAAGGGCTTGCAAATAAGAAACAAGCACATCCAATTAATTTCTGACAAAGCCCTGCCTACATGTCAGCAAAACCGATGTAATTTTTGAGCTGTCTTGGCTCCCCAAATTTTCAGTGCTTTCTCAATACCTTTTTTTGTTTATACAGCAGAAAGATAGGAGGTCTAGCTAGACCCTTTAAAAGACTCAACATGAAAAATGCTTTAGAAGTTGGTGCCATTTTTGCTTCTATGCCAGCTTTCTCCAAGCTGAGGTAATCTAGGTCTCTTGGAACTGTTGCGATGGCTGGGGATTTAGGGACCTGTAGCCTTTGCATAGGTGGAAATCCTGGAGAAAGTTGTTTTAGGCCCTTTCTCCTACTGCAGGGGTATCAAACTGGCAGCCCGCAGGCCGGATGCGTCACGCGCAGGCCATGCCCACCCCAGCTCCGCAAAGGGAAAAAAAGGTTGCGTAATGCCACATGATGGCAATGTGACACCGCGAGTTTGACACCCGTGTCCTACTGTGACACCCATTCAGCGGTCATCTTTCCCAGAATCTGACATATGTGGTCCTCCAAAATTGAGGGAAGGAGAGAGAGGAATAATCTCTTACAAGAATGACTTACTGGCTGCATAGCTGTTTTTCGGCATTACACTTTTGCGCACAGGGAGAGTATTGGAGTAAGAGTCACTCAATTGCTTCTGAGTTTGTGGTGGGGATAAGGACTTCGGCTGAGGTGGCTTTCGGTCAGACCAATGGCTGTAATCTTCACCTTCCGAACCTGAGACACCATTCATTACTGGAATGGTCTCTTGTGCAGACATTCGCTGGAGAAAGAGTAGGTGGGGGGAGAGAGAAACACAGGATGCTCTTGATACAAGTGTTTGTTTCGCACAACCGTTCTTCCTTGTTCACAAAGTATTACAGGTAGTCTACCTCATGCTGCCCTCTCATTTTTTCCATTACTTCCTCCTTAATTCTTTATTTTTCTTGGCAGAGAGTTGGAAAGGACAATTACTGATTAAGGAGGAAAAGATGGAGCACAGTGTCTTTTGACTAGCAGACTGGGGAAATATATGATCTCATCAAATGGCTTAAACTTGCACAGGTAACTCTTGACTTACAACCATTCATTTAGCATCCATTTGAAGTTACAATGGCATGGAAAAAAGTGAGTGGTTTTCACACTTACGACTGTTGTAATATTCCAGTGGCCACATGAACAATATTTGGATGCTTGGCAACTGGCATGTATTTATAATGGTTGCAGTGTACTGTCCCAGGATCATGTGATCACCTTTTGCGACCATCTGACAACTAAAGTCTGGAAGCTGGACTCACTTAGCAACAGTGCTACTAACTTAACAGCCGCAGTGATTTGCTTAACAACTGTGGCAAGAAAGGTCATAAAATGGGGCAAAGCTCACTTAACAACTGTCTTGCTTAGCCACATAAATTTTTGGGCTCAACTGTGATCGTAAGTCAAGGGCTACCTGTAATATGACCTCAAACCGTGGCTTTTCTTAAGCTAGCTTAAAGATATTTAATTCTGCCCAGGAGGTCATTCCAAATTAAAACCAGTCTTACCAGGATATACCACATTGTATAATAGCTGTCAGAGTATTGTAAGTTCAACTTCTTTGTGCTCGGGTTTGCAAATCTGTTTAACTTAAAATTTCTTCACATAGTTCATGGCCAGCCTATCCCAGATGTAATCATATTACAGCTGTAGAACTGGACTGAATAAATGGGTTTTGGACAGCAGCTGGGAAAATCATTAACCCAAGGTAAGGAAAAGAAAAACCAAAGAGCCCTGAATTGTTTAAGTGGAAACCCAAATACTTCAGCAGGAGGAAGCATAAATTCTCTTAATCCCTCAATTTTCCTATTGCCACTGAATTTAGCTTTTGAAGACAGATGTAAATTTGGAACACAGTCAGTTACTGACTTTTGCAAGTTTATCAGCAATATATCAACATATTTCAGCTCCAGCGCCTTGTTTTTCAAGAATGAACAAAAAAAGCCACCTGAGAGGCTTCTTGTGACAATACATTTTAAATTGTATTCTAAAATTATTTATTATAACTTAATATACTTTCAGTTTAGATTTAAAAATCAAAACAGTTAAAAGGCCAATTAAAAATCTCCCCCCAACCCTAATTGTAAGTTGCTAGAATTCAATACCCACCTTCCTAAACTAGACCAGGTGGGGCCAATCTTGGTCTCAAGGGGATAAAGCTGTTTCAAAGTGAATGGAGAGCAATAAGAACATCTTATTTGGGTCTCCACCTGTCTTGTCTCTTGAAGGGAAAATAATTAAAGCATCCCCTCTCACTTTGAACACCCAATTCTTTCTTTCCAAAAGTTATGTCCTGAAGGTAACTGAAAGCTAATCCATGTATGTAAATACCATCACCAATTGGTTAATACCTGGACTCTGAAGTGTATTGGAAACTTGCTGGCCACCAACACAAATCCTGCAGAACTGGTGTGACACTGCTATGGTGGGTCTCATCTGCCAGCAAGTGGGCAGCTGCTTTCTGCTGTTTCTCAATAGTCTTGAAAGGCAACATCAAGTACAGCACATTGCAGGAGTTATGAAGTTATAGTTGCCAGGCTGCTACTTCAAAAGGGGCCATTTTAAAATTTAATGATGCTGTTAGCCTCCTTAACACTGCAGGGAGTACACTCCAATGACTGAGGCAGCAACAAAGAAGGCTTGAACCCCAAATGCCACCAGATGAGCTTGCCTCCTTAGACGATGGCAAACTCGCTCAGATGATCTTAGTAAGCATGGAGGTTCAAATAGAAAAAAGGGTCTTTTCTCAAATAGCTTTGCTAGGCTTTGGTGGTAATGACCAGCACTTCATATTTTGCCAAGAAACGAACAGGCATGTTTATATTCTACAGAATAAGTGTGGTAGGACCTATTAGTCTTGCAAAAGTTGTCTTTAATTCAGAAACAATCCATGTTTTGTATCTGAGCAAAATAAGACAACATACCCAAAGTATGGAGATTCTTAAATGTACAATACTCATTTTAACTGGTTTAAACTAAATCAAAACCTAAATCCTAATTTTTAATTCTAATCCCTTTGCACTTTAGAAGTGTGTGACCTCCAACATGCCAGTGAAAAGACCACTGTAGCTTTGACTTAGAAAAACTAGCACGTTCCAGTACCAAGCCTACATCTTTCTGTCGAAAGATGAATTACGGCATCTCTCCCCAGTTTATCAATCCATGCTATACTTACTCCTACAAAAGGTGCCAGCTCTGGAGGGACTGGGAGAGGTTTGGCACCAGGTATAGGGTCCGAGATGATGAGATTTGACTTGGATGTTGACAGAGGTGTAGCCATAATTGAGCCATTGCTGCTGAGGGCCATCTGCTGCATAAGCTGGAGAGCACGGTCTGGGATCTTGTTGGGATCTGAACAAGATTGTTGCCATAATGGGAGCTTCTGTGTCAAGATATCTTTTCCCTGAAAGTTGTCAAAATGAAAAAGAGAGGTCAGAGTGTAAGAAAAACCCAGATAAGATTTTAATCCAAAAATGGAAGGAAACCAGCAAATCCCCAGACATAACTTTCCTGAGAATGGAACTGATACACTAACTGACCAATATTTTTTTGATTCTAGGAGAAATTAAACTATCGTAACTTTGCAGTTTACATAGATTGACTAGGTTTATTTGTCAGTTATTCAGTTAGAGCAGGAAAAAAGGCTAATTTAGTGTTTATGTACTACTGCTCTGAAACTGTTCTCTGAAGCAACTTCTCAGATAAAGCATATCTGAGAAATACAGGTAGAATGAGGTTGGGTAAGATTCCATTTTTCCCCTTTTAGGTCCACTATAAAAGGGGGCAAATCATAAAAGGAGAAAACAATATTTTCCATTCTAATCAGCCAATTTTCACTGTTCAAGGCTGGAGGTCTCTTTATGACTGCCTCATGAATCTAAAAGCTGGAGAGGAGAGGACAGGACCTTTGATCTGGTCTGAGAGATTCATCTATATTAGGCCTGATACTAGTTAGGACACCAAAAATATAGAGCCAAAGAAATGGACAAGACCCAGTTGTGGTAATTTAATTAAAGAAGAAAACATTTCACACTTGTCAGTCTCAGGCAACTGCAAGACCCCTTTCTTTCATTCAAATTCACCCTATTAAACTAAGAAACACAGTAAAAGTCACCTCAATCATTGCTTACTGATGGACCAGTTCAACACTTAGCTCTTTTTAAAGGCTACTTATTTTCTTTAGGGTAGAAGTAGTGTTAAATATAAAGCAAAAGCTTCTATTTGTGTTGCTGGGCTGCTGCGGCCTCCCTTCCAGCTTCACTCCCAAGAACAATTCAGCTTGCTTCCCCCCTTCCGGGAGCTCTGACCTGATTAAGGAAGTTGGAATCTTGGAAGCCTCCATTCACGTATAGAGCACTTTAGCATATGCAGCCATTTTTATTTTTATTTTTTTAAAATTTTGCACAGCTGTAAAGGCACAGACACAATGAACCATGTGATACAAAGAAAATACTCCAATCCTCACAAGATGTGGCCAAACAAAATTGAAATCCTTCCCAAATGCAAAAGTAGCCAGTTGTATTTTTTTTAAATTTAACACAGGTACTACGCGTTCACTTTGGGGAAAAAAAACCCCACTTAAGAGTAGTGTGTAGCCTAAAATAATCACAGATGAGAACCTCTCTTTTATAGGGAATGTACTCTTCCCTTCTTGAAGCAACACAGGCAGTACCAAAATGTTGCAAGTGAACAACCTGAGAAAGGAAAAAAAAACTGGAAAGCCAGGAGTTGCACAATACAGCTGTGTGCATTTCTCCAGCTAAGAAATCCCACTCCTTCCCACCTCTGAAAAGAGGTATTTTACTCCAGTGGCTGTTCACAAGTTGTTATTCCAGACACTTTTTCCTTAATTAACCAAGTATGAGTGCTATCAAGAGAGTGGTTTGACCTGACACTGCTTTCAGGGATATGTAATGCTGACACAAGCCAAAACATCTAATGTAACATTCTCCTGGATGAAAACATTTAGTACTGAGCGCCAAGTGGGATATCCTTGAGGAAAATAAATGAGCTGGGATATAAGAAAATGCCCAGATTTTCACATCTATCCCTTTTTCTTCACTTGCTCTCTTCTTTCACTGGATGGAAATCACATGGACATGTCTTCCTGAGGGGCAACCTGTTAAAAAGGACTCCTTCCAAATACACACATTCAAACCAGGTTGCAAGCCTTGCACCCCCAATTTTAATTTCCTGACTAGCAAAATCTTTGTGAGTTGTTCTGAAAAATATGTTGAAATGAGAAGCATATAAAACCTGGGTGTTATGGAGCAAAAGGAATGTTGAAAAAAGACATGTAGCTAGGGGGACAACAGATTCTCATACGGTAGAAATTTTTACCTCAATAAACTCGCTCTTTCTCAACGATGCTGCCCAAGCAGAGTGGGCTCACTCTCTCCTTTCTGCTCTCTAAGCAGCTGAAGGTTCAGCACAACCGTTAGGGGCAAAAGGTAAGCAGGAACTAGTACATGTGGGCTACTTCTTCAGGAAAAAAACAAAACAAAACTGATAGCTTAGTTCTGCCCATCCCCTAGGGTGCCCCCAAGGTGCCTAAGCTGCACAGATCAGCTGCTCCGCAGCAGCCATGCTATTTGAAAGGAGGTCTGAGAATAGCCTTTGACAGCCCCCAGGTGAGCATAGGTCAGCTGTAGGACAGGAGACTGTTGCATAATAGTTATAGTCCTGTTATTTGGGTCTTTCAACAGGAACATAAGAAAAGGTTGCTTTTTGCAGAGAAAGCCGGTAACCGCTAATGTCACGTAGGTGGAAGAAGCAGCTTCCTGTGAAAATGTCAATAATAGCTCCATGGATCATTTTGGCGAGGATCTCTCCTCTTCCCCTCCTCCATGAAAGCATATGAATTGTGTGCATGGAAATAATTCTCCCTATTGGGATGAACAGCAGGAGCTTCTTAGCTTCCACTGAAAGAAGAGCTGCTATTTTGGAAAGTCCTGCTGCTTCAATCACTTCTTAATCCACTGCATTAGTTTCAGTTTCAGTTTCCCCTCCCCCTCAAAAAAAAACTTAAGTCTAGTATCTCTGGGACCAGTCCCAAAGGGCACAAGAAGGAAAGCAGTAAAAACAGCCCAGGGAATTCAAAAAATAACATATGGTAGGCAAAATCCCAGTTTTTTAGGTAAAATGCAAATTGGGAGCAAAAGAACAACATTCAGCACTTCTCATCTGAAGTAGGAACTTACAGGTAGTTCTTGTTGAAATACTACTTGACCAGCAACTGTTCAAAATTATGATGGTGCTAAACAAGGGGGATCTATGATGGGTCCTATGATTGCAGCATTCCCATGGTTACCTCATCACAGTTTGGACATTTGGTAACTGGCTCACAGTTATGATGTCAGAGTGTCCTGCAGTCATGTGATTATTTGTGAACTTCACTTCCAACAAGAAAAGTCAATGGGGAAGCTGGCAGGAAGTTGCAAATGGTGATCACATGACTGCAGGATGCTGCAAGCACATCGGATTCACCTAATAACAGCAACTGGGACTGTCACAACTGCTCGCTTAAGTAGGCACAGTCATGTGACACTATGCTTCACAACCACATTGCTTAATGACAGGTGGAGGTGTTTTGTATAAGGGTAAAAATGTTATAAATCAACACATCCAAACCATGCAAATGGTTTTGATCTGGAATGTTAAGAGTGTAGTCTCATTTTTTGAACGATATAAAACAAGCACAACTCCCCATGATCTCAGTGTCTAACTGTAAATACCACCAAGATAATCTACTTAATAAAAATGTAAATAAAAAAAACAAACAGAGTTTATCTTCATTGGAGTATTGTGACAAAATAATAGCAAGAAAAAAAATGATTCACCAGATGAGAGAAAAGAGTGTTGTTCCTTCTATTTCTCCACATATATTAGCAAACAGCCTGACATACAATTCTACTTGAAGAGCGTTTGTGACTCACTGAGATATTGCAGTCCATTTCTTTATTGCTTGACTATCTTCAATCTAACCAGATGGATACTATAGATGAGTTGAGTTATACATGGAGGAAATGCAGAGACAATCACACACACACACACACACACACACACACACACACACAGAGCGCAATAAACCATAATGGGTATTTTTCCCCAAACCAATGCCAATAAGAGCCTGCTGATACTAACAGAACAAATTATTTCACCATTAAGAATAACAGAATAACATTTACACTTCCATGTGGTATTCTCCCTATTTTTCCAACTTTTCTTTTCAGCCATGAAAATAAAACACATGTTTTATTTAGACTGACTGAATTTGAAAGGGTTGGCATGCAGTTAAGATATTCTTCCCCAAGGATTCTGCCACTTGGCAGCAACAGTTGCATTTGAGCTGAATATCTATTACCAATTATACAGGTCTACCTCCCAAACCTTTGATCTTAATGGACTAGTTTCTTTTGTTACCTACATAGGAAGCACTATAGAAAGTACTACTAGTAGGCACTCTTCCTACACTAGTGGCAGTCCACTATAGTAACTATGAGCTCAAGATAACACAGCCATGGACAATTTGAAATAAGATTTCATAATTAATTACAAAGAATCCTTCCCATGGGAAAATGCTTTTATTTTGAATTCTTAAAAAAACATACTACATGACTTTAAAAACTGGATATTATAGGGAATTAGAAGGAACTAAAGGTTATAATTAAAGGAGATAAACACTTGACTTACTAATACAGAATGAAGCAAAATATTTTAACACCGGATATACTAAAAGATATTTTTGAACAATGGACCCAGAAGTTAAGTGTCTGCCTCTATAAATAGGTTGTGTTTAAAAAGTATTATGGCAGAGAAACAAGTATCACTTTACATGATCAAGGCTGATTTGAAAATTATAGGCTACAAGAATTATATTGGAAACCAGCTGATATCTTAATTAAAATGGATATTACAAATAACAAAGCAAGGGAGTGACCTGGATACTTTTGAATATTGGACTTACAAAACAGGCTTGTTTAAAGCTTTGAAGAATTTTGTAAGAAGGGACAAAGAAAAAAAATCAAACAAATCAAGCTCCAGGATATTATTTGAAGGGACTAAAGATCGAGATTGTTAGCAGTAAAAGGAAGGAATATAGAGATTGGTTTTTTGATCAAGTTTAAAATAGGTATCTTATCTCTGATTACCTTTAATGGACTTAGGCTTACATTAGAACTGAAACAAGGAAGCTTTATGGATTTACTTGGATTTGTATGAGATATGGGAAGAAGAGATCATTTGTTGCATTTTAAGAGGTGATAATTTACTAAAATTGTTTATACTTGTCATGAAGAGCCAAGTCACTTCTTTATATATTTCTTTTCTTTTTCTTTACACTCTTCTTTATGCTTATGCTTATTTTTTTCCTTTGTACACCTTTTTTCTTTTTAATCTTTTTAGTTTATATTAATTTGTAATGTTGTAAATTGTAATTGTAATCTTTAATAAAATTACTATTTATTTTTTTTTTAAAGAAAGCTATATCCCTGGAGTGGTTTAGTTCAGTTACTAAGTGCCCCTGCTTACCTTGGAGTGGTACGTAAGAGAATTTTTGGCCACTGCACACTGCTTCTCCACCAGGAAACAAAATCGCCTCCTCTCTTCTGTGAGTGCCATCTTGTAACCATCAGATACATAGTTCTCCAGCTCACTTTGTTTATTAGTCATTGCTTCAATAAACTGGAAGAAAAGAGAGAACATAAAATATCAGAGGTGAGCAGAAACTAGCACATTAATCACAATATGAGCCCACAAGCCTGCGGGTATTCTGAAGACAGCACCTTCCTTTGCAAATCTAATATCTATTCCAATTGCTTCAGAGAACGGAAGCAGAAAGAAAGAAGTAGGCAGTTGTCTCTTCATCATCACCCTACAAGAATTTCTGAGATTCCTGATCTGGTGTTCAGTTGCAGCCTGGACAGCAGGGGGCAGTGGGCCACAAAGCATAAGCCTGCTGAGAGAATCTCTCTCCTTCCTCCCCCCCACACCCCTCCTCAGGAGCATCCATCCTTAGTCATCTGACTTCCCTCACACAAAAGCTCCTGACTCAGTACGTGGGCTTCAGATGTTGTGTGGGTGGCAGAAGAGCAGAGAGATTCTTAGTCTCCCTCCTACTCCCTCTGCACCTGGATACTGCTAATTCTCTACTGCCTATTGCTATGAATCGACTTTGGTGGCTCATATAAGTTTAAAAGGCCTTCAGAAGGGTTTTTTTTTTTTACACTTTCTTTCCCTGCTCTCT
>JANHFL010002180.1:1179759-1192354 GCA_032468155.1 Oxyrhabdium leporinum
TTAGATAATTGTTGTGAACCGCCCCGAGTCTTCGGAGTGGGGCGGTATATAAATTAAACTTATATATATATATATAAATCAACATTTTCACATTTTCATACCCGAACATGAAAAATGACAATATGAGACTAAGGCATTCCTTAGAATAGACCATTCATTCTTCTCTTCCAATTCTCTCCAACTTATCGTAAGAAAACAACTGTATATTTAAAAATCCAATACAGGTAATCCTTGAATTCGACCACATTTGAGCCCAAAATTTATGTTGGTAAGTAAGACATTTGTTAAGTAAATTTTGCCCCATTTTATGACCTTTCTTGCCCCACTTGTTAAGTGAATCACTGCAGTTGTTAAGTTAGTGACATGGTTGATAAGTGAATCTGGCTTCCCTATTGACTTCGCTTGTCAGAAGGTCGCAAAAGGGGATCACATGACCCCAGGACCCTACAACTGTCATAAATATGAGTCAGTTGTCAAATGTCTGAATTTTGATCACATGACCATGGGGATGCTGCAAAGTGTGAAAATTAGTCATAAGTTGCTTTTTTCAGTGCCATTGTAACTGTGAACAGTCACTAAACTAACTGTTGTAAGTCGAGGACTACCTGTACATCCTGTTATTGCTTCTCTCTTTTCATCACGGGGAGTATTTTCACAAGGAATCTGAAAATGGTTTTATCCCTCACAGAGGATAGCGCTTTAATGACATGGGGGGGTGTCCAAGGACACTACTGCACGCCCTTCTGCTAAGAGCACACAAATGGTCAGATGGTCCCAACAACTTCTTTAATGAGCCTCTGTCAGTGCAGCCAGACTCTAGGATGAGACAAGTAACAAGCTAGATATTTTTTCAACTCTTTTAGGATTTGACTCTTCACTGTCAAGGCAAGATGGAGCAGAAAACAGACCACCAAATGCACCTCGTTTGATGACTATAAGCACCTGGTTTTTGTTCAGTTGTGCCACTAATCCTTTCATGCTTTCCTTTCTGACTCCAAAGGCTGTAAAACTATATTTATAGTTTGAGAGAAAGACCCATAGGAGCAGATGTAAGGAATTCCAAATGACTAGACATGGAAACATTATGGTGCAGAAATATCTTTAAAAGAAATAGCTCACTTAAGTACTTTTTGATCCAACAGGGCAGAAAAACAACTAGAAAATATAAACCGTACAAATTGCTAGACAATGAAAGGCCTTCCTGATGAAAAAACTGATCTTATAGCTTTGGGAGTAAGCTTTATTTACCATACTTCTGAGTAATGACACACACAAGATCAGACTATAAAAGCTGTGGGTCTAGCAATGAATCGCCTTAAGAATTAGCTAGAAGGATTTGTTTGTTTCTAAACGTGCTTGACAAGATGTCTCAATAGGTATAATGTTCCTTTGTGAGCTGTCATCATCTGATCTGTCCATTGTTACGCACACTTCATTCAGGGACCTGATACCAAAGAGCTGCTCTGACCAAGCTAAACCACCTATTAGTCATTTCATGGATAGAAAAGTCCAGAATATTATGTTTAGTAATACTGAAATGCTGAAACACCGTCTCTGGGAGACAGTGGAGGATAGGGGGTGGCCTGATGTGCTTTGATCGATGGGGCTGTTGAGAGTTAAGTGTAACTTAGCAACTGTACAACAGCAAAGACTGAAATAGCTAAAGGTAACACAGGTAGTCCTCGGGTTATGACATTAACTGGGACCAGGATTGCCTGGTCACTAAATGGTGTGGATGTAGAGCATAGTGATAAGTGACTGCGTTGCTTAGCACCAGCAATCCCAGCAGTCCCATTGCTATTGTAACTACAAGGCAGGATTCGCAAAGAAGAAGAACAGCTGCTGTGGGGTTTTGGAAAGTGCCACTGGGGTTGGGGGAGATCAATGGAAGTCTTAGGAGAACTAATATAGGGGGCGTACATGAGTTGGGGAAGGTCAGGGGAGGGCTTGAATGGCCTGGCAAAGGTCATACAAAAGCACAGAAAGACTGGGAAGGGATGATGGCGCAGCAAAGGTATAACCAATGGAAGGTCAGGGTGAGTTGGAACTACCAGAGTGATTTTTGGCCTTCCCAACTGGCTTCCTCACTTTGTTTGTAGGAAGCTGGCGGGGAAAGTTGCAAATGGAGAGCGTGTGACCTGGGATGCTGTAACCTTCGTAAGTGTGAGCTGGCTGCCATGTGACCGAATTGTGATCATGGGGCATTGAAACAGCAGGAATTTTGGGGACCAGTTGTAACTATGACTGGTTCAGTACCATTACAACTTTGAATGGTCTCTGAATCAATGGTTGGTAAGCACGACTACCTGTAAAAGACAAGGATTGAAAAAAAATCGATATATTTGTCCTTCACCAAAGATACAAAATTACTTATCTACCATCAAAGCCTGTGGAGAAAGAAACACCAGCATTTGATAAGTATTGTTACCAAGTTGGTTTCCATCACGCATAATGTAATGTACTTTGAATGATCATATAGTACAAAATAATGTTAACAGATGATAACTTCTTTCAGCGTTGTTTCTACCCATGGGGAAATATGTTGCCTAAAAGCAATTGGTTCACGCAGATTTAAAGGAAGGAAACAAGACTGTTCCACTGTGGCTAATGTTCATTTTTTCTAAGTATATCAGAGAAATCTGTCAAGGTTTATTTCCCAAGCGAAACAGAGGGATCCACCCAAGCGGATGAAGATGAATGAACATGTAACCCAAAGATTCTGCTGTGGTTCATTTTGAAATAGATCTTAGATGTAAGTAGTATCCAGAGGGGGGGAAGTACACATGCCAGAGAACAACTAAATACTAAATTCTAGACTGGAGAATAAATATTCTCCCAAAGTAGTACATATTGAGAACCAGTCCTTGATGCATAAATTTATTTCCAACTCTATTAAATTCCATAGACACAGAAATTTGGTATAATTATATGATGCTAAAGGGTTTTCCTCCAACTGAGGATCCAAACCTCACTGCAATAAATAATGTATTGAAGTTTACATTTCAGGCGCATGGCAACCGTTTCCTAAAACAGCATTCCTATTTGGAATAGCAATTTCAAAGTTGTGTTTAAGGACGATAATCCTTGTGAAGTAACACGGCTTGCTGAAATTTTCATATGACCTAGCAAAACAACCAGAGAACAGCTGTTAGATTTTTGATATGTTAGGCTTGCATAAAACAAACCAAAGTTTGGATATTTATTCAACCTTGTCATCAGAACAGCCGTTTGTCTTTTTTCATAAAGCAAGGGTTGTTGTTGTTTTTTTAATGCTTCAGGACAATGACAAAATGTTATGTTCTGCAAACAATGGCAGTGCACAAAAACAGCTTTTGAACTTCCTGGGGTCCCAAAATATCAAAACAAGAAATTCACAGAATCTGAATCGTGGATGTTTAACCGCCAGTTAAATAAACATGTCTACTAAAGCAAAGTCTAGGATTCTTCCTAAGTAGTAACATATGACTTTTCTGCAAATAGATTGGGTTTTCTCTCTCTCTCCCAATAGTGGGGAGAGTATGGCTGGACAGGTATACGACAGGTATACCTTTTGCCAACTGGACAGGGTGGGAGGGAATGGGCATTAAAGTATTCAAAAGTCTTTAAAGTAAAGCCAGGCAAAGACATTTAGGGTGTATGCTGCCTCCAGTATTAGCAATCTTCCATTTATATTGACAGTCTAAATCCATAGTTGCTTTCCACCAGTTTTAGGAAGAACTGAAAAAGTTCCATAAGCTCAGAGCATCTGTGTGGAGTCTTGTGCCAGAAAGGGAGTGGCATTGTTTTTAAAATAACTACTGTCAACTATGCAACCACACTTCCATAGGAAAAAAGAAAGGGTGTTAGTTAAAGATCAGAACACATACAGGATGATATTGCTGTAGCACGTTGGCAATGAAACCCTCTCTTTACCTTCATTGTTAGCAATTAGGAGCACACCCAGTTACTCAGTGCCCTACCAGTCACTTACTGTGGCACCTGCTCTCCGAGACAATCTCCCTCTCGCTCTGACTGGCCCCAACCCTGTTGATGTTTAAAAAGGAATTAAAACCCTGTCTTTTTCCTCTGGTGCTGTGACTGGGGTGTCCCAGCCAAAGAAAGGGAGTAACTATGGCTTACGTTCATTTTAATTGAATTGTCTATTTGTTTTGGCTTAGTTTTGGTTTACTGCAATCCTCCTAGACTCAGAGTGACAAAGTGGGACAGCCAAATAAATTTCATAAGCAAGCACATTTTAAAATAAAGATACATAATTCTTAGGCAGCTGATGCACATCAAAGAGTTTTGGAGAATTCAAACAAAAAGCAGGACAATTGCTTGTCATGTACTATTTGGAAATCGGTACAGTGCCAGTTTGATGTAGTGGTTAAGGCATCAAGCTAGAAACCAGGGGACTGGGAATTCACCTTAGGCATGAAGCCAGCTAAGATTATCTTTAGCTGGTCTCTATTTCTCAGCTCTAGAAAGAAGACAGTGGCAAACCACTTCTAAAAAATCTAAGAAAACTGCAGGGACTTATCCAGGCAGTCTCCAAGAATCAGTCATGATTGAATGGAAGGGAGAAAAATCAGTATAGAATCACGCCAAGATCAGAGAACATGCAAATATTTAGTGTTGAACTGTTTCAACTATGAAACTTCATAAAACATCCTGGATTGAGTGCAAAGCTGTTTTTTTCAAGTGCAACATGGGCTGTTTCAAGTATCCTGGATATACTGAACTGAAAACCAAGCTGTTCCAAAAGCAAAGATCTTTTTATATCAAATATTTCCAGAATATTTCAGGACAACTCATCTGGTGCAATTTGTGGTTTAATTTAAGTAAATAATCCTTTCATTTGTATAAAATACCAGTTATAGGACTCTTAACACAGAATGATTCCATTGTTTTCATGCAAGAAGATATTACAGGTAGTCCTTGATTTACCACCATTTGTTTAGTGACCATTCAAAGTTATAATGGCACTGAAAAAAAATGACTTTTAACTGTTTTTCACACTTATGACTATTGCAGCACCTCCATGGCCGCTTGATCACAGTTCAAACACTTGGCAACTGGCATGTATATATGACAGTTGCAGTGGCCCAAGGTCATGTGATCACCTTTTGTGACCTTCTGACAAGCAAAATCAATGGGGAAGCCAGATTCATTAAACAACCCTGTTACTAACAATTGCAGTGATTCACTTAACAACTGTGACAAGAAAGGTCGTAAAATGGGGCAAAAACTTACTTAATAACTATCTTGCTTAGTAATAGAAATTTTTGGCTCAGTTGTGGTCGTACATTGAGGAATACCTGTACTGCATAGGTCAATGGACAAAAGCAACACCTATTTCTGGTGTAAAAAAAATGCTTGTTGGGAGAAAAAATGTTGACATATTACAACCTTTGACACTGTCAGTCAGTTGTTGACATTTGGTCTCCTCTTTGTGCTGGTAACACAACTCCCAGATTCCCAGAAAGCGTAATGTTCTACTATCAAATATCCACATTTCAACAATATATTCTTATGGGTTGTTAGAAAAAACGGAATTTATGATTCTAATAGTTATGGGCAGGTTGGGGAAGAGCACCCTAAATTACATCTAGAATTGATACAGACAGACAAATTTGCTCATAGTTATATTTACCCATATTATCATTCGACAGAGGAACATTTAACATCAAATATCAATGGAGAAAGATCTAATGGATGTGTATCTTTTCCCCTGTCAATTGAGATGAGATTCTTTGGCCATGGCATTTTAAAAATAAAAAGTCTTTAGTCTTTATAAAATAAAGACTTCATAGTCTCTATTATTTATTTACTGGGTTTAAATTCTCCTGAAAGTTATGGGTACAAATTTTAAACTTATTTCGTCCTTATCAGAGATATTGTATGTGAGTTCTGATTAAGCAGCTCAGGAAATGGCATTGTTCTGTATAACAAGTCCTGGAAACAGTTCTATTTTAGAATCCCAACACTGAAATAAACCTTTAAGCTATATCCTAGTAAACCCTTGGGTAAATATAGAAAAGCAATTTCCTATATGGGCCATATGTAACGTGTTATCTATTTCTTAAATATGTTTTCATTTACCCTGTGCTTCTTCACTAATTCTTGTGGTTATTTGGAGGAATAAACATACTGAAATACAATAACAGGGACTATATCCAACATTATTTGAGGACACCATGCTCATATAAGGTTATTTTCTTTCTCCTTCCTCTGCAGCCTTCCACCTGCCTTGACTCTGCTCCAAGAGATGCCTCACGTCCCTCTAGAGCACATGTGTGGCACCTATGGATTTGCAATGGGAACATTTTTTCTACTTTAGTCTACAATTTACAAGTATTTTATTTATCAGACTTATACGGCTATCCATCTCAGAATGGCATACAGAAAAAAAAGAAAGAAAAGCATCACGCATATCCTGAAACCATTATAAATCTTAAATACATTCTATGCAACAATGTAAGAACTGTAACCTCAGAGAAAGGACTTAGCTTCCCACTCAAAAAAAAAAAAAGCAAGCACATCAAATGTGCAAAAGCTTAAGGGAAATTTTAGGGTGCTTTGGGTAACTGCAAATATTTAAATCTTCTAAAACAGATAAAAAAATGGTGTTGAAACATTAGTATCTGAATAGTACAAGTGGTAAGCTGTTCCTTAAAGTAGCTGTGAAATTTCATAGCTGAGAATTACTTTCCCTGCTGGATGTCACTTGTCACCAAATGTTAAGGCAGGTGGCCAACTCACCCAAACACAAATGTTTCTCATTGGAAAATTGTTATGGTTGATAAGTTCTTCAACTGTGGTGCACATTAGCATTTTGTGATGAAAATGTTTTCCAGTTGATCAATGTTGTGCATCAGGCTCCAGGATTTATTTATCTGGATATTCCTTCAGAAAACAATTAGGATGCCTGCTCCAGCTTCTAAATTTGGAGCCTGTCTTACATCACAAGGACAATTCTGCATTTAAAACTCCAACATGAATGGGTTTACTTTTACAATCTTCTTGGCAACGTTCTTTGCTACCCCTGTCTTATAGATCAAGGCTAAGGAATCAGTGAAGTGGGTTGAGCTGAAAAGTCAGATCCAGCCTCCTGCTGCCTGAGCAGGATGGAAAATGTCAAGAGCCCAGCTTAGGTTGGGAAGTTCCATTACTTGCAATCATCTACTTTTTAATTGCACAAAAAGATAGGAGACATTCTTCTGATTTTTCATGCAAGTAAAATTCTTCAAAACAAAGCGAGAATGCAAGAAGTACTATATCCCCCATTTTTTTTCCCAAAGTATAGAAGAATATTAGAGGCTGGACTGTACAAAGGACTTCTAAGACCTGCTCTATAAAGTGTATTAATGCAAACCAAGTACAGGTAACACATAACTTACAACCTTTCGCTTAGTGACAATTTGAAGTTACAATGACACTGAAAGAAGTGACTTACAACCATTTTTCCAACAACTGTTGTAGCATCTCACATGATCAAAATTTGAACACTTGGCAACTGACGTGTGTTTATGAAGGTTGCAGTGTCCAGGGGTCGTGGGATTTCCTTTTGCAACTTTCTGACAAGCAAAGTCAGTGGGGAAGCCGGATTCACTTAACAACCATCTTACTAACTTAACAACTGCAGAGATTCACGTAACAATTGTAGCAAGAAAGGCAGTAAAATGGGGGAAAACTCACTTAAGAACTTTCTTGCTTACCAACAGAAATATTGGGCTCATTTCTGGTTGTAAGTCGAGGGTTGTACTTCTTTTTAAACCATTCTTTTTAAACCATTAAAAGCAGACTTTTCTTCTGCAAGATTCAGGTGGCTCTTTTGAACTTTGTCCACAATTATCTGCACATGCAACACAAACAATATTTCATCAGTGCTGGAGCTGCCAATGAAACAAAGCGGCCATGCTTTTACACTCCTCAGAGGGGTGTTAAGGATAGGCTTCAACGCAGCGGCATAATCCCAAGAAATTTAAACAGAGGTCACACAATAATGCCCTTTAGGAATTTTTTCCTTCAGAAACATGTTTCTGAAATTTCTGTTCTAATACAGCTAAGAACACTTGACTGATCAAGTCACACACTATCTGAACAGGGAATATGAAATATCTGTTCCTCCTACAAAATGTGGTAGTTCAAATGTTAGCTTATTTCTTTTTTTCACCCAGTTCTTAAAAACAACAGGAATACCTATTGCAAATAAATTAAGCAAGTAAACATGAAAGTACAAGATAAAGATATATTTTATTTAATCAGAAGTAATCGTGCCAAAGAAAAAGCATTGTGAAAACTTCCCTGTTGTCACTCTGCCTAAGCAAAAATGACTAGTGTTGGATATTCTGAAGTTTACCTATTATTTTGCACTTCATTCTGCAATCAAATAGCTCAAGGCAACCTGAGAGGCAACTGCAAATAAAACTCTGCTACTTCTCTTGAGCAGCTCCTTTCAGGGCAGGCTGCCAATTAGGATTGAGAAACTTTTTTTTCACACAATAAAATATCTGATGTTTCTTGGCATACCCTTTATATGGAACACTTGGCAATTATTTCTTACACCTGCATTTAAAAAACTGTAAAGGGTTGCTTATCTGGCATCTTAATAGACATGTTCCAAGCACAGTACTAATCATGCACAATGGCTTAGACAACTGCATAAGTGACTTCATAAGACTAGGATGAGAGACAGCAGTTCTGCACATCCCTGGGGCTTCATCCTTTGCCTCTGGACGTAGAGAAATGAGGCACGAAGGATAACTTCTGTGATGGTGTACATCCTAAATACAGGTTATGGAACATCTTGATCGTTTACCTTCTGAATTTGGAGAAATTTCAACTCTTCAACTCCCGAATTCTAAAGTTTATTTATTTTCCCTTTGTTTTTAAAAATAACAGGTACCATTTTGGTAACTGCTGACCAAACCCTTTCCCTTATGTATTTGAGTCTGCAAATTAACTGAAGCAATAAGAATTGCTTGCAGTTTGGCGGAATTTACATTTAATAAATGAAATTATCTGATGGCAATAACAACTTAATTTCATGGTATAAATTTTTATTCTTTTAGGTATAGTTTTCAAACAAAAATAAAATAAAATAAATGCAGATTACCACATTTGCTCAATAAAACCAACCAAAAGAATGATAGGATTAAGCTTGCATTGTGAATATGGTTGTTTGTAGACCTTCCAGAGTCACTTTGGTGGGATGGGCAGTATAGAAATTTAATAAATAAAAATATCCAACAATTCCCACCCTCTAATATTAGTGGGTACTGTAGCTTGACCTGTCAGTGCTAGAGAGGCCTATGGTTGTAGGCCTCAGATTGAAGTCTCTGGGCTCAAGGCATTAATTTGATTAATGCTGTGTGTGGGAATTAGACTGCCATTTGGTTTTCCAAACCCCCTCTATTTAAAGCTTTTCATTTATTCTCCCTGAGTTTCAAATTCCTCCTTAGAAATTCTACCAAGCTTCTCCTAACCCCAAGAAGGCTTGTGCTGCAGGCAATCTACACAGGAGTAATGATTTAACACACCCGTTCTTGGTTTTAAAATTCAGTGGACTCTTAGATATCAATGACCAGATCAGTTACCAATCTTTGGACTATTAGTAGATAAAATTCTTCAAAAAACAGAATGTCAGGATTTACGGTATATATTCACCTTTTAGTCAATATGTCATAAAGAATAAAATGAAACTATCCATGGTTCAAGATCTGCAATCCAAATTGTTAACTTAGAAAAAATTGTTAAGGACTGGAGTCAAATTTACTCCCAAGGATATGTGCAAAGGATTGAACTTTTATATTCTTATGGCCATATTGGCTTTTGTCATACAACGCCAATGACTTCTACCCAAATTAGCTTCCATCTATCATGGACCAACCCATAATGGTAATGTCAACCTACCAAACAAATACAATCCCAGTTAGATGATGCCCCACCCAGCTTATTACCCAGAGGCCTACCTGCAGCTCCTTCTCCGAATACTTCTGGGGATTTTTGCTTCCTTGGCTCTTCTTCCGAAGCTTTTTTAACTCAGCCTGGCATTTCTCTACTCCGTCTCCTTTATTCCTTTGCTCGGTCTGGTACTTCTTTAGTGCAGCCTGAAACATGGAAGATGTGTGGGAGTGCTGAATAGCTGAAATAATAATAGGCTGAAGACATGGGCAGAGATTTCCCCTGTGGGTAATGAGCATAGTTTATATGCTTCCTGCAGGCAGAAAGTTCTCAACCTCACACCTGCTGTAGAGGACATGTTTTGAATGAGGGCGCATTGATTAGAAACAAAAGCTGTCTTCCTTTGGGACATGCCAAGAAAGCATTTCCCATGAGTCCCGGGACTCTAATTCCAATACACAATTCAATACACAATGCAACCCTTTTCCCCCAAGACTATGTGGATCTCCTTACAAATATGCAATAATTAAAGCATAATTTGTCTGAATAAAATGATCTTGAATAAATGTCTTTTTCCTTAAAGCACTTATTCCAATGCTTATTCAAATGATCTTGAATAAACAGTTCTCTTAATCTGCACCTTGCAAACACAGATTAAGGCACCTGCCAGTTCTTGCAAACTCATCCCTACTATAAGCAAAGTTTATACTTTTGCTCACTGTCAAGTAGCTGAACTTTGGTAGCTTCATAATGCCATGTTAATAACTACATAGCTACTAATCCAATTTACATTCAATAAAAACTGCTTGCTACTTACGCTTAGATACCGTGAATCTAGATCTACTTTCTGCTCAAGCTGTGTTAGTAGTTCATTGTGGAAGGACTTCAGCTGAGAAGTGAACCGAACAAGCATAAATATTAATATTTATCATTGGAGAAAAACTATAAATAAAAACAGATAATCTACATTAAAATACCAAACAAATCATTACAAGTGGCTGATAATAGAAAACAGAATGTCAGATAAATATGGTAAAATGAAATGAAATAAAATAAAAGCAATGAAGCAATAATGGATAATTGGAATAACAAGCAATGAACAGTGTAAGAAACATGGTTGAATTCTTCTTTAGAGGACAATTTTTGAAGATATTCTGTAGCTGGAGACTACTTGATTCAATTCTGCCTTGCAAATAAAGAAGCATAAGACATAAAAATAAAAGGTTCTCATTTCTAGTTAGTAGCTAGAGAGAAGACATGCAGATCATCTGTTAACCGACTTCTCCACCAGGCTGAGATTCATTCAACATATTTCCATGTAAAATAATCTCTATTTCTTATTCTTTTGAGCAAGCTTAATTGGCTACTCTACTTGTAGGTCAAGGCATAATTAAGGACATACTTCTCCTAATTCATCAGGAAGCTATTTGAAACCAATCAGATTTCTTGGACATTTCAAAAGCCAGCACATGACTTGCAATTTTGTTTGGCCCACAATTTATTCAATTGAGGTCCCTATTCTTACTTAAAGGACTTGGCAGCTATTCTACAGCAGATGTGTTTCAATTTTAAATCCACGTGTATCAAAGGCTGTGCAGGCTGCCCCTTGGTCAGGCTCTGCAAAAACAAGACAAGTTAATAAGAACACAAGCACTTACCATCTCTTCTAACTGATTTTGAATCTGTCTATGGACTTCAGCCATCTGGAACAGAACATCCCCTGGAAAAAGTAAGACAAAAGAAGAGAGACTAAATAAAACAAATCCAAGAGACTGCTCTGTATCAACCTTCTCTTTCCCTCCATCCCAACCGCAGCCTTAGTTAACCGTTTCCTTTTACTGAAACAAGGAAAGCTTATTTCAAGGATTCACTGAAGACTAATTTAGATTAGAAGTGAATATACAACAGTGGCATCCAGCCAGGAGAATGAAGACAGGAAAAGCAGATATTGATCCTTGATGCCTGGCTGGTGTGTTACAATAAGCAATGTAAAATGTAGTGTGTAATATGCAGTTGAAGCTGCTCTGACTTGCTCAACAAACTATGATTTACGTCTTGGTTTAGTTTACATGTGACTGCAACCAGTGCATGTTTTGCTCAGGCTAGCAGATGGCCATTCCTTTCCAAACACTGCAATAGCTAAGGATCTTGTGCCTTGTGTTTATTGATGAATTCCCAAGAGAGGCAATAAAGGCAACATAGTTTTTTTGCAAGTTATTTATTCCCTTGGAACCTCTCTTTCAGATCTTCAAGCAAATGAATTTTCCTAGAGGAGACACAGAGTCAACATTGGCCTCACTCCCAGAGAAAAAAGATCTAGAAAGTTAACTCTTTAAAGTTTTGCTAAATAAAGGGCATCTGCCACTGATCCCCTCCAAACTCATCCCATTTAGCAGGAACTATTTTTTTTAAAGTTGTCTTTTAAAGAATAGTGGCTCCTTTCAAATGTACGCACATCTGCTATGGAAATATCTCCAATCTGTGATAATAGCTACTGAAAATATTCCAGTTAAGGAGAAAAAATGTTTGAAGAAGCCACAGTAGCATGATACCTTTATAAAGGCAGGTGAAATTTATATAAATATTGGAACATTGCAATATACAGGACATCCTGAAAAGCTAATAAATATCAATTTGTCCGGGTGACCCCACTCCTGCGCGAGCTGCATTGGTTGCCAGTGGAGTACCGGGTTCGCTTTAAGATTCTGGT
>JANHFL010002180.1:1192454-1202566 GCA_032468155.1 Oxyrhabdium leporinum
TTTTTATGTGAACCGCCCCGAGTCCTCGGAATGGGGCGGTATATAAATTAAATAAAATAAATAAAATAAATAAATAAAATGTGCATCTTGGAATTTTGTTATTCTATTTACAATTGAACAATATGCTTAAAATTTGTGCAGTGGGGAAATTATGTACCAAAATGTTAATTTTAGGAAAAGTATATATAAAAATACTTGAAAAACTGTGCAGATAGATCAGATGTGTACATTAGACATGTTCATGAAAATACATACAAATATTTCTGCAGACATTTTGAAGTTTTGGGTGGATGGATGGATGGAAATAGAATTTTCAGTCAGTGAAATGAAAAAAAAAATCCAATAAAAATACATTTGAATTACATGTTAGTCTTGACAAGAATTTAGTTAAAAAAATCTCACAAAGTAATGATCCATTTCTGGAGGTCTGCAAAATTCTTCCAATTGTATTTTCAACGAAATAATATAAAAATGTGGAAAGAGCACACTAAGCATGGATATGGTGAAAATCCTGCACAGTTTGTCATAGATTTATATAGTCATAGTTGGAAGGGGGCATTTTGTATCAAATGTAAGCATCCCAAACAGATGGCTATCTAGTCTGACCCTGAATATATCTATTTCTTTCCTACACTATTGGTTCCACTGCTACTCTTCTTGCTAGGAATATATGTATATTTTTACCATTTAATTAGAATTTGTCTTCCAGTAACTTAACTCCACTATTCCGTGTTCTGCACTTTGACAGGCTAGAGAACAGATTATGGCGCTTCTTCTATGTGGCATTCTTTCAGGTGTTTGAAGTGAGCTATTTATCCTCTCAAAGTTAAGTATACCCTGTTTCTGCAACCTCTCTTCCTAGGCTCTATGAAACTTGGATCATCCTGTTTTCCCTTTCCTCAACTTGTTTGTTTATCTGATTCCTTATCAATGCTTAAAACCAAACGCAAGATGTAAGATAGGTCTGATAAACACAGAATATAGTAATTACTTCCCATGATCTGGAAACTATATGTCTGTTCTTAATGCCCTAGAGGTTAGAGTTTTGGGGCAGGATTAAAACTGTTTTTACTGGAAGTTGCAAGAAGTGTTATGAGATATTTTATGCCACCCCTGGAACAAAGAGCTTGTATGTCCTGACTTAAGACTTGTTTTAATCAGTGTGAATTTAGTTACATAGTTAACATAACAAATTTAGCTTCGTCATCACACTGTAGATCAGAATCAACAATAATATGACTTTGAATCAACTAATGTATACCGAAAACCATATTTCTTATTGGCTATAGTATGCTGTAGTGTTTATAGTCTTTTAATATAGAGTAATTTGAATTTTTCACATGTAGTTTGCTTAAAAGAATTATTATAGGTACCCATTTTTCAGTAATAGACTACTGATACGAGTTAAAATATTGTCTGTCAAAGCAGGAAGATAGATGATTTTCAAACAGCATGGTCAATGTTTTTGGAACTGTTCGATTCCATAAAATAATTGGAGAGGCACCTTTTTTTCTTTAAGAAAAATTATATCAAACTAGACATATCCATCTCTATACCAATACATTGGACTTCTATTTCCATTGTGAAGACTTTTGCTCTGTTAAGTTTTAGTCTTGTTGTTTCTAGCACATTTCCCTGATCTATGAAGATTTAAAATAATTTCCATTTCTTAAAACATTAACTATGTTGTATTATCTGATAACTTCATAAATTGTGCCTCCATCTCTTAAATCTTTAATAAAAATGTTGAAATTGCAAGGCCCAGGACTGATCCCTGTTATACAAATCAATACATCACTCCAATTTGACGTGGTATTATAGATACATATTTTGCTTCAGTGTGACTTTTGAGCGAGCTATGTCTCCATTTAATAATGACATTCAGTGCACATTAACTAACTACTAATCAGAAATCCCTTTGTTAAATGTTTTCATTGAAATAAAGATATATTATATGTACTGCATTCTCACGATCTACTAAGAAAGTGACTCAATTTTTTAAAAAATAACAGCCTGGCAACATCTGCTCTTGAAATCATGGTGATTTCTAGTTCAGGTAGTCCTCAACTTACAACTATTCCTTTGGTGACAGTTTGAAGTTACAACAGCATTGGAAAAAGTGACATTATTTTTTTTAACTTGCAACTATTGCAGCATCCCCATGGTCACAATAATCAAAATTCAGACACTTGGCAACTGGCTCATACTTATGATGGCTGGAGGGTCCTGGAGTCATGTGATCACCTTTTGCAACCTTCTGACGAGCAAAATCAATGGGGAAGCCATATTGACTTAACAACTGCAGAGGTTCACTTAGTAATGGTGGCAAGAAAGTCCCCCAAATGGGGTAAAGCTCATTTAACAACTTTCTCACTTAGCGATAAAAATTTTGGGCTCAATTATGGTTGTAAGCCAAGGACTACCTGTAATTACTACCATCTTTTCAAGGTCCTTATAGAATTATTGTTTTATGATCTGCTTTAGAAACATACTAGATACTATTATTATCTGGCTAATCTACAGTTTCCCCAATCCTGCCTTTCCTGCTTGTTAAAGGAAGGGACATTTGTTCTTTGCAATTGTCTTCATCTGTTCTCTGGGATTTCTCAGAAATACAAGGTACAGCCAGATCATCAGCAAGCATTTTTAGTACTCTAGACCAACAGAGAGATAAACACATTCAGAGTGAAGAGATATTCCCTGCTGGTATATTTGGTACTCCCAAATGTGCTTTGAAAATGTGTCTCTTAGGCTAGAAGCAGAGCTGATTAAAGAAGATACAAGAGCTTGGATGGTTATATTTTATTTACCGGCTTAAATTCAGCTATTCCCCCCCTCCCCCCAATTGCTCTATTCTGTTTTAAGTGATACCGTTCAATCAACCGTGGATGAAATTCCTCACTTTCTCACATGGCCTCTCTCTCCCACTTTATATAAACTTGGCTGGTCTCATGTAAAAAAAAAAAAGCTAAATAAGTACATGAAATTGAGTTGCAGCATAACTTGAACTGATTTCCCAGCTTTTGCACAATTAATCAGAAAAGTATGGCTCTCCGTCTTGACTCACTGACTCATCTGAACTACTGGTTGCAGTTGCTGCAATGCGTTCACTACTGTTATAGGGCAGATATTGCAATCTTCTTGTGGTGTATCATCTCTATCCATGTGGCATACAAAAGATAGAATCAATTACATAAGTTCTTTTACATTGTAGGTTTTATATCATATTGTGCCAAAACTATATCGCTCTCCTCTTAACAGCAATCCCCAGTCAATCCGATATTTCCTATGTTGATTTCCTGCTTGCTGACATTGCAAAAAAAGTGTTTTATTTGGTAACAAGATTCCTGCAGGTGATCTGTACTAGAAAAGAAGATAGATTGCTTTGTATGTTTTTCCATTGTTTATTTACTATATAGACCTTTTTTCTATTCCTTTTCTTTTACCTTGTTGATGGCTTGCTATAAGAATATAATAAAATTGAAATTGAATTGGCTATCAGTCACAGCTTCTATTGATTATAAGCTTCAACTCTGCTCCCTCATCCTGCTCAGTGCAATTATCTAACAGGCAGAACCCAAAGAGTCTTTTCAGGAAAGACAAAACAGGATTTGAATAGTTCTGCCTTTTTATTATTTCACCTTGGCACTTTGCCACTTTTATCCACTTCCTTTTATTTTGAACAAATTTGAAGGAGAATTTTTTTGTTGTTCAGTTAGTTTTAGCTTCCTACCACCAGCCCTACATTTCTAAGGTTACATCTAGCTACCCTTCCCCAGTGACTTGTCACAATTTCTATTTCCTGTGTGTGAAAATATGTGTTTCAGACTTACCGAGCCTCTTTTGCTGCTACACTAGTGTCTTCTGTTATTTTCCTTTTCCCCCCCTTATTAGAATATTTCAATTGCATTTTTAGTATTTCCTCTTTTAGGAACTCGCATCCATGTTGACCTCTTTTTTTCTTTACTTCTCCTGCCATGAGATGTTGTCTTTGCTCTCTAATATATTGAAATCTTTTTTTCTTGAGGTCCCAAGAAGTGTGTTCAATTATATTCAGTTTCCTTTAAAATAAAAAATTCCAGCTATGCATAGTCAGTTTCCTGCTATAACTACTATCTTACTAACTATACTTATTCAGATAAGTTGTCCTTTCTGGCTAGTATCAAGTTTTTTAAAAAGGAATTCTTTTATGCCTTCTTTTATCTTCTGTAGGAGAAACTTGTCCACATGACAAATCTTGAACTTTCCTGAAGATACCATATTTGGAAGTCTCCTAACAGAAATCAGGAACTTAAAAGTTCCCCTTCAATAAAAGTAGTTCTCATTTACTGACTGCCTTGTTCAGTGACTGTGTGAAGTTATGATGGTACTGAAAAAGCTTTAGCAATTGTTCCTCAAACAAGCATGATTGTAATATAGCCACATTACGACTGGTGAGCATTTACAGTAGTTACAGCAATCCACAGTCAGATGATCCCCATTTGCAACCTTAACAGCCGGTGTCTGACAAAGTCAATGGGGAAGCCAGCAGGAAGTCACAAGTTCTTGGGTTACATAATGTTGCACTTAATAATCCACCGTGATTTGTTTAATAATCAGAGTGGAACTGACATAAGAATGGCATACTCATGTGACATTTCACTTAACAGCCACATTGCTTAGTGATGGAGTTACCAATTTGAACTGTGGTTGGTAAGTGAGGATTATCTTTACTACTTCCTGCTTCTTTGAAAGATCTGCAATTTGTTTTTGGAAAGTCTCATCAACATTTTTTCCTTGGTTGCTTAGATGATGATAAGCTACAGTATTGCTTGTATTTATTCTAGACTTATTTAACCTAGATGCTCTTTTCAGTTTTACTAACTTTGGGTCTTTTTATTTTACAGTGCAATTCCTCTTCCTTTTCTATTTTTTTCCCTTTTCCTTCTGAATACATCCTTCAGCCATAGGAACCATCCCATTAGGTCACCCCTGCATTTATTAAATTATGTAAGATGAATTGAAGAGTTATTAAGCAGACTTAATTAGGTGAGACTAACAGCAAGGAATCTGTGCCTCTTCAGATGTTACTTAACTGTAATTCCTAGCAGCTCCACCCAGTATGGTTAAGAAACTGCAGAGAAAGATTGACTTACTGCTCAACAACATTTGGAGGGCCACGAATTCCCTATCCTGAATGTGCAGTGCCGAAAAAGGTGCAGGTTGCAGTTAAAGATGAGCTAGGGAACAAGAGCTAATGTCCAGGTCATGTAGGACATGTCAACTTTTTCAACTTTCAATTTTCAAACACTAGGGTGCTCAAATGTTGTGACATGCCTTGAGGATTGTAAAAATATTTTGATTACTTTAATCTAATTTAGATGTGCTTGGTAAGTAACTACATAAATATCATAGCTTTTTAACATTTTGTTTGTTTCATATTACACAAGCCAGCAGTAATTCAGTTTGTTTTCTCTCCCTCCCTCTCTAGCATTAAGTGGAACACACCGCTTCCTCATAAAGTTAAGAATGAAAGAGAGAAATAAAATCATGATATTTTTGGAATTGGTAAAATTGGAATATTAATTGTAGCTGCTAAAAGACTCCCATGTGATTCACTTATATATGCACCCAAATAAATGCTGGTTTTAAAATCCTTCTGTGCTCCACAAAGTTTTGGTATAACCCAAGCTCTCTTTTTTCCTACTCCAGATAGCTGCCTAATCTTTTTCATTCCAATTTCATTATAAACTGTGCAGGTGATTTTTTTTTTTATTATGCCATACAACACCCAGTTTGAAGAAGAAAACCTGTCTTTTTATCAGAGGTAGCCCTTGACTTATGACCAGAATTAAACCCAGAATTTATGTTGCTAAGCGACACAGTTAAGTAAGTTTTGCTTCATTTTATGATCATTCTTGCCACAGTTGTTAAGTGAATTTGGCTTCCCCATTGACCTTGCTTATCAGAAGATTGCAAAAGGTGATCACATGACCCTGGGACATTGCAACTGTCATAAATATGAACCAGATGCCAAGCATCTGAATTTTAATCACGTGACCATGGGGATGCTGCAACAGTCCTAAGTGTGAAAAACACTCATAAGTCACTTTTTTGAGTGCTATTGTAATTTCCAACTGTCATTAAATGAATGGTTGTAAGTTGAGGACTACCTGCACTGAGTAAACAGGTAAAAGGTTTTTGGGGAGGAAATGCCAAAGGTTTATTGCTTCAAAACTACCAACAACAATTTCTGATTACTACAGCTCACAGGGGACTCTATAATTCTGCTACCTACATGAGGCACCTAATTAGATCTCCATTTTGGAAATGTGCATGTCATACTTTTATAAGTATTCTGCAGCCATGAGTTTTTTGTTATTGTTTTTGTTATTGTTTTTGATGCAATTTATACTGTTAAATTATTCCCTGACCTCACCTACCCTGAGGCCTTTCCATTTGTGGCTGTATTCTAGTTAGAACTGACAAAGATAATCTGGGTAAATCAGGGCCAACATTTGGATCACAAGGCCAAAATGATCACTACTAAATTAATGCCTCATTCAATCAATATAGTTGTAGAAAAGTGGAAGGGATTGATTTTGGGCAGCTTTCTTATATATTTGCCTGTAAAAATGGAGAGAATTTGAATTAAACCATATTGTTTCTCTGTATCATATGATATATGTGGGTATGTGGGTATATGCATACTTTTTATTTATTTCTTTTGTCATGTTAATGTAGTGTATATTGGAGGTGGCGACCCTTTGAGAGCTGTATGCTATGAAATTTTGTTTTAATGTATGCCAATTAGTCTACATTTAAAGTAACACTAAAGTTATTATAATCCATTTTAGGAGAGTTACTCTATTTTTCTCAGGGAATGGCTTCGGCAGATGGACAGGAACATCCCCCTCCTTTTCCTCCAGACTTTTCCTCTCTTTTGTTTACCTCACAAGATTCTAAACATTTCCTACCTCTAGACTAGCACCATGACAAAGCCTGCGAGCCAACAGGTCTCCAGTTTCAAATCTAATCTCCATCACAGATTTACCAGATTGTCTATTGTCAAGCCTTTACTTCCTTTCAACTCTTCCTTGCAAGATGAAATATGAAGTCATCATCACTTTGATCACTAAAAAAAAGCGTAATAAGCAATATTTAAAGTACAGCTAGCAACAACAGGCCTCACAAAACTGCAGATGAGCAGTTATTTTTTTATTCAAATCCCATGAGCCACAGAGACATTTTCCCACTTGTTCATCAGATCTATTTATTTAGAGGCTTACAAATAAAAATAAATAAAAGGAGATATAATATGACATATGAGATATGATAACAAGCGACTGATATCAAAAACCAAGCTAACCAAAGAGGCCCTTTCCCCAAAGCCTGGGAAAACAACCAAGTCTTCAGCAGTTTGAGGAAAGTCAAAACAGTGGGAATGGTAGGAAACTCTGTTGGGCCACAAACAGGGCTTCCAACTCCCAGCTCCTCAAATCTGTCCCAAAAGGATACCATAGTCAATGACATCAAAAGCCATTGGGTGATCAAGGAACCCCATGATGGATGCCCCACCATTCAGGCTCCACCACAGATAATCCACAAGTGCAACCAATGCTGTCTATGTACTGGATGCCAGGCTAAAACCTGACTAAAATATATCAAATAATTCACTTCCTCCCCAGGTCCTTTGGAGTAGCAGGATGTAAGGAAAATGACCATGGCAGAAATATGCAAGAATCATTATCTAGGCAAAAGGGGTTGAAACACATTTGAGCTTCTAAGAAACAATACAAAATTTGGAAATGACTCAGGCAGACAGCTCCCTAATTCACCGAAGGATAGGAAACTGGGGAAGGTATAGCTATTATAGCCAATCTCAGAAAGGGTAGGTTTAGCCTTCCTGTGGAGGCGATTTCCTGCTCTGGTCTACATAGCAGGGCTGACAGGAGCTGAAGCCTGACCACTTTACCACCTTCCTCAAAAATGGAGGAGTTGAAGACTGGATGGAAATTATCCAAGATGGTTGGGTCCAGTGATGACCTCCTTAAAGAGGTGGTACACCACGGTCTCCTTGAAGGCTGAGGGAACTAATCTGTCATGCAGAAAAGCAGAGAACACAGCATGGGCCCAATCATGCCCATTAGCCACCCAGAGTCGCTTCGATAGTGAGATGAGCGGCATATAAATTTAATGAATAAAATAATAAAATGAAATGAAATGGTGGCATTGACAAGATTGGCTCTAACCAACAGTTCACAAGTGGAGAATCATGTCCAGTTCCTTAGGAGTCACAGAGTCAAACTCCCTTCAATTTATTCAAAATTATAATATTATTATATGTTGCTCTACTGAAAGCTGAAGGAACTGCAAGACAAACTTCCAGTTTAACAAAACCAACCAGCATAGTGCTTTTTCAATTCTTTCCAAGAGGAGTGACAGAAGTGGCATTAGCAGTATAAAAGTTGAGAGCATTCATGCATGCAAAATGTTTCAAATCTGAAACACCTCAAATTTAAAATGCCTCGCTTTGAACTCGGAATTTGTTTTTCGAGTTCAAAACAGCTTTTTCAGACTTGAAACTCACCATTTCAATCATCTTGGAAGTGTTTTGAGCTAGAAATAGCTCTGGAAACCTTTCCACAAATATCAAAACAACCTGCTTCAAATTTGAAACAACTGTTTCAAGCTTGAACCAGGCTATTTCAAAATTGTAGCTACTCAAAATTCAAAACATTTTGCCTAGCCCTGTTTAAGATGCTGCTGCCTCTCTTCTGACAATCGGACATCGGAATGCTAGAAACATTCACTATGACCCTTATGCCTTTGAGATTATGCAAAATCCTGCAGCAAAAAAACTATGGGAACTTTATCACTCTCTACCCAATGCATCTCATCAAATCTGGCCAGCCTTCGCATACACACATGTACAGCCATCATTCTTTTCTCCCAGCACCCTTGTGAATTATGCATGGCCCCCTAAGTTTTTGAAGAGTCCACAGGAGTTGTGCAGCCATTAAGTTTAAATAATGTATTATAAGCAATGCATAATGCTTATATATTATAGGTATATAATTATAATGTATATAAGTATTACATATTATTTATAATTATAGGTTGTTATCATTATAAATTAATAATAAATAACATGTTTTTTTGTATTTTCAGAGTTAAAGGAAACAACAACTTATTCTGTCCCTGAACAAGGTGTATATTTTTACATTATCAGCATTTCCAATAAATCCTCACAGGGCAGTTCAAAAATGATCCAGGACCATGGCTTCATTTCTTCAAACCCAGAGGACACATTTAATCATTCAGGGCTCATCATCCAGCTGACTAACAGGAGGCTGCAAAAACTACAATCTAATCTCTCTCTCAGCCCCTGACTACTACCAGTTGTGGAGTAACAAAACCCCACCAGGCAGAAATCTGAAGAAAGTTGGTCTACTGTACTGAAGGACTGAGAGGTGCTGTGATTGTACAAGGCTCAAAGTATTTCTTCAATCATTTTCAAGGGATCGGTTGCTATGGAGATGGGGCAGGTTAATGCTAAACAGTGCAGAAGAAAGAGACCAATGCCAGGAGCAGGACATTAGACCTTATAGGGGGCACAGGCAGAGGAAAAAAATAAATAAAAGGCTAGTCTGATCGTGTACTCAAAGGAAGAATGAGAAACAATCCTCCCCCTGCCCCCAGCCTGCAGAACTGTGGGACTTCAAAGGCAAAGACTAGCTCTGCAATGATTTACTAGAGCATAGAGTCAAAATTAAAGTGACTCTGATCCCTCAGACAGATGTTATTTAGTTATCCAATTATTTGTTAAATTTATTGGCTGCCCATCTTACTAAAAGGTAACTAGTTAATCAGTGACGTCCAGCGAAAAATCCCAAAATCATGCAAAATACTGCTGTGGAAGGGTTCTACTTAGATACCCACACTAACTAATTCAGTCTCTACATTCAATTCAGAAATTCATCATGGAATTCTGGTGAGGCAGAACTCAGCTATAGATCTGGAACATTAGCCCTTCATGGCCCAAAGTGGTTGCCATTGCTTTTCTTTCTTTCTTTCTTTCTTTCTTTCTTTCTTTCTTTCTTTCTTTCTTTCTTTCTTTCTTTCTTTCTTTC
>JANHFL010002180.1:1246988-1278087 GCA_032468155.1 Oxyrhabdium leporinum
AATTCTTTTTTAATTAATTTTAAATCTATATATTTGCATTGTTTTAATCAGAAGCTGTGAACCGCCCCGAGTCTTCGTAATGGGGCGGTATATAAATACAAATAAAATAAAATAAAAATAAAATATTCTGTAAACTGCCTCAAAGTCGTCATGGGCGAATAGGCGGCAATATAAATTCAATAAATAAATAAATAAATAAAATTTAAGATTTAATCTTCAATTTGATTCACAGTCTGATTCACAGTAAAAACCTAACAGTTCAAGTCCTAACCAAGAACCTAATTGCTGTTAAGGTAACATCTGAGTATATAGGCAATTCCGAGTAAGGTGGCTTTTTGCAAAGTTGTTGTTGTTGTTATCATCCTCATCCTCATCCTCATCCTCAGTGATGATATCAGTCACTCAAAATCCAGGCAATTAAATAGAGACTATAAAAGGCATAAGAGCTAGCAACCAACCTACATCCTTGACTTACAATCCTTCATTTAGCGACTGTTTAAAAGTTACAAAGCCACTGAAAAGGATGATTTATGACCAGTCCTCGCGCTTAAGACTATTACAGCTCTGAGGCAATCAGAATTTGGATACTTGGCAACCAGTATGTATTTAGAAAGGCTGCAGCATCCTGGGGTCACGTGATCCCCATTTGCAACCTTCCCTGACAAACAAAATCATTGGGGAAAGTCTGATTTGCCTAATGACTGCACGATTCACTTAACAACCACAGTAATTCAGTAATTCACTTAACCACCACAGCAAAAAGTTGTAAAATTGGGTATGATTCACTTAATGACTGACTCACTTCATTATGGAAGTTTCAGCCCCAATTGCGATAGTAAGTTGAAGACTATATGTAAATACAAATGGTCTTCTGGGACAGTCCTCAATAGAGATCATAACATTAATCCACTAATGCAAGATGGTAAGACCATGAGTGACTGTCACTTTGGTATCCTGCTCTAAAATGGTCACTCTGTTACACTAGCTTAATGCAGTCAAAAGTTGTAAAGCAGGAGCTTATTTGGCCCCCCTCCATATACCAGCCTAGGACTTCTAGCATATGTCTTGCTTGGCCTAGGGAGAGGATGAACAACTGCATCTTGGTGATAACTCAACCATGAACCAATGTATTACCTATCCCAGTAGTTTCATATAGATGCTACACAAAATGAGAGACCAAATCAAGCTTTAGGACATCCCACGCAGGAGTAACCAAGGATTTCAGCACTTATTCCCCATTAGCACTTACTGGACTCATGGACTCGGGAAGGTATGAGATCACTGCAGCACAGTGGCTCCATTGCCCAACGCATACATGGTCAAGCAGATACCCTGGCTGATTTTATCAAATGCCGCGAGAGGCCTAGCAAGAGCATTCCCTCCCTCTCAGTCTCACTTAGCATCCTCTCCAGGTGACTATTCCAGAGACCAGCTGGTTGAACAGCAGAACTATCAGGATATATCCTCAAGATATAGAAACCAAATAGTGACTATAAAGCCAATTCCCTATATGTTTTCTCTGGCTTATAGAGACTGAATTCCAGCACATTTATTGTCATAAGCTTATGGTAGACACCGAAGGTATTTTTTTTTATATATTCGTAAAAATAAAAAGAAACAACCAATTATTGGGATAGGCATGCCTTGTCCCAGGATCACACTGCAGAAAAAGCACGATCACTTTAAGGAATTACAGGCAGAGGTCACAACTAAGAATTTTGAGACAATATGTGTATTTTGCTTACAGAGTTTAAATCTGAACAAGTTTGTAGCAGCACTATTCTATTCACATTTTTAAAGAATATATCACACATTGTAAGAAAATTGCAGTAATTGTTTCTTATTATTTTTGCAAGGATAATGGTGTAAGCAGGGATCCCCAACCAATTTGCAACCAGGCCGCATGAGTGGCGGGCTGGCAATGTATGCACACACGCAACTAGCTCAACTAGCACAAGTTGAACTGTGCGCTCATGCGCTGGCCTGCCACTTTTGCAAGTTGAGCTGTGCGCGCTCATGCACACCAGCCCACCACTTGTGCGACCTGGTTTCCCTCCTCCCCACCAGGCTGAAAAACCACAAGGGTTGGAGACCGCTGGTGTAAAGTGAAAAACAGAATTGTTGAAATAGCTACCTCAGCAGCGCTGCTTAAACAATATTGATCCAAAAGCAATTAGTAGTCCTGTCTTAAATAATATCGATCAAAAAGCAATTATACCAGAGTTTCCCAACAGTTATTCTGTAGCTCCAGAAACAAGACACATTTTCAAAACTCGGAGAGTGCATTATACTCTTTTTTTCTTCATAATTGTGTTCCAGATTCTTCTTAGATTTTGGGTTTTTTTAAAGAGACATAAATATAGATGGTTTGTTAGCTGTCTGCACATATCTGGAACTGAATTTGAGATATAAACAGGGAGGTGGAGATTTTTTAATACACTGCCGATAGCAGTTATATATGAGGAAAGATGAATCTGCACATCTGCTTTTCTATTCAAAATTTAAGAGCTGAGAAAATTCAATGCTCTTCTACGTGGATGAATTCAAAGGTTAAGCTATATTCAAGAATCTCAGGAATTAGAGGTATTGCAATGAAAGGCAATGCATTTGAGGGAATATTATGATTTTTCTAGAGATGGACATACCAATACAAGTGGCATAAAAGACAAAACAAAAAAATCACTCCTTCTTTTTAAGGAACCATTCAGATGACATACATATGAACGAATGCTTCTTTCCTACGTAAAAATGTGATTAAAAATCAAAGCATATTACACATTCAGCAAAAAAATATCATTTGTTTCTTTCTTGCTAGAATGCTGCAACCTTATCTTGGGCTACAACGTAAGAATTTAATGAACAGCATTATGTAAGCTGCAGCAATTGTAGCTTCTGGACAGCATATTACAATAATCCAAACTTGAGATTGCTGAGGCCATTGTGGCCAATTTATCTTTGTCCAGGAATGAGGACAGCTGATGTACAGCCTCAGCTAACAGTAGATGCTCCTAACCACTGAGATCATTGGGACTCCAAAGATAACAGCCCAGATTTACAACTTCTTGCCCTTTGGAAACATTAAATTAAACCATTTCCATCTTACTGGGATTCAGCTTTAGCCCTGGTTCTCATCCATTCAACTGCTGTATTGAAGGCTGCAGGCAATCTGTCCCAATTCTGAGATCACACAAAAATAAAGCTAAGTCTACCATCCTGATATTCATAGATAGGTCTTCTTCCAAGGAATTGGATAAGAATAGAGTCAAGACCATCCTGAGTGTGTCAGGGTCCTAGTTCTTAATAAGAGTGCCTTTTGCTATCCCTAATCCTGCTATCCTGGATTCCAACACTGACGCTAAGACATAGCCACCAAGGCTGAAAGAGTCCACTGTGCTTGTCTCCAAGAAGAGCACCAGAAAGAGGAGAGATGAGAAATTTCTGGTTTCAGAGCACCTTGGAAGTAGTAGTCTAATTAGTATTAGAATTATGGATGCTGCATACTGGATTTCTAAGTTGTGCCTTCTAGTATTAGAATTAGGATGTTGTTCCTAAATAGCAATCCAATCTAAGCAAGGCCAACTCTGTGTAGGTGGAGATCAGGAGCATTCAGTTAAAAACCTATGGCTGAGTTTGAGCTCATTCAAATCTGAAGGCGTTTCTGTGACATTTTGATTTAAGCATCGGTAAGTGCAAGTTTTTGAAACCAATCTGTGCCCTTATTCTCTGAGTATAGTAATTTGATCTGTGTCTGAATTCAGATAATATTTCCTACCAGGATGCTGACTCTGGAAACATCTCCTAGACCTTGACTAGTCACTTCCCTGTCCACCATTGTAAATATTTTGCACTGGTTTTTTAATCCAGTATAATTGTAGCATGCCTGAAAGTCAGAACAAAACAGTCCTTTACCCCAAACTCCTAAGAACTGTGGCAAAGGTTTCATAGAAATATTAAACAGGACTGGAGACAAAAGAATTCCTTGAAGCATCTCTCAAGTAAGACTACCAAAGGACTGGCCTTCCATTGCTATTCTCTGAAACCTGCCCCAGTGATAGGAGGTGAATCATTGCATAACAATAGTGTCGAAGCCAATGTGTAAATCTAATTAAGACATCACCATCACTGCTATCAAGATCTGCTGAGGGGCCCAACAACAGTAGCAAAACCTCTTTCTCACACAAGGACACTCATTCTCGTCTAGTGAAGGTCATTCACCAGATGTCATTCACCATGTACAAAAATCCAGAATTACTATCAGTACTTGAATGTATTTTGGATAGTTCAGGGTGCACAATTTTTAAATAAACAGTTTAAAAAGCATTGCTCAGGGGCATGTTAGTTGTTTGCAAGAACTCTGGAATAAAACGTTGGAATATTAGATAATTACAATGCAGCGGCTATGATTCTTAAAGAATAATAGATACATTTCTTATTATTAGATGGTTAAATTTTATTTCCTGGAGAACCGATGGATAATGTGAATAATGGAAGAAGAGTATTGGCTGAGGAATGAGGCAAGATTGGAGGACATATGAGGGTCTGAGAGGTGAAAAGAAAACAAGAACTAAATGAAGCAAAAGAATAGACTGGGAAGTTCTTGCTGGAAGGAAGGAATTTCCAACTCTGAAATCAAAATAGAACGCATTGTCGGAGATAAGGGGCAAGGTAAAAGGTAATAGAAAAAACTGTCACTGCAAATTAGCAAAACTGCTAGCCCTGATGATGTTACCTAGTCTGGTAATGAAATGCCTGCAAGAAAGCAACCAAGCGCAGAGATCACCAAGGACTCCGCTGTTAGCATACTGCCACATCCCTATCCACACTTGTTTATGCTTTTACCACCTCCTGGGTGGATATTAGAGAATTTATTTGCTACATGACTTTGGAAAGGAATATCAACTTAATAAACTACAAAATGATAGTTCGATATGGATCTTCAATACAGCTGAATTAAAGTGAATATTCATTTGAAGATTTGTCTCTACAAATGGTATTGTATAACACAGTATAGCAATCTTAAATACTTTTACATATTTTTAATCAATAGATCTATTTCCCTAATGTGGACTTATACCATTTTGTCAAGCAGAAAGTTTCAGTATCAAGAAAAGCAACTAAGCCCTCTAGATATGTGAAGGTGCAATTTTCATCATGCTCTTGTCCAAAGACATGCTCCAAAGACATGATGGAAGCTATCAAACCCAAAACTGGAGGAAATTGAGGAAGGCTGATTTAGAGACTTGAAAAACGCAGGCCTCTATAACAGTCTCTTTGCTTATATGAATGCAGCACAGGTTATTAAGAGGAAACAGCATCTACTGATTAATAAAAGCAAAAAATACTTTCGACTGACTTTTGTTCCATCAAATCACCCACATTTTTTTCCATTGGCATAGCTTTCTATATACTAGAAAGAACTTGGAAAAAAAGGAAAAACATAAAACCCTCTTAATTAGAGGTTGAAAGGAGTTTTGGTTTTGTTCCATTGCTCTACATTTTCTTGGTATTACTACTCAACACTTTGGAATCATTACTCCTTTAATCTGGCTGCCAAAAATATTGAAAGTAATGCAAAACACAAGCACTCTACTGTAAGAAGGGGAGAAATGGTATTATGCCGAAAAAATATGAAAATCAGTACAACAGTAAAGTGAAGGGTGGAGAAAAGAAAAGCAAGGTTTTATTCTACTTCAAAGAAATACATTGTTAATGAATGGACATCCACTTAAAAAAGGTTAAGCAAAAAGAAAGTTGAGGGCAACTCCTCTTGACTTTACACGACTAATTTTCAAAAATACAACTCCATTCAGGTCTAACAAAGTATTATTTTATTAAGGGACGAAAGAGATAATTAACAAATGTGTCATTTAAATTACCAACTTAATTCATCCTATAATTAGACTTAACTTAGAAGTGCATATAAAAGTGTATTTTGTCTTGTGCGTGCGCACAAACACACACACACACAAAAGCAACCTTGTGTTTAACAGGAAGGAGGAGCTCTCTTTCAATTGGATTTGAACAGTGACATTCCCCTAGGCAGGATAGGTAGGATGTCTTTTACTCTTTCCCTTATAATCTATCTCCAGGTTGAACAGACAGTGTCTTATCTTAACATTGTAAGACATACAGTATATCATGGGTTCTCCCAACTTCAGCTGCAAAATAGTTAGGGGAAGTTGATCTACTGACTTTTTTTGTCTAATTTATTGGTGGTTTGAAGTGAAGCATGAACTAGCCAGAAAAGCAGCTTGGTGAACTGTGTGTTCTTTCTCTCTAATTGTTTTTTATTTGCTACCCAGAGTTCCTTCTGGCAGATGGGTGGCAATATAAATTGGTTGAATAATCAGATTAAGCAGGAGGGGTATACTTGCAGATCCCATCTCCCAAAAAGTTTCACCTAGCAGGACACAGATAATCTGCCTTGTTTGCTGTTGCGTCCACCCTACTGAACCCCTCCTGAAGTGAGATTGGCCCCATCCCTATCTGCCTTTCAGAAGGCTCTTAAGACTCGGCTTTTCTATCAGACTTGGGCATCCCATGGTGAGCCTGCAAAGTGATTAGGTGATGCTAAATGACTGGGTTCTCCTGCACTTTTTTTAACCTTTATTTAAGTGGTTCCTTTTTATGGTTTTAATTGTGAATATGTTGTATACCACCCAGGGTCAAGTTTTGTAAGATGGTTGGCTATATAAACTAGCTAGCTAACTAACAAACTAAACTAAACTAAACTAAACTAAACTAAACTAAACTAAACTAAACTAAACTAAACTAAACTAATAAACAAATAAACAAACAAATAAATAAATGTTTCTGAGATGAGTTGTATACATTATATAAAACTAGAAGATTATTATAGTAGCTTGAGAAGATGGGCAAAGAAGTCCAATATCTCTGGAGAGACCAGGTTTAAAAGACTGGTATATGCAGAACCTTTTCCCTTTGCAGTTTTCCCCTTTCAGTTTTGAGATTTTTAAATTTTTGTTTCTCTTTGAAATTAATCTATTTCTGCATTTGATTTGGACTAAACTCTTATTTTACCCAAGTGGCCAAATGGTAAAAAAAGATATATTTCTGAAAAAAATATGTACTGCTACTTGTTTTATGTACTTTAGGAAATTTAAGCCATTCTCACTTGCAGTTGTAGAGAGTAAGAAAGATGACCTATGTGGAGATAGGCAGGACCCCTAGTCTGGGAAAAGGGGCTGGAAGTATTTTTCAAGTCCAGAAGAATGAGATAACATGGCTCTGACTCTCCCTAATTCACTGAATTATAAGCAGGAGAAGGAGGTACAGAAGATTTTATTATTATAGCCAACCTCAAAAAATGTGGGTTTTTTAGCCTTCCTGTTGAGTTGATTTCATGGTCTGATCTATCTAGCAGGGCTGACAATCGTATATTTATCTTAACTTTAGAATTTCAGCAACTATTACAGTCCAGTGTACACTATATATTGCTGAATGCAGGATCAAAGTAAGAGGCAGGCTTAATTTACCCATTTTCTATGCCTTTATATACACACAGGGGTGTGTGTGTGTGTGTGTGTGTGTATTCTATAGCTTTTTGATCTTTCAATACCCTGACATCATGGCAATTTTCCTGCAAAGTTTATAGTAGGGTTAGTTTGGCTCTCCTTACATTGTGAGTTATATTCTGCAAAAAAGTATTTTACTCCTAGCGTTCATTTTGCTGCTGCATATAATTCTAATTTTATGTATTTAATTATTTATTCCAAAGTTATTTATTTTGCAATTTTTCACTTTAGTTGCATTTAACAGGAAAATCGATATATTTTTCTGCTGCACATAGCTACAAATAGTTGACTTATTTTATCATCAAAATAGCACAGAGCAAATAGTTAGGATTCTATTTCAAATGGCGATGGAAATTTATCTGAACTGTGAGACAAGATTTCTTGGACATTTGTATTCCATGAAAGCATTTACATATCTAACACATTTGTCCACCATTCTTGAAACACCTATCACACCTCTGTGTGTGTCTGAATGCCCGCTTACAGATGCATGACACAACTGTGGTGCATTGACAATATTTTAAATAAATCCCCAGTACCTTGTTTGGGGAATGAAATAGGCAGAGGAATCCCTACTTTCTTGGGCTATTCGGATTATACACTGGTTATCAAGTCCTCATGAATCGAACATATATAGCTAGTCCTCAGTTAATTATGTTGATTGGGACTGGAATTTCCTTCGCTAAATGATAGAGTTGTAAAATATGTGCAATTGTGTGACTATATCGCCTAGTAGTGGCAAACCTCGCACTCCTCATAGTTGTTGTTAAATGAGGATCATAGATCATTAAGCAAGGATCTTCTTGAAATTTCCTACCAGCCTCCAATTAGGAAGCCAGCAGGAAGTTGAAACTCATAAACAAGCTAGCAGGCAAGTGGGGGAGGGAGCACAAGGGGCCGTTGTGGCACAACACAAGCATGGTGGGTCTTGGGATGGCTGTTTATTTTTTTTATTTTTTTATTTTTCGATTTGTATACCGCCCCTATTCCGCAGACTCGGGGCGGTTCACAGCAAGTATAAAAACATAAATATACAAATGCAGGGTGCGGGAGAGTTATCCAACTGACTTGCAACCTTCCCTATCAACTTTACCATTGATTTTGCTGGTGGAAAGCTGGCAAGGAAGGCTGCATATTGCAATCATGTGACAGTAGATGCTGCAACTGTCATACGTGTGACACAGTTGCCATGTGACCAGATCATAAATATATATATATATATGATCTGTTATAGCCAGAACTTCAAGGACCAGTAGTGTCAATAAAGGATAATATTTGTAGCTCAGGGTTGAAATGAGGGTGCTTTCTGAGCTTACTTGTTTTCTTGCAGATGTTTCATTACCCAAACTAGATTACATCATCAGTGCTAGAAGGGAGAGGGGTTTTCTCTCTATTTATAGAATTTATAAAATATAAACAGAGAGCAAGCCCCTCTCTCTTCTAGCACTGATGATGTTACCTATTTAGTTAATGAAACGTCTGCAAGAAAACAAGCAAGCTCAGAGAACACCAAGGACCCCTCACCGGTAGTGTCATTTATTCAGCCTCGTCATAACTTCAAGCAGCTGCTGAATTAGTCATTAACTGAGGGTTACCTGTAGTCGTAATTCTGCAATTGCAACTTACTACCTCTCCTCTTGCAACATCCATTATTCATGCTAAGCACAGATGATACTTGTGCACTGTTGAAACTATCATTGCATTATTATCATCTACTGGTGACAGTTTTACCTGAAGCAATTGCTTTATCAATCATTCATGTCTGCAAAGAATGACATAGGCGCTACTTCTTCAATCTTTCTGTGAGGTCCAGTGCTTCCAGTCATTATGGTGTCTTTCCATCTACACTACCTCTTCATAACATGAACTGATATATGGTCATATGGTCAAGTTTTCCCTGTTGAAGTAAAAAAGGAAAAGATCACTCTCCCAGGCTTTTCCAAACACTTGACAATCTGCCTGCCTCCCAATTGTGGTGTTCCATTCTATGAATAATGACACCATTCGGTGTTAATTTGTGTAATTTTAAAATTACTGTTCCATACCCTAAAGCCAGCCCGATTTTTCTTCAGCTATATCATAGAGAACAACATCCACTATATTTTTAGTAAAATAATTACAATTTCATTTTTGACACATATAAGCAGTTATTATTCTAGATGAAAGCGCTCACATGTTGCTAGCTGCTTCTGTATAATTATGTAAATAATTATTCTAGATGGCTCATTTAAAGTAGGCACCACATTTTTTAACTTTAAAAAAACTGCTATCTCCTCACTTTAGTTTTTAGCTCACATAATTCACTTGAAATGTGATTTGTCCCCTCCCCCAATACTTCTTCGCTTTGAACGGAATATTATGCAGTTCTTCTTATTTTTCAGGTTTCTTTTCGTCTCCACAGTCTGCACAAGAGCAATCTTTTTAAATTTATAGGCACTATCTATTTGGTAATGCTGCAGTGCACATGATATCAGGAACAATTGTCTCACTGACTATAATTATAGACCTATTTGAATAGGCACACAGAGATGTTGTATACCACCCGTCTCAAGTATTCCCAGATGAAAGCTTTGGAATCTAAAGAATCTCATTTTTCATTTTGACAAGAGTATGGGAGGCAAAATTCAGCATTCTGGGAAAAACTCCTGAACATTAAGTGAGTTTAGTGATTTTTTAAAAGAAATCATATGTCACTACAGAAACCCGCATTCTTCCCGCAACTATTTTTGGATCTTCACATTCTAAGTTGCCATTATTTTGATTTTAATTCAATAAACCTCCTCCACCACTACCCAAAAAAAAGGCAGTTCCCACCTCCAAGGGACTTTTTGCAAAATTTCTATGCAGAATGTTTTATGATCAGATACATGTAATATGTTTTACTTAATATTTAATTCCAGTCTAAAAACAGCTTGGAATTTTTTTACCTACATCTTCTCCAGTGAAATCGCTATTTTGAGTATGATGATTTTTGTAACCTCAGGGGACCACATTATTTAAAAAAAACCTAGCCAACAGAGTTCCTGGTCAGAAAAAGGTTGCTTATCTCTGTATTATATAACTTATGTAACTTATAATAATGTAACTTATAAACATGAAAAGTTAGTTTTCTCTGGCGACATGCTTGACATAAAAAATGTAAAATGTAGCATTTTTCATTACGCTGTAGTTCTTTGGTTAACTATGCCAAAAAATCATATCCCAGGGGTATTTATGGCAGATTCTATATATCAAGATCTGTACACATACACACATCTCAGACTTAATTGCCAAAATACTATGACAGAACTAACAGTCGTGATTCCAATAATGTATTTATGGAATCAATAATCTCTTTATGTAATCAACTAAGGTCATCAGAAGTTGAGCACAACTCAAATGAGGTTTTACTTTTTGTTATAAAATAAGTACAGACAGTATTAACTGCTGCTTGTTCAGCAGCCATTCCAAGTTATGACACCATTGAATGAGTGATACTTATGATAGGTCCTCAAAGTTCTAATTGTCCCAGCACCAATGCAGTCAATGCAGTGATCATAAACTGAGTGCTTGGCAACTGGCTCATACTTACTATGGTTGCAATTGTCCTGCAGTCCACATGATTGCCGTTTGCAACCAGTTTCCCACAAGCAAACTCAATGGGGAAGCCAGCAGGAAAGTTTGCATATTGCTTGGGTAAGTCTCTGTCACTCTGCACCAGCCACTCCCAGCCCTCTGGTCTTCATGCTGTGCCTTGCTGGCCCCTCCCACATCCTCCCACACACTGCAGCAGACACTCCACAGCCTGCCACGCTTGTATCATGCCACACCAGCCACTCAAGCACCGCCCCTCATCCAATAACAGCCATGTACCTACCTGCCAGCCTGGGACTTGTAATTTCCTGCTGGCTTCCCCATTGACTGTGCTTGTTGGAAATTAGGAAGAAGTTGCAAGGAGGTTCTCAATGACCTATGGTCTTCACTAAACAATGACAACAGGGAGTGCCAGGATTGTCATTGCTAAGTAATGTAGTCACATGACATTGTACTTTCCAACCACAACACTTAATGATGGATATTCTGGTCTCCATTACCATTGTTAATGAAGGACTACCTCTATAAGGATAAATATTTAAATATACGGCATGTGAATTATTCAGTTAATTTAGTAGGTAAAATAAAATAAATCCTGGATAAATCTTGTTAAAAACTAATGCAATGAAAACAGAGTTTGGAACTATGCAAGTATGAACAGTATATATTTCTGATGGCTTTTGGGTAAGGATTTAAGACTGTCCTATTCAAATATATTCATCATGGTGCTCATTTACTACAACATGGAGTAGGCATCATACACTTACAGGAGAGAGGTGATACTATAGTCTGCAGTGCCAGTGATCAGTTCAAAGCTGATGTCCTAATAAATTAATTATTGGGGAAAATAAATTCTTCAGCGGTGCAATACAGGGAGTGTGTAGAGAAGGAGGAAGGAGAGGGAGCCAAATAGGATGCAATAGTTGTCTCGGTTGAATAATAGATAGTTCCTGCTACACAACTGCAGTGTTCATGCCAACATGCTGGGGGGAAACAGTCCTCAAAACAGGACCATTTTTTTGTAAACAAATTTCATGATCTGAGACAAAATTAAATCTAATTCTACGTTAAAAAAGCATTAACCAAACAATATGAAGTGCACCTACTGGGTAAAAATGGGACAACACTGTTTTATGGACAGTTGCATAACACAGTCTTTCAAAGTGTGCTCCAAAAGAACATATGGCACATGATTCTTGCACAATCAAATTGGCAAATGAATGATTAATTGCATCTAAACCAGTGCTATTCTAACCACAGAATAAAACTCATTTCAATACATAGGGCAGAAAACAAAGAATGTGATGATTTCTAAAGCCAAGATACACCAAGATCCAAGAAATCCATAAGAAGCCATGCCTTTTATCATAGAAGCTTTTGCTACTATCCCATGTGGATTAGAATGGTTAGAATTATTTAGCATAACAGAATAAATGCATGTTCTTTATGGACAAATTCTAAATAATACTTGGCCCCAAGAACAATTCAAGGTTGAACATGAGCTCAAATTAATTAAACACACCCATTCAATTATGATAACAAATCATAAGTTATAAAGAGTTGTGTTTTGAAGATATTAGTCTCCATACTTTCTGAATTAATGGGCATATTTTGAGATTGTGGGCACAAAGAAAATGTGACTTGTCCATTCTCAAAATGGCTGTCAGAATTAGGTTTCCTATGTGAAGGTGTATTCGGAGATAATTCTAAATGTCAAATCCCTTTTTAATTTATTTGAAATGAAATATTTTAAATCTTTAAAAGAAAAAAATGATATAAGAGGTCTAATGGAAGGCCCCTTAAAGAAGAGTTCACATAGTGCCTATAGGTATAATGTTGGGAATCTAATTAAGTTCTTCTTTGATTTGTAAACCACTTTTAAACCACAATTTCCTATTTTAATTACTAGAAACTATAGTTTAACCACATATTTCTTGAAACTGGACAAGGAAGCAATAAGCAATAATCCATAAACTGTGATTTATTCAGACCAAGATTCTTACACCTGAAAGGATGCCACCGGATGTTCTTGGAAAAGTTGTGTTTCTCTATGAAGTATGCTTTCCACCTTTTTGTGTTATTAAAAGAAATGTTATAGTATGATGAAGGCATCAAAGCCTGTAGAACAGGGGTCTCCAACCCCTGATCTGTGGACTGGCACCGGGCCACGGCATGCCAGAAACCGGCCCACGTAAACAAGCAAAGCCGCATCCATGGGATGCAGGCAGCATGCAAAACTACACCTGTTCTGGTCTGCAGAAAAACCTCTCTCCGCAGAACCAGTCCCTGGTGCTCAGAAGGTTGGAGGACACTGCTGTGGGAATATATAGAGCAAAACAAAATCAGAATTTGCATTGAGTTTCTGAGTTAGATAGTGAAACATGAAGATCATCTACTTGATGCAATACTGATATTAAGCAAGCAGCAAGCAAAAGCAGATGCCTTGGACTCCTGAGTCTCCTCCACATCACCCAAATAAAGCTTGAGGTCAACCCAGGGAAAGAGTGAAAACTGTACATCATACTAGAGAACGAGAAGAAAATGGGTGCAATTAGAAGTTAGCAGTTCCATAATGCTATTTGATTTCACTATTAATGTGCACTGAGACTTATTACTATTAAATGAAGTAATAAAAGAAGATGACGTTTTCCAAAATTCCTATGATCTTCCAATAGATGCCTTTTCATTCCAGCTCCTCTCAATGCAGCATGGAGGGGAAAACTAAAACAGTCCATTTGGGACTGGGATATTTATAAATTATCTTAATCAATGATCAGCATCTTTTTCAAGGTTCATGATTTTTTCACAGCGATGTGGGCGCTTTGAGGGCAAGGCTAAATCTTGCAGGGGTCAGCAACCTGAGGCCCCAGAACCACATAAGGCAGACCTGGAGATTTTACAACCCACAGGCCACATCAGGCCCAAGGGCGGTCCCAGTCTGGCCCATGGCGATGGAGGGGTACAGGGTGGCATCGGTGGAGGGGGTGAGGCAACAGCTGAGGGTGGAGCAGCTGTGGCCAAAAAGGTCTTTGCACAATTTATCTGGCGTAACAATTGTGCCCTTTTCTGAATAGAAAAACTTTAATATAACTGAACATGGATAGGTCAGTTTGCATCACAAAGACAAACAAGGTATGGGATTCAGAGGCAGAAATCCTAAGTAGCATTCCACTCTGAAATATTTTATTATAGATTCTTCCTGTGTATTCTTTTAAGAAAACAATGAGGCTCTTTTATAGTAGTAGTGCAAACCTTTTTAGTGAGACAAAGCTATGTGGTAATCAGGATTCAGAAGTTTGTGCACTTCCCTGGCAAACATATTTTAGCCCATATTTTAGCCCTTTCAGAAAATGCTCTTATTTACACTTAAGTAAATCTTCACCTATATTATAACTCACAATCAGATAACAGCAAGAAAAGGTAACAAAATATATTCCAAAGTAAACTTCAATCAATCTGCAGACAAGTTTAGTTTTAGTCATTTTGGATCTTCACTCTAAAAAGCCCCAGCAGCCCATGGAACAATCCCTATCCAAGTACTATTTGGAGCAACATTTGCTTTGATGAAATACAATTGAAATTTTTTTGTAGAAAACATTCTACTAAAAATTAACAAAAGAATTAGACTCCTCTGTGGACTTCAGAAAACTGATAAACACTAGACATATTTCAAATGACATCCCTTTATCTTCTTAAGGACTCGATTAAAAGAATAGGGTAAAGCAGCCAAGCACACACCTCTCACCACTTGGCAAGGCAAACGTAAATGTGACCCACAGATCTTGGAGAGCTCTTAATGTACAAGATTTTTTCCAAGTTCTTTGTCCCATTCTACTGCATTTCGTACTTTTGCTCTTATGACTTTCACAGAACCCAATTCTTCTGGGGGAGGAAGCATCATTGCTGAGTTTGAAGCAGAGATGGGCAGCTGACTTAGCATGTTAATTTCTAGGAGATGGCAAGGACTCTCTCGGAGTTGGTGTAGAGAAATAGAAGCAAGGAAGAGATTAGGAAAACAGCATGGAATACATTGAGGGCAGTGCAGTGGTTATCCTGGATTTTTCCACAGTAAGGTTTATAGTAGAAAACAACAGAGTATTGTCCAGCTATTGGGATCACCATGTTGTATTCTGGTTTCTTCCTCCTCCCTAGACCAATAAGGCATTTAAATGAAACCAGATCCTCAAGTTTGTGAGTCAAGCCCCATGCCATGACACAAATATATGGAGGTAATCAGCCTTTTATTTCATACCTGAACAATGCAATTTTTGTCCCAAGGAGTTTACACTCACATTCATCATCTTATAGCCACAGGATTACAATACTGCACTCAGGAATGTCATAGATGGGGATGGGAAAGCAGTTTTTTTTCCTCTGGAAATAATATCAGCATTTTGGCAACCTGCAAGCTCTATGCCGAAAGGAGTTCCTCCAGTATCTAAACTGGTTGATCCTGCTTCAGAACTCCACCCTGGTATTAAAATGTGTTGCTGAAAACAAACAAATCACTATTTACATCTGACACTCCCATCCATGCATTCAAAGCATCTCCCTGTAGTATCAGAAGGAACAGAAACCACAATTGTACCAAAGCCCAAATCCAGTTTCGGCAGCGCATACACATTCAGAAAACACCCTTAATCCGTGTCTGTACTGATACTTCTAATTTAGCAGAACCTGAAGGAGAATATAGCTCAGATTTGCCTAACGCAACACCCTAAGAGTTTGCAGACTGCCATTACTGCATCTCAAAGTTTACTGAGCAGCCCATGGACTCACCTTCAACCACCGCATTGTGCCACACTTTAACTATTGTTTATTAAACATGCTACAATCCCAGTGGGCTCACATGAAATGGTAAATCACATCCATAGTTTGCAAACCATCATGACAAGATTCACACAATACTCCAAGCCGCATTATGGCAGAGCTTGCAATGAAGTAAATCAAACCAAACATTCTCATATGATCCAGGATGCTTACTGAAAATGGTGCAAGTTAGCTTTCAGCCAGTCCACAATTATACAGGTAGTCCTCGACTTACAATAGTTCATTTAGCGACTGTTCAAAGTTACAATAGTGAAAAAAGTGGGACATGACCATTTTGCACAGTTTGGACCATTGCAGGATCCCCATGGTCACCAGAATTCAGATGCTTGGCAACTGATTCATATTTATGACAGTTGCTGTGTCCTGGGATCATGTGATCACCTTTTGTGATCTTCTGATGAGCAAAGTCAATGGGGAAGCCAGATTCACTTAACACCCGTGTTATTAACTTAACAGTTGCAGTGATTCACTTAACAACTGTGGCAAGAAAGGCCATAAAATGGGGCAAAATTCACTTATCACATTTTTTGCTTAGCAATTGAAATGTTGGGTTTAATTGTAGTTGTAAGTTGAGGACTACATGTAGTTAGGAAACCTGCTATGTGACTTTGGCTCATTCACATTCTCAACCCAACCTTCCCCACAGGATTGCTATGGGGGATAACATTAAGATATTCAAACAGGATAACTTCAGCTATCTAAGAAAAGATAAAAGTACAAATGCTAATCACCACCTTCAATCTCAACTATGACTATTAGTGTATCACCAGCTGGTCAGCAATGTCTTATCTCTCGATAAAGGTCTCCCCTGAGACAGTGACACTTTGCATACCTGGATAATTAATCCTTAACTAAGAGTTAAGCATGCAGTGATCCCTGTGATATATTCAAAGCAATGTAGAAAGTGGGTATTATAATGAGATACAGGTAGTCCTCGACTTACAGCCGGTTGCTTAGCAACCATTTGAAGTTACAACTTATCTGAAAAAGGGGATTTAGGAACCCAAATCTGAAGTTTTGTCAATCATGCCCCTCCCACAGTCACATGACCGTTCTTTGGTCATTTGGCAACACGGCCACGTTTACAACTGTTCGCAGCATACCTTAGTCCCATGAGAGTGGTTTATAACTGTTTTGCCAAAAAAAAAAAAAAAAAAACCCCCTGGCAGAGACTTCTGAGTTTTTACAAAACTGTAAAGAACCATTGGTCCTTAACTTGAGGACTACCTGTCCAAAATAGCTGTTCTTTAAGATCGCAGTCAGTAGCTTGTATTACTGTCAGATGTAGGCCCTGCATCACAGGTGTAGGCCCTTTGATAAGTCAATACAACTAACCCTAGCTAGGTTTACATGTGACAGTTGCCTAGCTATAATTGTGGTTTGTGTGCCTTCAACTTAGCACGTGATATGAGCTAAGCTTCAATGAAACAAGGTTAGAAGGTGCAAATACAGATCAACAAACCAGGCTATAGCTGATCATGACTTGGTGCAACTCTAGAATCCAGCCATAAAAAAAAAAAAGTCAGTAGGAAGTAGATTGTTAAACAGAATCTCACAGAAGGCCACTTCCTAACTCAACCCAAGGAACACCGAGCAAACCATACCTCTACATTCAATTATCTTCTGCTAGTAATTATATTTGCATTATGCTCCCTATGACTGCAAACTGTTTCAGCCAGTCATGCAGTAAAGATCTGAAAGAATTACATCCGTGAAGAGGCTCAATTGAGCTTTAGGGACCAAGATCACCCTCTGTCGACCTGCATATGTCCAAGACATGACAGCCATCCACCATTTTAATTAGGCTTCATCTGAAGGAGAATTTCATGTCTCCCCTGTGGATTTAAAGATAATAAAGCAATCAGCTCTTCTGTTTGGAATGACATTTTACTCGTTAATCTGCAGCAAGCCCATGATCAGAAATTCTAGCTGTGCACAGCCAAGAGAAATAAAATAATATTAAGGAGGAAGGGGAAAAAAGTTTCCCCAAACTTGAAAGCATGGTTTTCAGGGGACAATTTCCTAATATTCCAGCCTTCTTCGGTATCTAATAACTTCCTTTCTATGCTAAAAGAAAACCTTACCATGAATAAGTTTGCTGTCCTGCTCTAATTTCATACAGGCAGAACTCAACTTAAGTGGTTAATGTCTGCACCTCTGCACAGCAGAGTGAATTTGCACCTCTTCACAGCAGAGGTTTCTGTTGTGCTGCAGATGCAGATTTCCAGACATCACTAGCAGAGGTGATAAGACTTCTATCAGTGCCACAGTGAGAGCTTTCAGGATGAGTCACCACAGAGGAGAAGTGGGATGATGTTGGCGGAAGGTGCCAAGCTTTCTCCAACCTCCCTCTGTAATTATTCCACATGTGTAGGCAAGCGATTGTAGAGGCAGCAGTGGTGAGGGGGAGGCTGTTAGTTCTTTCCACTCTCATTAAGTGTAATCATTCCAAGGATGAGTGCTAGTAATCGCAGATTTTTGGAGCTGAAGCCCTTCTAAGCAAAAACGGGAAAGTGAACATAGGAAAATTGGAGACCCAGGTCACTTAATACATTAAAATAAAATGAAGGTCATTGTGTAAGTGTTGGGGAATGTATGAATACTTTCCCTCTCTCCCTCTCTCTCCCACTTCTCCCTCACACACATACACACTTCAGAAAGCACTCCAAAAAATAACTGGTGGATCCCAAAGGCAAATAAATCCACAAAGCATAACATAGAAAGAAGAGCTAGTCTGGATAGAACCAACTGTTGCCTTTGTTATAGCTGAAATACACTTAAAACTACAAGGAAAAATATTGTGTATTGGAGAGTAGACAAGGAAGTTCTACTGACCTTGCCAAGTACTCTATTAGTTCTATTTCTTTGGTTCTAAAGTTTTAAAGTAAAATTCAGCTACTAAGAAGCAACTCAAAAGAGATGGCCACTGAGTGTCTGACATTTTTATTTCCCATAATATCTCAAAGCTGCTTTTTCAAAAGGAGAGAGAGACAGAGACAAAGAGAGACAGAGAGAGACAGAGAGAGAGAGAGAGAGAGAGAGAGAGGAAGACAGAGAAAGAGACAGAGGGAGAGAGAGAGAGAGAGAGAGAGAGAGAATGGGCACAACTTCTAGGTCCCTGCCCCACCCCTTCCTTATACTCAGGTTTCTTTTCTTTTTCTTTCTCCTTCTCTTCTTCCTTTATTGCCCTTTTGTGAAATAAGTGTTTGTGAACAGAGGCATACCCCCATAGCAACCAACCACTTTCTAGAAGCAGCTAAGATTCCTCAAAATTCCAAAAAAGCCCTCTTTCCCAATGGGAAGACACCTGATGTAACAGGACTTTTTTATTCTATAAATATGCAGATTTGCCATATGTTTGTGTAACTTTATATGGACTACAAAACTAAGTACTGTAGTGTTGACCTTACCTAATATTTAAATGGAAGATCACCAGGAAACACCCTGAAAGAAGGCAATGACCTACCATTTCCAGACCATTAGCAGAAAATGGCTTGACCTAAAGGAGACTTTGATGCCACACTGTAAATGAATGGGTGGATTACAACAAGCAGAAGGATGTAAACAGATTTGAGGGAGGGGCAATGGTATAATGATGGGTAGACTTTACAAGATCTATCCCATTAATTACTATGATTTTACATTGCCCAAATTATGCATGTATTATTTTCAATAAAGAATATACACATAATTTGGACAACCATAGTATCATAGTAATTAATGGTAAGACTCAGAAAATGAAACGGAATCTATATTGGTAATATACTCAACTACTATGACAAAAAAGTAATCCATTTACATTAATTCTCCAAGAGTTTAACAAGAAATTGCAAGAATGGGAGATTCAGAGAGAAGTATCCAGATTGCAGTATCCATTATATTCAATATAAGATTAAGATAATGTTGGAAGATTCCAACTTCCCATGTCTATTTTTTCAGGCTAAAAGATGGTGAAAAAACAGCCAGTATCTTGGTCATTATTATACAACTTTTCCAGTGTTGCTTTCCTTAGTGTGAATTGGAAAATACAGACATCCAAATAAGACAATTCTTAAAAGCCCCTGTGATCAAACATGGTATTTTTTATTTGGAAAGAACTAAAACAGCAAAAGCATCATGAACTGCTTCAGCATTTTTAGAAACAGGCATATCTACTGCCACGCAAGCTTAAGAGACCTTTCCCCACCTGGCCAAGTGCGTATTCCGATTCTTATTTCTTCTAATCTAAAAGAAATTTTTCCAAAGGGGGCTCAAGAAATCGCAATTCTTTGCCAGCCTATGCTGAAAAAAATAATAATATTAAAATCCAATCAAACAATTGTAAGAAGTGGCAGTGGTAGTGTATGCGTCAATTTTAATTTTTAATATAAATATCAATCAATAGAAACCATAGAAACACAAGCTCTTTTGGGGTTCACCATAATTTTTTAAAGTACGAAAGGGTCCTGAGAGAGAAAAGTTTTAAAAATGCTGCTTTAGAAGTCAGGCTCAGGGTTTCCATTAGATTTAGTTTAATTTGGTTTCCATTAGATTACTTTAAGCCCTTTCTTAAACTTACTAACTGAAGCTGTTCTTGCTTTGCCTCATATGGTGTCAGATGAGATGGAAGATACTAAGCAAACGAATGCCAGTCATAACCAAATACTTGAGGGGGGAGGAAGCTTTTCAGCTCAAGATCAAAATATTGCTTCTTTCCTTGTCATTAGAAGTGACACAGTGTATTCACGTTCTCTCTGTTCTTATAAGCAGACACTATGGCACACTCATCGCCAAACAGAAATAAAATATGGTTTTAGAACAGAAGTCGCCATTGTTGCTTACTCTTCAAGCAGCTTAAGCAAATGCCCAGATGACATATCTCAACACATCCAGAAAACAGCCTTCTGAATTTAAAACATACTGAGGGGATTCCCAGGTTGTCAGTCGATTATTAAAAATGCAGCTTTTAAAATCCCATGGTAAATACATATTGTAGAATAGTCTTAAGGAAAAAAAAAAAGGAATATGCGAGCTAACACTCTTCGCACAAAAAGGTCAGGATCTGTTCTTTTATCCTTCCATGGTACAGATCAGATATAGAATAGTGGATTAATATTACCGGAAGGCAGATCCTGCGCGGGCATTAAAGAAGACATGCTAATAATAAGAGCAGTTCAGATGGAAAAAGTATGAGGCTCCCATGCAACAGACACACTCAGGCAGAGGTTGTACAGCCATCTGCCTGGGCTGCTTGAATTTGGTGTACAACGCAGGGGGCTGGACGCTTCCCAACGCTGTGTCTCTATGGACATCATCTCATTTACAGCAAGATTGAAACCATCCTCAAAAGACCAATAAAAACAGTTAAGAATGCATACAATTCTCCATCCTCTTTGCAATCAGATTTGCTCTGAAATCTAATAAAACAGCAGAAAACATATTACAGAAGAGCAAGTTACAACAAGACACTGCTCTCTCTCTCTCTAATGTACTGGTTATCCTCAACTTACAAGCATTCATTTAATGACCATTCAAAGTTACAATGGCGCTAAAAAAAGTGACTTATGACTGTTTTTCACACTTTGACCGTTGCAACATCCCCATGGTCACGTGATCAAAATTTGGCCGCTTGGCAACTGGCTCATATTTATGATGGTTCCAATGTCATGCGATAACCTTTTGCAACCTTCTGACAAGCACAGTCCAGATTTACTTAACAATGTGTTAACTAACTTGACAACGGCAGTGATTCACATCACAACTGTGGCAAGAAAGGTCATAAAATGGGCAAAACTCACTTAACAATTGTCTTGCTTGGCAACAGCAATGTTGGGCTCAGTTGTGATCATAAATCAAGGAGTATCTGCACTTTAAATGTCCAGGTTTAGAGGCGTTGCTATGAATCCTACTGAGAGAAGAAACTAACCAGGGCATTTCAGTGATACTGTAGAACTACGTCTGCACCTAAGCACCTCTATTTGGGGAACCCAAAAACAAACCCAAAACAATCCCAAATTTGAATTTCAGTTTCAAGGCATTTAAAGATTCCAGTTCCAATCTGAAGCATGAAGAAGCTCCTTGCAGGGCTAAATGGTACTGATGGTCCCATGAAGGATAAAAAGATAACTGAAAGCCAAGATTTCATAAACTTCTTTTCAGTTAAAAAGCTGCCGCATGAGATACTGCCAGAAATGTTCTTCACTGTACAATGATTGCTGGGCAGCATCAAGTCAATCAAGATATGTTTTTTTTCCCCTTTCCTTTCAATATTAAGAAGGAAAATATCAGGTTGTCATGGAACCAAGTTCTCATTTCCTTTCTCAGAAGAAAGGGCATTGCACAGGTTTTTCAGACTTTTTCATAGCTAAGTGAATACATCAGTTTAAAATAAAACAAAGTGGGAAGATTGCTTAGACTTTCATCCCTTTAACTTCTCAGCATGGCTTCCAAGAAAGCCGAGACTTAAACAAGGGTTGGCCTCACACCTATTTAAAATAACACGGTTGTTTTAGAGTGGGGGTGGGGAACTATGGCCCCCTTATGACTTGTGGGAGTTGAAGTCCACAAGTCAGAAAAGGGCCGTGGTGGTTCCCCACCTCTGGTTCAGAGTAATGAACAACCGGAGTGAAACTACTACTGTCCCCTGTGATATAAGACCATTTTTTAAAGCCTTACTATCAATATTTATAAGGAATGAAGAGCATTGGTAGGACCTGTAATTTGTTTTGGCCTTATAAAGTTTTTGTAAAAATCTGTTTCGGTACTTGGCTTATACAAATAAATGGAAGCAAAGGAAAACTCAATTTGAGACAACTGTATCAAAAAATGAAACATTTCAGTACCTCCCCATTGATGGCTGAACTCCAATCACCATTTAAAACTAATAATTAACTATCCTTTTAAATAAATTGCAGGCACGTAGTAAAGTTTCTATACAGTAGCTTGCAGCATCATAGCAGCTGTCATTTTCAAATTGTAGTTTTAATAGTTTCATGAAATATCAATAATTACAACCTTTTGATTTGGTGGTAAACAATAAATATGTTAAAAATAATGGACAATTGCCAGTTCTGATCCTCTCCTCTGAAGCTTTTGATTTAATCGTGGATGCTTCTTTCCCAGCTATAATTCAACCTGTATAACAGACAGCCATGAACACACTTCCGTTTCCCTCCTCAACATGGTTCCCCACCCACCCTAGATTTGTTAGATTACATTTCACAACATTTTCAGCTGGCATGACCAAAGGCACATCTGAATATCATCAGGCTGGCTTAAATTGTCTTTATTGATTTTTTTTTCTCTCTTAGCTGTTCCCAGAAAACAGATTGAGTTATGTGCTGAGCAAAGACTCACATAGAATTGCTTCAAAAACTGTACTTTCTTGTATGCGACTAATGATATGTATGCCAGTGGCATAACAAGAAACTCTTTATTGCTATTTAATCATTTACGGGAAGCTGAAAAGGAAAGTCAGATCAGGGGAAAAAATAGATTGTATTATATATTTTCTGAATTCATATATTGCTTTAAGGAATGTTTTAACTATGGTTCATAAAATCAATTGAGTTCATAGAATAAGCAAACTCCAAAAGAGCCATTATTTTGGTTTAGTCCTCTGTACAAATCCAGCCATTGAATATGCAGCAATGGTCACTTTGCTATTTTCTTGCATGATAAGGTTAAATTCTTATTTTGCTAAATCTTCCAGTGGCAGCAAATTTAATTTGGCAGAAAATCTTACGCGCTGAGAAAGCTGTAGATAGCTTGACAGCACAACAGAGTTCAACGATGCATATAATCCAGGTAAGTGGGGATACCCGAAGCAACCTTATTAAGCAGCTGCTTTGTGTACAAGTCCAGTAGAGACCAGCGTGTCCTATATGGGGAGATCCCATTTGCTTTTCCTCCTTTCAAAATAGGGGAGCCTTAAGCTATTGCTCTACTTCCACCACAGCCTCGTCTCTTTGAAGAGAATGAAGCAAACTATTCATAGAAACAGGCATCTACCGGCACAGCAAAGAGAAAGCAAGCTCACAATAACACTGTGCCTGAACTCCCAGAGAAAGTTACCTTTCCTGAAACCGTGCCATTAGTGGAGCTCTTTAAGAGACAACAACTTCAGCAGCAGCAGCAACTTTCCTTCAGAAGTCATGGCCAGCATGCTTGATTTTGGAGAACTGGCAATTTCCTTCTTCAGGCTCATCTCCCTTCCTGTTTGTACAGCTCAAGGCACTCCTAACCCTCAGCCACCCTACTCACCCTCGGTTACACGTTACCAGTGCCATTCTGGCTGCTACTAAGAAAAACATAACGCAGCATAACTTCCAAGCCCATTTCAAATGCTTTTATAAACTGGGATAAAATATGATTTAATAAGTAAGGGCATCGCTGAGATCCAATTTTAAGATAGGTTTTTTTTTGGGGGGGAGGGGTTTTAAAAAAAGTGCTTTTCAGAATGAGTCTGGTTCTCCCATAAAACTAAGCCATTATTCATATAACATGTTAAACTATTGTAGTTGGTTAACATCAAGGCATGCGACTTCCTTAACTCCATTTTGTCTAGATCCTTAACCATGGTTAATAGCTTTTCTTTGGTTACTTGGCAAAGAAGCTGCCATTTCTATTAGGCAGTGGTCAGAAATGGTGGGTGGGGGGCATTCCTGGATATCTTAGCTAGAAAAGTCACCAACTCTTACTAAGGAACTATGAGTGAGGGGGATAAGAAGATAATGCAATGTAACAACTGGACTCATTTAAATATGTCAGACAAACATATTATATGAACTTATTGGCTTAATATAATGTACGAACTCATGCCAAGAAACAATGATTACAAGTCACAAGGCTGAGTTCATACACCATCTTAAAATAAGTAGGCTAAAGTACTTTCACTTTTAGAATGTGGCCTTGACCTGCCACATAAAGTCTACTGCAATGCTGGAGTTTACAGAAGTTGTAAGCTTCAGCTTACAACTTACCATCTGCAGTAAACATAACGTGACTTGTTTGGATTAGTAAAATGTATAAACCAGCCCGTGTGATGTACAAATCCTGTTTTGCAGTTTAGCATTGTATTGGTCACATCTCTTCAACTTTTAACTGTGATTAAAACAAATTTCACTATCTGTAAAAACCAAACTTCCTGCCATGGAAAAGCAGATTTACGATGAGATTTCTTAAGTTGGTTCAATGTTTTAAGATAGCCTTGCCTGACTTAGTGCCTTCCAACTACAGTATATTGGATTGAAACTCACATAAATTCAAGAAATATTTTGTTTCTTTGTTGATGGAAATTGTAGGAGTTATAGTTAAGTACCACACAGCCCAGCGATCTATTGAGAGGCCTACTGGCAGTGTAAATATTTCTGCTGGAAAGTCAATAGTTGAGACCTCACTTCAACCTTACCTCTACCTCTCTCTTGGCCTTTATCTTTTGCAATGTAAGCTAAAGAATTTTGATTTATTTTTACTGGTCTGTCATAAGAACTGCAGATAAAATGTACAAAGAGCACTCTGAATACTTTATGCACTTTACTAATGCTAAATTTCAATAAATCTAAGTAACATCCCCATCTCAATAGTTTTTCATGAAAGGCAGCAAAAAAACAACAAACAAATAATGAGAAAGACCAGCTACGTATATGTATTCTTAAAACAAGTCAATAAGAATACTACTACGAGGCTGATCCTTAGACTGTCAGAAGAATGAAGGCAATTTCATTCACAAGGTTACTTAAGGCTCATTTGAGGCATATATACAACTTTCTTCTTTTGTACTGCTACAATCACACCTCTGAGGATCAAACCCAACATTACTGTGGAAGATGCTACTGGAAAGTGAGCAAGCTGACCACAGCTGTGCAGGAGATTAAGTGTAGTGTGAAATAACATAGCAAGTAAACAAGATGTGAGCAGCTTGACTTTTTCTCTGTCAAACGCTACCAGTCAACATTAAACCTTAGTTTAGTTTGGCTGTTGGCTGAATCAAGGCATGGAGTAGATATAAACAGTGTGTATGCCAGGAAGAAAGTTTAAGAACCACAATGGGCATTTCCAATTATTTTTTCCCTGCAATTAAAAAAGGGATATTTATAACACTAAGAAATATAAGAAAACTAATGAAGGAGCCAAGCAACCTAGAACTAAGGAGAAATTTCCTGACAGTTAGAACAATTAATCAGTGGAACAACTTGCCTCCACTGGTTGTGAAGGCTCCAACACTGGAGGTTTTTAAGAAGAGATTGGACAACTCTTTGTCTGAAATGGTATAGGGTTTCCTGCCTGAGCAGAGGGTTCCTCCAAGATCCCTTCCAACTCTGTTATTTTGTTATTTCTGTGCAGCAACCTACAGAGTTTTGATTTAGAGATAAATTTAATAATCTGCACCTAACACAGAAGACACTGATATCCTTTATCTTGCTTGCCAAACATATTCCACTGCAGCATGGGAACAGTGGCATATAGCTACATAACTGTTTCTTAAGCAAATGGAGACCCATACCATGCAGCACATAGAATTATTTCTACTTGGTATAACTCCCAACTGCCTGGGCTGCCATGGCCAGTGGTGAGGGTTGCAGCACTGTGCAGCTCTGCAGAATCCTAGGGTCCACTGCAGTGGCTGCATATTCAGCAAACCCTTGCAAGGAGAAACAGTGAGTCATTGCTAAGCTGTAATTCATGGTTTACAAATCACCCTGATAGAGAACATACATTGTACTCAGCCTTGAGGTGACTTTTGCCATTCTGGTTTAAGCCATCAGAGCTTGTTGGATAAACCAAGTGTAGACAAGTACTGCCTTAGTGTAGAAAAGTGTCATTGTCCCAAGCAACACTATAGTCTTCTACTAATTTTGAGTTGGGGGTGTAATCTCTAAAACAGTCTTTGGCCAATAAAGAAAAAAAAATCACAAACCACTGTAGTTAGAAGGAATGGCCTTGAGGAACAGGAAGAAGAGCTGCTACCAAAACAACAGTCACATAAAGGAGGACAGAGTCCTGGGCAGGAATGGAACCTAAGCAAATGTTTCAGAAAAGATCTCCTCAAAAATAAAAAAGAGAAGAGAAGGGAAGTGCATTCAGACTTGAAAGATTTTATTATTGTAGCTTTGCAATAGAAATAGCAGTGCAGGAGATGACCAGTCTGAGCCTGAGGGAGAGGTCAAAGGTGTCATCAGTCATGAGTCTCTTCACACCCACCAGAGATCTAATTCCAGCCCACCTTCTACTCTTATCTACCGTCAATATACTTGGGTCATTAGTAGTTCAGATTCTTGCAGATAGCTGAGACTTGCAATAAATCTTTATACCCATTTGAACAGCCTGGATCTCCTGATTTCCCTGGCCCTTGACAAGCAGTGACCTAATCTAATCTGTCCTGAAGGCCTGGCAACCCAAAACTGGGGGAAAATGGAAAATTCTGATTCTTCCTGCGTGCACAAACCACTCATATCCATTTGGCATTATTGCTAGAGCCACTGCAGCCTTTGAACTCATCAAAGGTATTAAAGGTAGCCAATGGCAACCAAAATATTTATGTTTATATAGATATTGAATTTTTATGTTTTACATTGTATAAAAAATAATTATATATATATACAACAAAAAGGTATTAAAGGTAGGCAATGGCAACCAAAAGATGCCTATTACTGGTTTAGCATGGTGTGTAAATCCAGCCCCTGGACCAGGCAAGCTTCTCCAAGTACTGTACCAACACAATTGTCATCAGGTCTATATTTATCTTTCAATAAGCTTCAAATGATAACTAACAGCCCTTATTGCAACATAATGCATCTACTTAGGACTATGGCATTAAAAACCACAAGAGTGCACCTCCTTGCTGACTTAGGGTGCTCTCCAAAGCTAAACAAGGCCAACTTTGGTTGTCCTTGGATAGACGACCACTTGGAAATCCCAGGGTTGCAGATAAGAAACTTTACACGAAAAAAACAGAGCTCAGAGAAAACTGCACAGATCGTAAGCATTAGCTCAAAAGCATTTATATCTTCTATAAAAACCAAAACAATATATGTCCCTCCACGACTGGACTCTACCGAAACATGAATATATGGGTGTTAATCATGATAAAATTGAGTCTTGTTGAAAACTAACTTTGCACAATGGGTTTCCAGAGCTCTTAAAACTATTTTAAAAAGCATTTGCCTTATTGCAGGGAGCAGATATTATTCAACATAAGAAAAATATTGTGTGGTGGGGATGATTTCAAAGTTACTTGGATCCAAAAATTACAGTACATAAACTTCATTAAAAAAAAAGAAGGAAGGGAGGAGAGTAGGTCTTACCGAAAGATAGAACCTGAAATGGCCAAGGATGACTTTATACCAAAACATGAAAAAAAGCAAGGACAAAGAACAAAAAAAAAAGGAAAGCTTTTCAATATCACACAGGGCTAAATGGTGGGAGTCTAATACTTTAGCTGCCTCATTCTTCTCCTAGATAACTTAATGTTACACTAATTTAAATGAAGGAACAGAGACTGACCCCAGACAACACAGTAACTAGATCTAGTTTAATGCATGACAGCCTGCATTACATTCCTAAGTTAAATAAGATTTGATTAAGTGTGGTTCGCAGGGTCTACTGAAGTAGAACATATCAATTTAAAAGAATGTTTTCAGTAAGATATATATATATATATATATAAAAAAATAAAAATAAAAAGATTTGACACAAAACAAATTACTGGCCTAATGATATTTCTTGTTGAAGTACAGTATCTGTAACTGGAAAAGGGGGCCAAACAGTGTTCTCAAATGCACATACTCTAACTTTTGACAAAAACACAGAAGTTACACCAATGTTCCCATACACATTAGGGACAAGGGGGTCAGGGTAAACAACCATATGCTAACTCCAATACACTTGTTTCCATGCCCAAGATAGAAAGTATACTTCTTCTTTCAAGTATGACATTGTGTTGGAAGGCTTCCATCAACAGCTCTCTTTCTCTCTCTCACCCTCTCCCCCTTCCGCCCCCGACAGCACCATCTGTGCTCTCAGGCTAAGATTTCTACATGTGACATATGTGCAGGTGGTAAATAGTACAGATCTATTCACATATAGCACTGGATTAGGCATGCAGCTAAATTATTGCACTTCATGCAAATAAGCCATGAAGAACCACCTGAATTAGCAGTTCCTTGCTTACTAAGGGATAAATGCTTTTGAATGGCATGCTAGCCAACCAGCTATTAACTCAATGAGTGTAATAAGGGTTGTTTTTGTGTAATTGCCATCTTATGCCCTCCTAGAATTATGTTCCAATATGAATCTACCTTCCTTTAAAATAACCTATTTCTTACCGACTTGGTCATACCAATTAAAATACAACCAATGAACCCAATAATGTAACAATTAAAATGACACCACTGAAGGGGAAAAAGATGTTTATTCATGCAACTAACATGCTGGGAGCAGTGATTTCACCTAGCAGAGAAACAGTTTAGAAGGGCAGCATTTTCTATTCCACAAAAAACTCAGAACAGCTTCTACGGAAACCATGAATACCTAAAAGCATGAGATCTCAGCTTTTAGAGGAATCCAACTCTGTAATGTTACCAATGTCCTGGGACTTTTACAATTCTGAATGCAGAAGTCCTTTTTAAGATCAGTGCATTCGATTAGAAACCATATCCAAAGCAAAGAAAGGATGATTATTATTATTTTTTACCACAGAATCTTGTACCAGGAAGTATGTGTTGACATGCAGGGAGGGATCGTTTCTGTCCTTTAGCATTTTTTTCCCCCCAGAATGAATTTTCCAACCAGAACAATAAAGAATCCAACGTAGAACATTGATTTTCATTTTAATACAAAAAGAAATACATTATTTAAAAAAATACTCCCACATACAAATCACCTGTACTCTTACATAAGCTATCTTTTCCCACCACTTTTTAAGGACAAAATCTATTTTCCCCCTATTTAGACAAAAAGGAGAGGCCAGAGGAGAGGCAAAAAGGCAGAGAGAGGGAAGAGCACCAATCTTAATGTTAAATAAAGGGATGATATTTCCTCCCCAGGAATACCTGATAGAGAGCAACTAAAGCTTCAGGCCAATGCAGTGGATATCAGCCAGGTAGAAGAAAGAAGCTAAACGCTGTTCTTTTGCCTAAAAACTGGAATTCTTTTGAAGCAAACCTACAAGTACACCGTACTAAAAAAAACGAGCTCGAAGAGAGGAGATTGGAGTTGCTGCTTTCTCGCTTGTTTGGCAAATTAGCTTGTTCTTTATGGTTCGCTCCCCCTTTTCCCAGGGAAACTCATACACACCCGCGAATCGCTCACACATACACAAACGCACACATTCTCTTCTCGCCCCAGGAAATATGATTTTCAATCAAGTCTCCACAGCACCACTTCACAAGGACAAAACAAAACAAAAAAAACAAAAAAACAGCTGCGAAGGAGTTTAGGTGGAACTGGGTTATATTCTTTCGGCAATTACGAAACGATCAATGCCGAAGCAGGCGAGGAAGCAAGCAAGCCAGCCAGCGCTGGGCGGCAGAATCGGGAGAGTCCAAGAAAGATACAGTAGATTTATTTTAGGTTTTTGTTTTTTGTCTAAAAAAAAATTCGCTTCAAGGTGAAAAAGACACCCGCCGATAAACAGGACTGAAAGCCCACCGCGACCTGAACAGCTGGGGGAGAGGGACGTCCCGGGTGAGAAGTGCGAGCAAGGAAAGGTACAAAAATCCTGCAACAGGTGATCGCCACTCCGCAAAGCACACAAAGGAAAACGAGCAGGCATCGCGGCCGGGCAGCGGTGGAAGAAGAGTGCGCCAAAGGCAGGGAGTCCCGCCACGGCTAAAAGGATTCAGGCAGAGCCCGGGACGGGGCGGGAAGTTGCTCCAAATGCCACGGGCGCGGCACAGCCTGATGCCCGCGTCCTACCCCCGTCCCTCTCCCGAAGACGATCGCCTCTAACCTTGTAGACATTCTCGGTGACCCTGTGCACCTCTTCCGAGCGCGACATGACGGTGCCGGGGGCTCCAGGAAACACCATGGACTGGTCAGGACGCAGGGCTCCACGGAGAGCGCGGGAGAACGACGGCCGCCACCACAGCTAAGATCCGTGGACGGTGCAGGCGGAGCGACTGCGAGAGGCGCGACGCTTTATATCGCCTCTCAGGGCCGGGCGCATCCCCCCCCCCCCCCCC
>JANHFL010002181.1:0-18342 GCA_032468155.1 Oxyrhabdium leporinum
GAGAACATATCTAAGTAATGAGAACTATCTACTAAGAGATGTGCAAGGCTTCAGTGCCAAAGCCAAAAGATGCCTTCAAGTGGGAATGGGTGTGCACACTGCACCTCCTTAAAGATGCAGTTTCTTTAAAGTGATATGAATGCACCTGCCCACTCTGAAGCATATTTTTGGCTGCAGGTCTAAAGTATTGCATATCCTAACCACCTAAAGAAAACATAGTTTTTTGTCAGCAAGCATGCCTGGTATATAAAAACAATCTTTTTCAGTGTTTCTTGTACTTTGTAAAAGTTCTAAGTGTAAAAAAAAAATCCTCATCTGTAAAGTTTCATTTTTCTTAAGTTGTGAAGTTATCTCCTTTATGATGACTTCCATTATATAAGAAAAGCTGCTTCTAGCACTGTATAGAAAAGACCCAAACTTCAGAAACTTGGCAAAACTATTAATACAGGACATCTTGCAAGGAAACTGATCCTGGACACAACCTTAAACTCACACTTTGTACTAGGCAGTGCTATATACTGTACATTTGGAGTGTAGATTGCAGAAAAGTTACAGTTTTATCCTCACTGAGATATACAGCAGAAAAACAAGTGCCAGAATAGAAGAGATCTCTGAACTCAGAGAAGCAAATTCCTTAGTAGGAGTTCATATTAATAAAATTTGTTTATTCCTTGCAAAACTTTCGTCACAAAAAGCAACTTCAGAACATTATATAATTTGGTGAAAACTGTTAATAGTGGACAATAGTGACTATTGTAACGAGTTGGGAAATGTGTGACCTTTCAGATACTACTGTATTATAATCTCAGCATCTCACAGTATTGTCTATAGTGGCTGAATTCACTGGAAATTGGAGCTCACTAACATCAGATTCATGACTCCTGCTATGGTAGCTTTATTAATATTGCAACAAGGCTGAAGAGTTACACATAAGGTGTTCCATGGTATGCTTATAGCTGAATGAATCACAATATATTCAGGCATACTACTGTAGAAGCTTTTGTAAATATTCAAGTAAGTACCATGGAGTCTGAAACTTTCTCCACATGCCTAATATGCCATAGTTGTTCAGGCAAACTGGGTCACAACACAAAAATGAGAGGATATAGTTCATGACCATAGAAGTTTGACTTCCACTTGGGATTTCATCATCATGAATTTTTGCAAAATCAAAGTAGCAGGTGATTCATCATGATAAGCTAAGGCCATGTCCTACAGAATCAGCTTCCTGAGTTAGGCTAGTGCTGCTCAATTTACAGCCACCTTCCTTGGTTGACAACATGCCAAAGTGACTATTACTGATTTATTCCTCTGGATTAACCTACCAAATTTAACTGACTAGAAGATGCAGAAGCAATTTTCTTTGGTGGGTTAAGCAAAAAGGGTATTTTTCAGAAACAAGAAACAAACTCAGCAATAATTCTTTAGAAAGAAAAGCACTGATATAAATTCTGCTTCCCAACATTGCAAAAAGAGTAACTTTCCAATCATCTACAGATATAATACCTCTCCAAGTAATATGTAGAAGTAACATAAAAAGGTAAACAAGCAAAAATTTGCAAATTATTCAAAATTAATCTCTCTGGGCTCTTCAAGAGTATGCAAATAAGATACTATTAATTGTAACACTTTCTGGATAAATACATCTGTTATTTAATGATTTCTAAATAAGAGGGCTGATAGAGAAGGGATTTATATTTATCTGAATTTTTTCTAAAGCTTTTGAAAAATATCAAAGAGGTTATAAGAACTTCAAAAGGAAATTGCAACATTAAAATAATGTTTGAAGTGCAGTTTAAAGCAATACAATAATATGATACTAAACAGAAATGTTGGATTCTACTGGACCCATCAAGATCAAAAGGGAAAAGTTTTTCTTTAAAGTCTGGGAGGTAGAAGCTTACAAGTGAAGATCAGTTAAATATATTGAATGCACAGACTGGAAGCACTAGATATATTAAACCGGTACAGTGTAGCAGGCAAAAAACATATAACCTCATAAACAAGCCTAGAATATGTGGTAGTAAGATTTAATAATAAATTAGGCTGGAACTTCAAACAAATCAGAATGTGCATGTGTGCCTACATTGGCTCTAGTAAGATGATACCAGGACACGTCAGTTGAGACTTATTTTTTTCCTATGGAGGTAGTCCTCAGTTACTTTGGGACCAGCAACTCTATCACTAAGTGACAAAATAAAACACCAGTGACTGCACCTTACAATATCAGTTCTAGCTGCAGTCATTATGCAAATCACCCATTAAACATAATGTATGTGACTATGGCTTGGGACTTCCTACTGGCTTTTCCATTGACTCTGCTTGTTGGAAGCCAGCTCTGAAGGTCGCAAATAGAGATTACATGATCATGGGATGCTGGGACTGTCATACGTGTACCAGTTGCCAAGCACATAAACCATGATTATGTAATTGCAGGGACACTGAGATGGCTAATGTGAGGATCAGCTGTAAATCTCTATTTTCAGTGCCATTGTAACTTCAAATGGTTGCTGAATGAGCAATCAGTAAGCAAGGACTACCTGTACAATGCATTACCAAGGAAAAAACCACAGCTGAAGCTTCAGTATTGCTGACCAAAGCTGCCTACAGTAATGGCTTCGTCTTGCAGCTCAGTCGGAAGTCCCACTTACCTGAAGATTTTGGAGTATGCGTGCAGGGGTAACACTCTTGGGAATGACAACTACTTTCCGCTGAACTTGCCATCTGTCACAGAATTAAACAACAAGCTGTGATTTTCTCATTCAGGGTAAACAAAATACAAAGTGTTCTATTCTGACAGGGAAAATAATATTTTCTCTACAAGGCTACAAAACTTTGGGCTCAAAGTTAAATATAATGCCATTTTAAACATAGAATATAGCATACTAATTAGGGTTCTCTGAATGGAACTTCAAAGAGTATTCCTAGAATCCGAGGTTCTTTTAAAAAAACTAAGCTGCTACCTTGCTTTTGCTAATTTAATTAAAATGTTTGTAAAGCACCTTCTATTGCAAATCTCCATTTTAAATTACAAAGTTATTTTCAACGGAAGAATAAAAACATTAATACGGTACAGTAAAATAATACTGCACTATTAACAAAATATAATATTTATTTACATAGCAAAAATTAACATTCTTTTTCCTCTTTCTTATTTATTTATATCCCTCCTTTATTATTTTTATCAATAACTTCAGGGTGGAAAACATGTCTAATGCTCCTTCCTCCTATTTTTGCCACAACAACCACCACCACCTTGTAAGGCGAGTTGGGTTGAGAGTGTGTGAGTTGTCCAAGGTCACCTAGCTGGCTTTTCATAAAACTCAGTCTCCTGGTTTGTAGGCTACCAGCTTAACCATTAAACCAGCTTCATTTCTCACTCAGGGAATTTTTGATTCTAAAAAACTTTGCATTAGAAAGGTCTCAGATTCAATCCCTGACATCTTCTTATCGGTGCTTGTTTGAAAACTGGAATGCCTCTGCAGCATGGCCTAAGCCCTAGGGCTAGGTAGACCAATGGCCTGACTTGGTACTGGGATTATATTTCTACACTCTGACCTTTCAGGAGGATACTAAATTCACTTAGTCATCACAATCACTGCAATATTTCAGCATTTACACAAGCAAAATTCAAATGTTTACAAAATCGGGAGTGGTTGAAATCCTTTTGCCATCATACCATAACATTGTAACACCAATTTGTACTGTACAGTGTTTAGCTAAATGTATTAATGGGGAATATAAAGAGTTTTAGGGTCTAGCTCTCTGCTCTTTCAGATCTCTAATGTTGATCTCTCAAAAGGCTAGTTTATTAATACCTGAGAAGTATCTGAGCAGGCGATTTCTTGTACTTTTCTGCCAGTTTCTTTATCCCAGGTTCTTCCAGCAATACTGGCTCATCTGGGTGCTTCCACATCCTGTCAGATGAACCAAGAGGACTGTAAGCAGTTACCACCAGCCCTCGCTGATGGCAATGAGCTATTAGTTCTCTCTGGACTAAGTAAGGATGACATTCCACCTATTAAAAGCAATATACAATAGTGAGAAGGTTGGTGGATAAGCTCCAATCATTGAAAATTTAAGGGAAATTAAGTCCACCATGATCTGCAGGTTGGTGGCAAATGTGCACCTAACATTCTGGCACGTTGTATTGAGCTAGAGTCTATACTGTACTCTATATTTTTGTCTAGCTTAGATGAATATTCTATGACAGATGAACTATATAAGCAGAGATCACTAAAGCATTTTCAACGTATATCTTCTTTTGAAGAAACTTCTCTTCATTTTAATGTTAAAAATGTGTAGAAATGGCTTTGGTAGAAATTGTGTGTGGCTTGTAAGTTGTGCTACATTAACTAGAAGTAAAATAACTTCACCAACTGCATTATCTTCACTTTGTGATTACAGTACCGTAATTACATCCATATCCTGGTCCCTAAGGGTAAACCTTCAGAATAATACAAGCTGTGAAACAGAAGGTATCACAGGGGGAAAAAACATGAAAATGACTCTTCTTCCTATACCTTCATTTGCTATGGCTGGAGTTGGACATTTCTGACCCTCCTAATATCCAGCCAGCTCTGCCAATGGCCAGGGATCAAAGGAGCTGTATTCGGCAAGATCTGAAGGTTCATAAATCCCCCATTCCTGTTTTACTTGATTTTAAATTGCTTCTGTAAAACTAAGTGGCTTTATTGTTAATAAAAACACACTTTTGGCTCTCCAGCAGCTCAAATGAAAACAAAGGAACTAACTTGAGTGATGGGATTCCTTCTTCTACAAGGTAGAACATTCTGTCTCTGCCTCTACACTTTTAACGCAAAGGTACACACTCAAATTACTTTGTAGGAGGGGAAAAAGGTGCCCCTTCCCCACATCTTGGACATGAGACATTAACATCAGAAATAAAGGACTTGTGCTTTCTCCGTCTTTCAGATTGGTTTTAACTTAAAACTATAATGTGGAGGATATATGATGAAGGAGGGAGAAAGAAAGAAAAAAAAACCTGGAAAGCAGGAGTTGGGAAAACTGGCAGAGCAGAATAAGGAATAGGGATGAGACAGCAGAAGTAGGTTGAATGCTAGCTGCCTTGGTCACTAATCCTGCAAGCTACGGGCAGGAGGGAGGCGATACGGGGAAAATGATGCACTGTGTAAATGACACTAATTTAGCTAATTTCTCACTCCATTTTCCTGGAGTGGAATTAAGGCTGAGGACTGACCGACCTGTTGATTTCCTGCAATATAGAGCTGGCTCTGAAGTGGTCTGATCTTGATAGGATACAAGAAAATAGAAACTCCATATGCAGGAAGAAAAACACTGAGATAGGACATGGCAGCAGACTCAAAGCTTTACTGTGAGTTGAAGATAATGTGAGGAAGTGCAGAACATGAAAAGAGAAGGGAATGCTAATAACAATGGAGAAAGGAGAACTGGGACTAGAGAATAGGAGGTAGTGGCCTGAGTTTTTTGATGGATTGTGGAATATTGCAAAAAAGACTGAGTGGGCAGAGACAGAGTGATATTAACCGGCAGATTTATGTTGATGGAAAAGATGGATAAGGTTCACTTGAAGAAAGACAGGGCAGTGATGAATAGTAACTTTCTGCATCATCAAGGCTCCATGGAAACAGAAGTGGTTTCTTCACTGCCATTTCTGGAGGGACTCAAATAGCTGAGAGATGGTATGTTGAAAGAGTAGCAAACTTCATTGTATGTATGGGAAATCTGGACCAGCACTGGGACATGGCAAAAGCAGGTGGAATGGAGGACCAACTTTCGAAGGAGGAAAAGGAAGCTTACAGCATGAGGGAGCCAGGAAGAGTAGATTGAAAAAAACCCCCTAAGGGTGGAATTGGCATGGAAAGTTACACTGATTTTAATGGGGAAGGGGATGAGTGGGAGAAGGCCTAGTGGGAGAAGGGGAGGAATAGCGGGAGGGTGCCCATGGCCCATTCTGCTAAGGTAGCTATATTCTAAATGGCAGAATGATTTTCACAAATACAAACAGGGTGGTAACTGGACTGAAAGGCTGGGGATACCCTGTATTGAGAGGAGAGACAGGAGAGGACAAACTCCTGGGAAAGGATCAAAGTAATGATGTGCAAAGGGGGCATAGTGAAGACAGACTGCTACAGAGAAAAGTAAACTGGATATCTGATACCAATCCCCATTTCTGTCCCCAGCCCCAACTAAAATCCTGGATTCTGAATTGCTGGCGAATTTAGCCTCCAGTTGATTCTTTTCAATGGCAGTTTTATTTGGAATAAGAACATGTCCCTACATGGCCTTGGGATGGAGGAGGCAGCAGATCTGCACAGACATATACCTTTAAGACTGGATTAGGTGAGAATGAAGGATTGCTTCTGTCTAAGATCTGCCTGGTCAGGTTTCAGGAGCTATACAACTTTGATACCAAGGCTGGGAAAGAGGAGAGGCAATAACATTCAATTAGAGGGTGATGTAAACAGATGCACTCTTGTAGTAATCACTACATCTAAAGACCTGTATATGAAACTGGGTATCAAGAACAAGCAGGGGAACTGTTAATGTATCTCTGCTGGCTAGCATGCTTCCAGAACTGCTTAAGATTGCCTAGCTTTCAACCTACTGGAAGAATGTTATAAGGCAACTTACTAGTTTATAGCTGCATGTTTATTTTTTATGACCACCATGAAACCATGGTTTGCTCCAAGTTACCACAGTCCCTACTCAGACTGGAGTTACATATTAGATTGGCTTTTACTGCAGATCAACTCGACATTAATACCAATCCTTTATAATGGTCAGATCACTTTCTGATATCATTGATATTCAATGGCCACTAACAACCCTGTAGGGAGGAAAGAAGCATTAAAAGGTTGGCCCCAGGTCACTTATGAGTCTGCTTGGATTCAAGGGACAACATGGGGAGTTTCTTATCAGTCTATTGAGGAGTGTGTAATTGACACTCTTATTTGAATTCAGAAACACAGAACTGAGGAAGATACTTGACAGAATGCCTGAGCATCCTCTCCCTGTGCATTGATTGGGGGGAGGGGGGAGTCCTCTTTGATTTAGATAGATGCTTCAGAAGGTAGTACAGGAGACACCTGCAGCAATGGCGATGAAAAATAAAAAGGAGGGTGACTGAACACAGGTGGCAGAAAAGGTGATAAAGCTTCAATATTTGTTCAGTTAGTCTATTGGCAGAACGCCATCCAGCAACCTTATTTAATGTGACCTAAATCATTGTTGGGTACTCCAGTAGGCCACTATGACTACTTTACTAGATATTTTGCAGACAAAATAATTCTTATCTGTTCAGATTAAATGCTTATAAAGTCTTGTAACATCTTGCAAGGTCATCTGGAACTTTTTCAAGCCTATGACAGCTGAGGTCAGGAACAGAGTCCTCTCTTGGACTTAGTACATGTGACCAGAGAGGAGATAACAGGTTGGATACAGGAGTGGTGAATGAATCCTTGAGAGGAGTGGTGTTGTTGGCATCTTTGAAACAGGAAGGCGTAGTGCACCCCTCCTTAAGAAGTCATTTCTTGACCCAGTTATCTTGACATGCCTCTCAGAAGAAACACAACTTTTTTCTTTTACACATTCTCTTTTCCTTCTCCTATCTTACCTGTAGAACTGCTGGCTTAACAGAAGCTATGCTGAGAACATCATCAATCTGTCGACTATTGAAATTTGAAAGTCCAATAGCTTTCACCAAGTCTTTTTCCACCAATTTTTCCATAGCTTTCCATGTATCTTTGTAGTCAATGTAATCATAACGCATTGTACCATCAGGATTCTTGGGGAAGAGATTATTTCCTCGCCTATTATAAAAAATAGATAGCAAATCCATTGGAAACACCTTTAAGAACAAATACACTTCAAAATAATTACTTAACAACTAATTATTAGCTTACATTTTATAGCATTATGAACTATATAATTTTTCATAGTATTGCAACCATACAACTATACGAACTATAAATTAATACTAGCCCTCCAGAATAAACATGCAAAACAAAATCATTCTAGGAGTCATATGTAATTTTTCTTAGAGCCTTAGCACTATGCTGAACAACATCAATATTGTGATAGGAGTTGGATCATACATAATTTCCACAATGTTCATTTCCCCCCCTCCCCCATTTTAAAAAAAGAAGTAAATTGCAACCTCTTTCCCTCTCTGTTCCCCTCCCCTATGCCCCAGGTTTAACAAATAACAAATTGTGATTTAAACTCTTAATGTTTCTCTTATTAAAACGCACTCGAAGGCATGTGGCCAGTGCATAAGGTAGAGATCTAGGTAATCCAGCTTTAGATCTTGCAGAGTCTTCCTTAAAGCTGGCTCCACGTCTTCTGGGTGGTGTTTGGTGTTCCATAGCTTTGATGTAACAAATAGTTCTTCCCTTTTAACAGCCTTTAAAAAGAACAATGAACAGTGAATCATTATTGTTTCAAGTATTTCTTAATACAAGTGAAGACATGTCATCAAAGAAAAGCACCAAAGAAGAGCATTAATTTACATATTGCTCAATTCAATATCTCTGTATTAATATTTCAGATTCTATTTCTGGCTGAGGAGAAGAAAACAAATGGACAAATCTGTGCAGAATGGGAGACACTTCACTTCAAAGTACAAAAAGTTCTAAAATTCTTATGAGATTGTTAAGATCTCTTAAGACTTCCAAACAAAACCATTTCTATGAAAAGGTGCTGTGTTTCAAAGTTTTAACATACCCACCAGGCTGCATTTAACACAATAATGTTCACTTTATGCCAAACATAACAAGGAAACTTTCATTCTGTCTAAATTATGTTTTGTATATTTTCACCTTCCTTCTAAACTAATTCATACATTCACTTCCAGAGTTTTTTGTAGCAGAAACATGATCAAATTGACAAGTAAATGCCATCCTGACAATAACTCTTCTTTATTTACATATTAAGAGTTCATCTTTTAATTTCAAGTCCATTCCGTATTTATCTAGTCATAATCTGCCTTAGTGTTCCTTCATCCAAGATGAGTTCATCTTCTGATGATTTGAGGAGTATGTCCATGTTTTCATGCTGCCAATACTAAAATGGTTTGCCCCTACCTTCTAAGATATTTTTTTTCAACTGTCTGACCCAACCTACAGCCCAGCATTTCCCCACACATCTCCCATTCAAGAAGTAACCAGGTTCAACACTGCTTAATTTCCAAGCTCAGCAAAACTACCATCTGCTAAACCTCTTAATTTATCCATCCTGATTTTAAATACTACTTCCTTCATATCATGCTTACTCAAAAGAACCACGTTTAAAACTGTTCCCATTGTGCAATGATTTTTATATTTCTATTATTAAGATCTAGTCATTGGGCATGAGACAAGCTCTACATCTGATCAAGTGTTTTTTATGGCAGGTGGCACCACATAACATTTTACAAGCTTTGGTGTGCACTAGAGATTAAAGATATTTTTTTTAAAAAATAAACAAAATGAAAGGCAATAAGAAAAATAGTCCTCTTATTTTTCAAGCGTTTGGCTATTTAATTAAAAAGATATTTTGATGCGAATTGACATGCTTAGGGAAATTGTGGGCACTGCAGGACTATTAGGCATTATTTAACTTATTTAATTTAATAAGTCAGGAACATGCATCATACAAATATATAAATACATTTTGCCAGTTTACATTGTCTAGCAACAGCAATACCTGTACAAGTAGTCCTCAACTTAAAACAGTTCACTTAGTGACTGTTCAGAGTTAAACAGCACTGAAAAAAGTGACTTATGACCATTTTTAACATTTATGACCATTGCAACATCCCCATGGTCACATGATTTACATTTGCATCCTTGACAACTGACTCACAGTTATGATGTTTCCAGTTTCCTGGGGTCATGTGATCATCTTTTGCAACCTTCTGACGAGCAAAGTCAATGGGGAAACCAGATTCACTTAACAACCATGTTATCAATTTAACAACTGCAGTGAATCACTTAACAACTGTGGCAAGAAAAGTCATAAAATGGGGCAAAACTCAACAAATTTCTCACTCAGCAACATAAATTTTGGGCTCAATTGTAGTTGTAAGTTGAGGGCTACCTGGAGTCCCAGTTGCTGTTGTTAACTAAATCCCACAGTCATTAGGCGAGGCAACTTCCTGCCAGCTTCCCACAATCAGAGGGATTGATACAGGTTGAGGGATACCTGTATGCAGATTATATAAGATACATGTCCAAAACAGAAAACAAGACATAATTCTTCAGTTCATGACATATTTCTCATTCGTTCTGAATCCTAAGATTGCTTATTGATTAATAGATCTTTTTGTGCCATTTGTATTATGAATACAATCCTGGCTTTCACTTTCTGTTCACTATCTAATAAAACTTCATTTCCATCAACAACCAACTGCAGTTTCTCTTATAAAGTGTTTCTTGTAAAAACCTCAGGAGGGGCAGAACATTAAATAAACAGAACCAGGCAGAATTTACAACACAGAATCACAGCAGAACATTGTTTTTGATGGTCACATTATGGTACATAAAGAGATGTACAATTACAATTGTTCAGTAAGTAGAACTAATATGAAATAGACATGGCTTTGCATAACTGGATTTTCTGCCTTTCCTTTTTAACCCAAATAAATTCCTTATTTTACCTTGTCAGCCCCAACAGTCTCCTGGAGAGCTTCACCTATTTCTGTTTCGTTGCTATAAGCTGTAGCACAGTCAACGTGGCGATAGCCCACACTAAGGGCATATTTTACAGCCTCCTTTACCTAGAACAGAAAAATGAAAAGAACAGTGGATTAGAATGAGAGGAAACATATTCCAATTCCATTTGATCAAAAAGGTTTCTCTAATTTAATAAGTAATGATAAGACAAATAAAAGAGTTGTTTAAGATATGTTGTATGTGATGGGGCATGTACATATACGCAGAAGAAAAACAAAAGAATGACAGAAGGGGGGGGAAACCTCGTAATTCTCACTGCATTCTCAAGACAATTGGTGCATTCTGAGGAGATTATTATGTAAGCACAATAGACAGAATTGCCACAAAAAGCAGCCTAACTTAGAAAAGTGTATTATTTCTGTCTTTTGACAAAAACTGATGGCATTTTTTTAACAGGTTTTCCTCATCCACAATATTGACGTGCATCTGATTATTTCACCAGTTTTCTTGCCTTAATAAATAGCTACAAATTGTAAGAATCGGAAAATGGCTCTAGGAACCATGGCTCTTGTCCAATCATGTAAAAAGAAAAGATCCCTGTTGATTGAATTTGGCTCTTGATGACTTCATGAATACAGGTTTTCTTGGTGACACTGGGAAAGTGATTTTAAAACTTCCCACGGCTGGAATTTCTACATGTTCTCCCATTCAAATACTACCATGTCCCACTCCTTAGCTTTTTCAAAATCAGTCAAAATGAGTTGCTACTTGCTGCAGACAGGTTGAATAGCTAAATTGAAACCTTGATACTGCAAATTTCCTTAGCTTACAGCTGTGCCTCGGTAACCTTACTTTGGTTTCTTATTATATTTCAGTGCTCTCTTCTTCACACAGTAGTATCTTGCCTTGATTTCTATTCACTGCACAATTGCTAGAAAGCTGAATTTAGCAGATATGCTTTTGAACATAAGCAAAGTTCTGAAATAATACTGAGTATTAGATTCTAGACCGAGTATTAGACTCTAAATAATACTGAGTATAGACTCTAGCTCAATACAACGTGCCAGAATGTTATGGTGAACCAGATTCTTGAGAGGAAGCTTAATGGTTTCAAATGCTTGTTAAATTATACGCCAAAGTACAGAACTTGTCAATTTATGAAGAGCTCTGTGTATATCAAGATGGATGGACCATTGCAAAAACAGTGATCCTGGAAGAACCAGCGCATACTACATTCTAAAAGTCAGCTAAAGGAAATTAGTTAACCCTCAGCCTTTCAATTGGCTTTACAGTATTAAAAAAGAAAGAAAATATTGGGCAATATGAATCCATATGGAGGTTTACTTTGTTTGTTTTATCTGAGGTGTACTAATATATATAGAGATGGAGCTATTATTCTTATACAGCATACAGAAGTATTTTTCTCTGTTCATTAATTTTTATTTAATTTCTTGTTTCCCTTATATGTTATGAGGTTCTATTATCTAGATTTTTTGTGCATTTTGGAATTCGGGCATCTTAAAGAGCAGAATCTCTTATATAATTCCAACAGGTTCTAGCCCCAGCCACTTTTGAAGATGCAACTTTTGGCTGCAGCTACTTGAAAGGAATCTGAGGATTACAAAATGGATGCTAGTGGGTCACCTGAAGCCTCCAAGGCTGCTATTTTTACCCCTGATTTGGAAGTATGGGAACATAGCCATTATAGTAAATTGGCAATACTATATACATGCCTTGCAGACTGAAACTGAATGTCATTATAATCTCTAGTGATTTAAAATATTTGCCCAGCTTTTCAGAAGTAGAACCCAGGGTATCTTCTTCATAATTTCATCAGGCGATTCCATTCTCTTTTATGAAAATTGAATATTTTGTAGGAATTTATAAAATTTCTCCCCTTGAAAGATATCATGACTATATGTTTTGATCAACAGGGACACTGGGACGCAACCACTAATCAAGCCTGAATGTTAGAGTAAATATAACACTACTTATGATTTATACTGAAGGCAAAAGTGGCTAGGAAGGATGGAAATGCAGAATATAATGTGATCGTGGAAGAAACCTATTCTTTTTACCCAACCTTTTAATTAAGAGATAATGAAAACATACCTTTCTATCAACACACAGAATTTAAAATCTTAAATACTTTAATTTCCTCAATTTAATAGTGAAGTACTTACTTGTCCAGCATCGCTCTTCCAAGTACCTAATCCAACAAAAGGCATTCTTTGTCCAGTGTGAAGCAAAGCATAGTTGCATTCAAAAGGCATCTTTATCTAAACAAAATGTAATGATAATTTATAGTCTAATTGTTTAACTGCACAAAACAGAAAACCTGTAGATTGGACTGCATTTGTAATGTTGAAATTGCCATTCAATTTAAGGAAATAATAACTGGATGAAGTGATATATTATTCACCAACATTTTAGTTAATATTCAGTGTATTCATTTTATACTCCATCAAGGGCAACAATTTTAAAAGAACCACAGAAAGCATAAAAATAAATAATATCTGAATAAAATGGAAACAACATACTGACATATTACAAAATAAAGGAATAGCCAACTAAAACAACCAATCTAAGGGCTTCAGTGCCTACCTGAACAAAGATATCTTGTTATCAAGAAACAAGTCCACGAAAACAATAAATGCAAAAATGTATTTTGTATAATTCAGGAAATTATGTTGGGACAGGTTGTTTGAATTGTGTAATTTCAATGTGAATGAATTTTTCTTTATATGCATGCAGAACCTTTTTATTGTTTAGAGCCAAGTTCTATTACTTTTTTAAGCCTACAAAGAGGAAAAAATATTTTCAACCTGAATAGGGCTATATTTTACATTTGGTTGTCAACACCTTTGTCTTGCCTTGCCATTTTCACAGCACAGTAGGAAACATTAAACACTGTTGATCACTGACTAACCAGTGAATGAGCACTGCTGTGCTTATTAGGTGAATATGTATTGACAGATTCCTGAGTTTTCAAATTGCCAAATGCAAAAATTGTGTTGCTTTGAAGTTTGGTTCTTGTGCTATGCACAAAAATGGCCAAATATAATTTGTTTCTTTTGAACAGGGATATTTTATTTCAAACTAGGAACTTAAGATTCTTTTTTTGTATGCTTCTGGATTCAGGGTAATTTGTAGACAGGCAGTCTATAGGTTAATTCTTTGTGTGAGTTCCTACCTTGTGAACTGTTCTTGGCAAAACAAAAGATGATAGTTAACAGTATGGTGTTGTAATACCTCTCCACAACCAGTTATTCTTCAAGGAACAACCTCTGAAAATTCTGAGAGTGCAACATAAAGTTTGACTGTAGAAATTATTCTTGAAGTGATTTTATTAGAACCTGGAATAAAAGGATTTTATTTACCCCTGCTTTTACTTCCCTCATATTTTCTTGAAATCATTTCCTTATATTTAACTTTAAATTATATAAACTCCATGGGTAAAGATTTGTGAATTCTTTTTTTTAATTACCAAAAATATGGAAGTGCAACAAAAACAATTCATCAGTCTCCACAACAGAACATCTATGGGAACAACTATGAGTACTGCTAAAAGTGTCTCTGTGAGGAAGCAAACAACTACAAGCATATTTTTTCATCCCAGTCTAGCAAAGTGCATATCAGAGTTGAGTTCTGAGAGACTCCAAACTTCTACTTCAAAGAAGTTCTATAAAAGCCTCCAACTGGGAAATGTGGATAAAAGCAACACTACCAAAATAAGATTTTAATGCTGCTTGTCATTGGACAGAATGCCTGAGAAACCACACATATATTTTACAGTAATAAAACACACAGATCCACACGTCAGACTATAATAAGAAAAAGCCATCTCAACTTTCTAAACTGCATTGGGTAACTGAACACTTTTTTTAAAAAAAAGGTATTTTGGAGATCAGATTCTAGCCTGTAGAGAAATATGGAAGAGTCCTGAAAAAATATATGTCAACCATTGATAAAACATAACTTTAGCCTGGGAAAACAGGACTTTGTAAGAGAAACTCAAGATTGTCCCACCTGTGATTATCTTTGATAGAAAGAGGATAGAAGGAAAAACACTATCCTGCTTCTAGGATTATTCTGTCTATCTGTCTGTATAGGGTTCTAGTATTTTAGTATTTCTTTCGATAGCTCTGGTCTGCCTTGAAGGGCTGACAAACCTATAAAGGCCACCTTGGATTCCCAAATGTTCTTATCAGCCCCTGCTTCAAAGCTATCAATGATTCCCGGATAGTAATCACTTTCTAATTATTATATTCATACCATGAATATAGTCAGCTGCTAATCAAATTGCTGTTATGGAAAATGACAGCACTTGCTGCATATTTTCTTAGTTGACAATTATTATACATTATCAGAACAAAGAACATTTATGAAATTTCCATAAATCTTGTCTAAGAATGGAAGTACTGGGCCTGTTCAGCTTTGTACAGAGAGAAAGGGAAAGGAAGGATTGGGCACAGGAGGTTAAGCACATTGTCCTATAGAGTTAGCTGTTATTCTCCCCCACCTTGAAATCTAATTTTAAGATAATTTGAGCATACAGTATGTACTTTGCGCAGGAACTACAGACAGGTCTATACATGCAATTTGCCACTGACTGTATTAGTCATTTTCTGAATATAGGGAAGCTTATCAACCAAGCAATCTCACACTGGTATAAGAGTAATAGTGAAATCCCAATTTTATAGCAAACATAGAATGCCAGATATTCATTCAGAAATTCTGTCCATTTCCACATCTTAAATTATATAAAAGATTATTTAACTCCTCCACATAGGGTAAATATTTATGATAATCTTGAATTAGTAAACATCAAAAAAGGCTATCTTTAAGTTTAAATAATGCCTTACAGAACTGCTAGATGGACTAAGAACTTTTCCCCAGGCAAGAAATTAATACATTAAACTCAATTAAAACTTTCAGTTTTATATCAGTGCATCAGATGTTACTTCTCACTGACAGAATATTACTCATGAAAAAACATTTTATATGCAAAGTAACTGCTAGCTTCAGTTCTTAGTGCTGTTATTATTTATGTGATGTGAAGATACAACACTACAATATAAATAGCCCTCAGCATTGGATTTTAGTACTTCTTAGGCGCAGTGAGCCTGTGACCATAAACATTTTTTGCTTCCACACACACTTAAAGACCTACATATATATTTATATGGAAGCTGTAAGCCTCACTAAAAGCAATTTGGGAAGAGGGGGGGAAAACAGGCAAAAAGCCTGCAGGGAGGGATGGAAGAGACAGACAATCCCTGAGGTCAGTTGTAAGGGTGAATCTGCCCAAATTTTGTTCATGTGACCACAGGGATGCTACAGTGTCCATAACTTCGAAACTGGGTGGTAAGTAGCTTTGTGGTGGGGGTGTCCATTGTAACTTCTAATGGTCACTAATGGCTGATCATAAATCAAGGACTACCTGTAGAACATGTTGCAGTTGTCTAATCACATGGCAATTACGGAACACATCATTGTGCATAAGGTATCCCAGGTCTAAAAATGGAACAACAGCTAAAACAAAAGTGGCAACAGCTGCAGGAGGAGCTAAGGAGGATTATAAGCTCTTCTAAACCAGAGAACTATTCCTCTGAAGGGAGAGTCATCACAGAAAAAGTCTTACTGGAGCCAACATTAGTTGAATCCCGCAACCTTATTGATGGAAAGCAACCTGGACTTAGTGCAAAACAAGTTTAAATTAAATCCACCTATCTCGATCAGAGCTGTAAAACTCGCAGCCTGTGGGCCATATGCGTCACACACTGGCCACACCCATGCCCGGTTTAGCAAAATTGTGGTATGTCACGCTGCGACTTTGACACCCCTGATCTAGATCTTGACAGCCTCCAAAACCCAGTTCAGCTGTCAAAACCTGATCCAACATAGGCTGGTGTAGCAATGTAGAAATTGTCAGCTTACTGATAGCACTGTACCCTGAAACAAACCTTTCCCACTAGCTTTATATAAGTTAAACATCATAGGGAAAAAAAGCACATGGGAGTGGTCATGGATTCAAGCAGTGTTCCCCTATGATAATTGCTTAGGTAGGAGTGCAGTGATTGTAACACAGTGCCCCAAACTCCCAACCTTCACAATCTGTTTCATGTAGGACCCTCTAATACTGAACACTAGCTGCTTTCAATACAACCTTTCCCAAAAATGGGACACTGATGATTAGACAAAGTCAGCCAGTCAGTTAAGTCAGTCAGTCAGTCAGTCAGTCAGTCTGTCTGTCTGTCTGTCTAATGGGAGATTTCAATTATCCTGATGTCTGTTGAAAACTGAACTGTGCCAAGAGTTTAAAGTCCAGTTAATTCTTTTCCTTTCTTGCTGACAGTTTCATTTCTCAGGCAGTGGAAAAAGGAAGATGGGTAACTGTTATCCTTTTTTTTTAATCTTTACTGGTTTATTGGAACATTTTGTTTCCAAGCGGAACATCCTGCAGTAATCCAAAAGTTGTTTTACAAGCTTAATCATAAAAGGAAATTATGTTTCAACAGCTATCAACTATGCAACATCCTCAGTTTATGGTAAAATCAGCTGTAGAATTTTTCCACAGAACTATTTCTCTTCTTTGCCATCATTGTTCTTCTGTTTTGTTGTGTGTGTGTGTGTATTTTCTATTGTTGTTGGTTGTAAAATATTTTAAGGATTTTAAGAGTCATTGGAAGTTGGGTGGTATTTAAATAATAATAAATTATTATGTTAATGAAATACTACCTATATACAATTAGAGTCCATTGGAGTTGGGTAGATAATACATTCACATTAATACAATTAGAATGGAATTTAAATATTCTCTCTACTTCTATAATTAAATTTCTAATAAAAATAATCTATTTCATACAGCAAATAAAGTTAACTGCAAACTGTACAAGCATTCAAAGATGTGAAGAGCCAATTTCTTTTATTTACATCTTTCAAACTACATATTAAAATATGTGTTTGCCTTCTTCAAAGAGATACAGCTACTGATGCATCATTTTAGTCAGAATTCTTTTCATTTTTAGACAAAGGGCAGCAAACCAAAGCTGAAGACATAACCGTGACACACTATGTTTGATCATATATCCACCATATAATTTATTCTAATATCTTCAAGCAAGAAGATATTGTTTCATTGCTACTATTAAAATTAGATTGTACTACTTGTCCAATTAGCTTCAGTATTAAGATAAGAGACTATTATCCTTTCCTTTGGAAGTGAAGGTTGGATTTTGAAGAAGCAGGATGAGAAAAAAAATGAATTTGGTGTTGGAGAAGACTCCTGATAATACTGTAGTCAGCAAACAAACAAAAATCAAACACAACCCCGAGTTCTCACTGGAGGCGCAAATGGCAAATGGACAAGTTCAAATTTTCCTGCTCTGGACGAGTTATGCAAAGATCTAGGTTACCAGAGAAGACTTTAATGCTGAGAAAAGTGAAAGAAAATAGAAGAGGATGACCCGTAACAAGGTAGATAGACACCATTGCAGTGGTGATGGGTGTACCATTGGAGGACCAAGTGAGGGACAGATTATCATGGGGAAAGTCTGTGTGATTGCTAAGAGCTAGTAAGGTATCAACTTGATGGCACAGATACTTCTACACTCTCAACTTCTACAACTGCAGTCTACAATTCTCTCTCTCTCTCTCTCTCTCTCTCTCTCTGTGTGTTTGATAT
>JANHFL010002181.1:24438-34675 GCA_032468155.1 Oxyrhabdium leporinum
TTTCCAAGCAGTCACCATGTTTCCAGTGTCTTTCTTCCCCACTTGGAACTGAACCCAGAAGGATATTTCTTCCAACAGTCTAATTATATTTTACATTGGAATATCAGTCTCTATCACAAAGAACATAAACTTGCATATTCTGTCAATTTGAGATTGAACTTGATCATAATACTCATCAACCCCTCCTCTTTTGCATCAGAATTTAAAGGATAAACCTCAATAACTGTCATATCAAATGGTTTATGAGAAGTCCAATTGACAGTCCATTCAGTCACTGACTGCATGGTACCCAAATATTGTCTTTTCTATATTTTTTCCAATTATGAAAGCAGTACCATTTCTTTCTTGCTTTTCTTTTCTAAGTAGTACATAGAATGGTCTTCTGACTGAAAGCGTGTAAGTCCAATTCATTTCAATTCACCAGTATCTAAGATGCCAACCTATAGTCGATTTATTTCGTTCTTTACTCTGCTGAGCTTTCCCAAGTCCATGCTTATAGTCGCATGTTCCCACCACATAAAGGATAAAATAGAAACCTTTTAGATACCAGCGATCAGATTGCTTGCTACATGTGAATCTGGCTACTAGGGTTGGGTAAGCAACTTAGTTTTGTATACCATTTTAAATATTCAAGGTTAAATACAGTTGCCAGTTTGTATGTGTTGTGTGATCCCTGCTAGCACACTGTGCAGCCTAGGTTTGGTTATGTTAGTACAGTAAAATATTTTTTAAGATAAAGATAGCATTATCACCTGAACTGATCAAACAAATTGCCTTGGGTCTTAAACACAATTCTCTTAGATGCTTAACTATAAACCAAGGTAAGAATGCTGATGTGTAATGTCTATGGAGATTCTCAGTCACCCAGGTCACGGTTGTCCCAAAGGTGCTTTCTTTCAAAAGGCACCTGGATTTTCCTGTTTTGCTAGAAGACATTTCGCTTTGCATCCACAACCTTGTTCAGTTATGACTGGTGGAGTGACCAAGTGACCTCAACTGTTCTCAGAAAGGAGGCTAAGGACCACACGATTGCAAGGAATATAAATCCTTCCATTCTCCACCATTCAGTCAGAACTGAACAAGCTTTCTGGATGAGAAGCGAAATGTCTTCTAGCAGAACAAGAAAGTCCAGTTGCCTTTTGAAAGAAAGCACCTTTGGTCTGATGTCTTACAAATGTCCCCTTTCATTTAGAAAAAGGCCGATTCCTCATGACTCTGCATTTTTGATGTGCATCGATTACACAACAAGGTGTCATTAACGCAGCGACACCTAATTACTTAGCAACATCGTAATTTTTAATTAGCAATATTGGAGATGGGCGCCAAAAGAACAACTTCCCCACGCAGGAAAAAGTACAAAAAGCCGGCAAGACTGCCCTGAATTCTATTAATTCATTTATCCTTCCATCACTCCGAATTTTTTTAATCCGATGCTCTACTAGACAATCATCTACGGCGAGCACTGTGGAATAGCAAAGGTGCAAAGTCACGCTGGCGCTGCAGCAGCTAGCAATGGGCGGGAAGAGCGCGGGAAAAGGAGCCAACCGATAGGATTGCCGGCTTTGCGTCACTTCTATCGCGAGATTTCGGACGGTATAAAAATCAGGTCAATCGCTACTCTGCCTTTCTAGCTTGTGCCGGTCGAGGTTTTTTTGGGAGTCTCGCCTTGATTCGCCTTAGGTAACTAGGGCTGGTCGAGAGCCAGGGTGGCGGGAGGGAAACCTTAGTTTTCGGTGATATTTTATTGCATGCTGGAGGATCAGGGGGACTGTTTTTCTAATGAAAGCAATGGCTCTAACTTGAGCTGTTGAATAGTTGTTGGCTTTCTCGCAGCAGGTGCCTCTTGGCTTAACCTGGGCGGAGGCGGAAAAGAAGGGAAAAAATATGGTTGAAACAACCGAAAGACGGTTACCTGCACGGATTGCGCTGCGCCTTCGATCGTTACATTAAATTGCACCTCTAAAGGTTTTGCATTTCTTGTAACAATGTTGCGGTTGAATCAACTGGAGGTTACAATGAGCTGTTTAAACAGGGAGACCGTTAAAGGCGAGTTTCCTTTGCGAGTTTCGGGTGCTCTGGCTGGAAGCGGAGGACTCGGGCTTGTTAGAGCTCCCTGGCGGGTTGCTAGGCATTTTGATCTATTTGTGCTCTAATTTAAGATCCATAGTGGTTTGGTTTTAGTTCTAACCTAGACTGTTTCACTTGCTGGGTACGTAACATTTCAGCAATTCGGAGGCTAGCGTGCAAGTTAGTTCGTGCTTTTGCAGTTAAGGGTAAAAACGCGATAAAGGCTGCAATCTTTCCAAACTGAATTGGAGAAAAATGTCATTGAACTCCTTGGAATTTGAGAGAAAATTTGCAACAGCCGTGGGATGGTGAAAGTCAATTCATAAACTAACTTCCTCTTCAAGGGCTTTAATTACATAATGGGAAACGAAATCTATTCCTCCAGGGTAAACCCACCTGCACCTGGATTGTTTAAAGATTGCCTTTAAGATATTTTTAAGAAGACTTGCTGAATTGAACAGTATTTAGAATTGTTTCAGAATGTAATGGCTAGCTTGCACAAATGTATACAGTGAACTTTTTATAAAAAGCTGGTTACACATTGGATTATGTCAAATCGTACTCTTAATTCCCCAGGGTTTGGAACATTGGGAATACTTATATATATATTACATACATTTTCTTTCGTGGCCAATAGGGCCAGTACCTGAGAATTGTGAAGGTTGAAGGGGTTCATTTTGGGTAAAGCTAATTTAGATTTAGTTGTTTTCTGTACTTGGTACAGATTATGACTTGAATATATAAATTGGTATTGTTAGGAGAATCTGCTATGGCTGCATAAGATTAGCAGTAGGATGTACTGAATAAAGAACTTTAGGCCCTGTGTATGATTTAAAATTCAATTTTAGGAATTAAGCCAGCGAAAATATATGGTTTCCTAGGTCATAGTCTCATCCTAGTTGATGGTTGATGACTGTAGAAAAAATGCTGTCCTGTATTCAGGAAATCTGTATTAACAAAAGCATGTTAATCTGTAGTTTGGGTAATTGGTATAGGTGAATTCTAACATGAATGATTTTTTTTAAAGACTTAAGGCCATTTTTCTTTTCAGGCCATTAAATTTCAGCTTCTAAAATTTCTGAAGTTTTGAATAGTTTGGCCAGCTGTATTATCAATGCTATTTCAGGTGGCAGCAAAACATTTCCTAATCATTTCTCTATCTCTTAAGCTTAAGTCAGAATGTCATCAGGAAATGCTTTCATTGGGAAACCAGCCCCAGACTTCAAAGCCACAGCAGTAATGCCAGATGGGCAGTTCAAAGATATTAAACTTTCTGATTACAAAGGTAAGAGTCTAATAAAGCTTGTTGGATTGGAGGAGGTGATGTTGTAGAACATTATACAGATAAATAGGATCTTAGTCCAAAAACAGGATCTTTGCTTCTGAAATATTCTATTTAAGGTTACAAAAATATAGTTTGAGCATCTCACAACTGGTTTATACCAAAATGCATTATGCACGGGCATGGAACAACTTTTAAATTATGAGAAATAAGACATATTTAGGATGTTAAAGTATTGTAAATAAGTAGTTGTAAATAAGAACAACTTTTGGGGGCAGGTGTCCTGAGATCCTGTTCAAAAGATGGGAAATAATTTCATCATCTGAACAGGATATAGTTCTAATAAATAGGATAGTGGAAATGGGTGAGGTGTCCACTTGAAGCCTAAATTGGCCAGATGAATATAGTAGGCAGTTTGCCTATAAGTAATATGGAGGAATTGGTGTGCTTGTCTCACCAGTGAAGTCATGAGGTAATTGTAGCAATTGTTTTTTATCATATATATACACTTTGTTTTTTATCTATCTATATATATGTATATGTATATGTATATAGATAGATATAGATATAGATACAGATATAGAGAGAGAGGGGAGGGGATTAAATATGGTTTACTTTCCATCCTGTCTAATATAGTTGGTCTCAAGGCTGGATTTAGGGGACCATCTCCGAGAGCCAATATTCTACTGCCTTTGGCAGGAAAAGCACAATCCCAAAAGAAAAACAAGCCAGTTCTCCTTTTACTTGATATTAATTGTGGTTGTAAGGGCTGCTCAGTGTCAAAATGCTATGCTGATTATGACTCGACCAAATGTTATTTGGCAATGGAAAAACAACCTGATGCTTCCAAGAATCTAATTGATAGTGGAAGCTTACTGAATAAATCCAGATTGTTATTTGGCAACATTGTGGCCCCCAGCACATTATTGCAGAAATATGGCTTTAGATTAGATTGTTTTTGAACGTTGAGAGAACAGAGAATTGAAGTGTGGGGGGGTGGGGTGCATTATATTGATAACACCTGCTTTAACTTATCTTGACCTTTAGTTATTACAGCTGAAAGCCAGCAGCTGCATTATGCTGGCAAAGGATAAGTATAGCATAATTGGTTAGTGAAATAATAATATAATACCTTATCTGGAGTTTGATATTTTTGTGTTGAAACTTGCATGCTTTTAAGTATAAGTGCCTATTGTTTTATAGAGTTATGTATGAAGCACCCACAAATATGGCTGCTTAGCAGTAAGCAGAACTTTTGAAAATTATATAGCATTCTCAGTTGTACTGGATATCTTTTGTGCTGTTTAACAATGAAATGAGTAAATCTGCAGAGATGCCATAAAATGGCTCTTAACATTTGAATTTTGGAATACAGATTTTAGTACTAGGAATGTGCAAAAGCATCCCTTGCATGCTTTTGGATGATCTGTGGCTGACTTAAAATGCATGTTTTTGGAAGTATTGGTCCAAATTCTGAGTGGAATGAGGCTGTTTTTTTCTGATTAATACATTAATATAGAGCAGAAATTCCTCAAGGGTAGTAAAAGTATAAGGACAGCATAAAAGACTTGAATGATCACTGAGTTTTGTTTCAGCCACCCCATGGCAAATCCAAAATGGTTCTGGCAGAACTTGTAGAATACATTGGTTTTGGTTTCAAAATGCTTTCCATTTTATGCACTTTCTTAGTAATTATATCTTGCTGTAACTATACCGATTTGGGTATGAAAGAAATGTTTCCATGCTATTGACTGCCTTTTCAACTTCTTCCTAGGGAAATATGTTGTATTCTTCTTCTATCCACTTGACTTCACCTTTGTCTGCCCAACTGAAATTATTTCATTCAGTGACCGTTCTGATGAATTCAAGAAGATAAATTGTGAGGTGATTGGTGCATCTGTTGATTCTCACTTTTGCCATCTAGCCTGGTAAGAATCTTTGGGTTTGGGGCTTTCATCCTGTCAAAGAGCTTTTTCTGAGAATGGTAGAAACCTGTATGTTTCTATTCAAATCAAAACCTTTGAGTTTAGTGTGGTTTACACTTCATGAAAAAGTACAGGTTGGAAGACATTGGTGCAAGTGAAATGAACAACTGCCCTGAAGTGATTTCATCAGCAAGCTTTATCTTATTTCTGATGTTACTTCATGTAATAAACAATTCCTATGTAGAAGAGATGAAACCTAATTCCTGCTTAATAACTTGCAAAATTGATAGGTAAAAAGAAGTGAGTCTGGATAATTGTCATAAACTTGCTTTATGTGGAGCTTTAAAGATTTTTAGAGCGTCTTAAAGCTTAGACTAAATGGGGCCATTTTTTTCTGCCATCTCATAGTAGCTCTATTAACGCCAAGGAACTGTGAGTTTTTGTGGCAATTTATATTGCACAAGGAAAGTTGGATTGCACCACCCAAAGAAGTTTCCACTCTATTCCTATAATGGGAACTGACATTTGGTAATCTGTAAAAGACTGTCAAACTGCAGAGGATAGTTTTGGTTCTCTGCCTCTTTGCAATTGTTAAAGTTGCTAAAATACTTTATATTTGCACGTTTATGCTTCAGTTGTGATTGATCATTTTAAAAATATTTGGAAAACTACCAATTTTTGCATTCTTTCTTGAACTTTTCTTAAAGGGTCAACACTCCCAAAAAACAGGGTGGACTAGGCAGTATGCGCATTCCTCTGGTTTCTGACACAAAACGTCTAATTGCTAAGGATTATGGTGTACTAAAGGATGATGAAGGCATTTCTTTCAGGTAATGTAACAATCTCCATCTGATTTGTATTCTTCAAACAGATAGCCTATTTCCCCCTTCAGATAATTTTTTTTTAAATTAAATTCATTCCTATTGAATTGTTGGTGTGTTAACAAAGATTTTTCTGATCTTCAATAATTCATGGTTTTAAGTTATCAATGCTTATGTTTAAATGCAGTCATCATTTAGCCTGTTTTAAAGTCTACATTTACCTCGTTGCAATGAATCTGAATGTACGTTATCAAGTTCAGATAGATTCTACTTAAAATAATTCTTGCTTCCCTTTGTAGGAAGAATTAGTTATGTAAGGAATATGTGTAATGTACATAATTAAGGAATGTAAACTAATTCCTTATAATATGTGGAAACTTTGCTCAGAGTTTTATTTGTTTCAGCAGGGGGAAAAAAAATCAAAACTCAAAGAATGAGTCGTAGTTCTTCCTTAGGCGTGAAAGCCAGCTAGATGACTTGAGGCCAGTCACTCTCATGGGGTTGTGTGAAAAATGGGAGGCAAGAGCATTAAATATGTACACCACCTTGAACTGAAAAAAAAGGCAGAACAAAAATCTAGTAAACATGTTCTAATATGTTTCATGGCTGCTTGAGTTGTAGTGACCTTATTGGGTTCAATATTGTCTCTTTTTGAAATTCTTCATACAATATATGGAACTGGAATTTACTACTTTCAAACTCCAGGGGTTGGTCGCCAATTTTGATTACTTTAAAAGGGAATTAGATAAATTCTCAGAGGATAAAGCTATGAATGTCTACTAATCCTCTTTTTACCCTACTGAATATATTAAAAAAAGCTACTGACAAGTGATAATAGGAAAAAAAGTGATATTCCGATAACTTTCAAGTAACATGTAGCATACATAAACTTGTCAAACGCTTGATAAAACTTAGATGTAAAGTTGATACTTTTTGTCTTCTACTCAGTGGTTGTCCTTGCCAGTTTTGGGGAACAAAGCAGAATGACTATGATGCCTGCAGGGTACTTTCCCATGGCCAGGCAGGGGCAAGCTAGATGGGAAGTATCAATGTTGTGTCAACCCTAATAAGACTGAGTGACTGTGAGTTTTAGGATCCCCATGTACATCTAATCATCATATCTAGTGATTTTTCCATCTTTTAAGGCCTTTGCACATACATTGTGTGCCAGTTGTACCCTTTCCTAAATTGGGGGTACTGCTCAAGGTCATTCATGCCTTAGTCACCTCTCAAGTGACTATTCCAGTATGCTGTAAATTGAGCTGCCCATGAAAAGCATTTGAAAATAGTTCAGAATACGGTAGCACAGAGTCTGTGTGTGTAGTGAGTGCATTCGAATACACCTTGTTGTGTAACCTGTGCTGCTCTCAGTAGACTTTCAGGTGCAATTCCAAGTGGTGGTTGTCACTTTTAAAAACCTACATGGCCTGGGGCCAGGTTACTTGCAGAACTGCCTATCCCTGATAGTTCCTGCAATGCAGGATGGACATAGACGAATCCCACTAGTGAAAGAATGTGGTCTGACGTGAGTCTCAGAAACATGCTTTCTCTGTCATCATGCCATCCCCCCAGCCCCAAGATACAGATGGTGCTGATTTTTTTGGCTTATAGGAAAATCTGTGAAAATCTGGCTTTTCCCCAGATGCATAGGGGTCAGGATATAAACAATTCTGGCACAGGATCGTTGATGGATAAATGTAAGTTTTAGATGTTTCAGTGTTTGTTATTTTAAACAGTGTGTGTATTATGTTTTTAATTTGTTCACTGCCTTCCAGGGTGGGCAGCTATACAAGTTTGATGAATAATATTAGGCAAGGTTCATTATCTCACCTTTGGTTTCTTATCTAATACTATTCAAGCTAAAGAATTCTGCAAGAAGCTAATGTTTCACATAGCACATGCAGGAATGAGTGCCTTATATTTGATATTTCCTTTGACATGCATTCTAAAAATAAAGTCAGAGAAAGTTGAATTGGTATTTGCACAACCTCTAACATTTTTTTATTACTTTTTTCTATTTTAGGGGCCTCTTTATCATTGACGATAAGGGGATCTTGCGCCAGATCACAATCAATGATCTGCCTGTTGGTCGTTCAGTTGATGAGACTCTCAGGCTAGTTCAGGCTTTTCAGTTTACAGACAAAAATGGAGAAGGTGAGATTAGTTATACTTTTTATGTATTGGCCTCATAACCTCAAGTGGGCTCTAGCAGCATACAAAACTTAGGGAAATTTTATACAAAACTTTATATTTGCCAGCTTATATTGGTAAAGCAGGAAATGGAATTAATTAGTTAGCCAGAACATGCATTGAGAGCCAATTTGGTGTAGTGATTAGGATCAGGCTAGAGTTCTAGTCCTGCCTTAGGCAATGAAGCCAGCTAGCTGAATGTGGGACAGTTATTTTCACTCAGCTGTAGGGGAAAGGCAAGGCAAACTATTTCTGAAAAACTTTGCCAGGAAAACTATAGTGAACTTGTCCAGGCAGTTTTTGAAAACTGGACATGATTGAACAGAAAAAAAAATGTACTAACATCTTGTCTACATAGCAACAAATTATTTTTAGAATTATGTAAATTACATAGATGTGAATACTTGAGAATTTTTAGCACTTTTTCCATACATTAAAAATAGGTTGCAGCTGCCACCTGGATTGTATTTTTATGATTAAGATGTAGGCTGATAAGGTTGGCTGCGTAGATATATGATAAGCCTGGTTCACAAAAGATTTACCCATTCGTGGTACACGTTTTAGGCTAACTTGCACAGCACAGTAGTTGATGGAATGACAGTTTCTTCCAATGAAAAACAAAATCTTTAAAGGTTGAGGATAAGTTTATTCACCATTGTAAAAATATGTTGGAGGTTACATTCTCTAAAATCAGTGCAACAAAGTTTAGTAGCACAAAATGCCACACATTTGCATAATAAATGAAATAAATGTATCAGAATATCAGTTTACTGCTTTTTTTCCATGTCACTTGGAGAAGGCTCAAGTTTTCTATTCCCCTCTCCTCCATCTTGGAGGAGGTTCTGAATGTTTTTAAGCATTAATATTTAAGGCGTATTAGAATTTGATCTTTCCCATCTCAAAATATCAGAAGCCCATGTTGCTAATTTTCAGCAGATGTGATGGGAAAGGTTCTTGGAGTCTCAAAGATGGATCTGGTATTGCACGTGTCCAGTTTATGACAAAATGTAGCGTATGAACTAAAGTGGTTGTGACTTATTCAGTAACACAATTTAAATTCTACTGTGTTTCTCAGAAAACACGACCTACCCCAATAATAAGCCCAACCCTACTTTTTGGGAGGTGGGTCTAATTTTGCCCCTATCCTGAAAATAAGCCCAGGGGCGGGCAGGGGGGGGGAACTGTCCGGCTGCAGCTGCAGTCCACTGGCCCCTTGGAAAGCGTTCCCCAAAAAGCCTCCATTCCGAACACTGAAGTTTCGGAATAGAGGCTTTTTGGCGGAGGAAAATGTGGAGGGGGGGACTTTCCTACCTGCCATCTTTCCCTCAGTCTGTGCTGAGCTCCAGATGGATGCGCATGGCACCCCCCGGGGCTCCGTTTTGCCTTCAGAGGCCTGTTGGAAGGCATCTGCAGCCAATAACGGGTCCAGATCAATCTGGAGCTTTACTATCAGAAAGCCCTCTGCAGCCGATAATGGAATCTCTGTTAAAGGCTGCAGATGCCTTCCGGCAGGCTTCTGAAGGCCAGGGCGATGCGTGCGAGTAGCAGCAAGTGGCTGCAGAAGCGGGATCAGCAGCAGGCTCCTGCTGCCGCCCAGCAGGTGCCACCGTCACCAGGTGAGTGCACCTGCAATTCGCGTTGCAAAGAACAAAGCAAGGCGGTGGCTGTGGAGGGCAAAGCAAGGTAGGGGGTGCGGAGCTACCCCATGCGCTCCGCACCAGCTTAGCTAAAGACACTTCAGCCAGGGCCCCCACCCCCACCCCACCCCCAGGGCAGCGATATCCCTTCACTAACCTGCTTTCCAGGTCTGTTCTCCGCTGTGCGTGCAAGAGGTCTGTCGGACTATGGTAAGTTACTCGCAAGATTTTTTTTTTTTCATGAGAAGTTGTAAGGTCTGAACTACGGTGGGTTTTTTTTTTACTGTAGTCCCACAGGCTTCTTGCACGCGCAGC
>JANHFL010002181.1:34775-54601 GCA_032468155.1 Oxyrhabdium leporinum
TGAACTACGGTGGGTTTTTTTTTTACTGTAGTCCCACAGGCTTCTTGCACGCGCAGCGGAGAATGGACCTGGAAAGCAGGTTAGTGAAGGGATGTCATTGCCCTGGGGGTGGGGTGGGGGGTTTGGCATGGGTGGAGGAAAAATTAGGGCACCTCTCGAAAAAGGGCCTAGCCGTTTTTTCGGCGGGCAAAAGAAAATAAGACCCAGGCTTATTTTCTGAGAAACACAATATCATACTGAATAATGGTAAGCTATGATACTAATGATATACAATCTAGTATTGTTAAAAATGTGTTTTGAGAATATGAAAGTTGCAGTTTATGGTCAGAATAACTATTGGTCCAAATCACCCTATGCAACAGGGTTTTTCTGATCTATACAGTTCTAATACTGTAAACTGCAATTCTTCTGCAAGGTTGGGGGTATTGATCTAGTTATGAACATGGAACTCAGTTTTTATATGATTCAATAACTTAAAATGTATTTTCTTTAGTGTGCCCAGCTGGTTGGCAACCTGGAAGCGACACTATCAAGCCAGATGTCAAGCAGAGTAAAGAGTATTTCTCCAAACAGAAATAAATGATGTATGTTGTGTTTTGTACAAAAAAAAGTATACTGTAAACATATGACAGAGCAGTCTTTGCCATTTGTTATTTAAAGAGTAGCCATGTTGTGAACAAATTGGTTTATTGCCTCATTTCATAAGTCTTTTATTTTGGATTGTGTGGATCTGAATAAGTGGGTTATAGATTGACATATTTTGACTAATTATCTAGCCTATTAACCTCTGCCAAAGTAGAGAATCTACTCCTTGTACTCATGGACATAGCTGAGAATTGTTAGCATGTTAGTGACTGTCTCTGGTACCTGTGGAACAAATGTCTTTTCTTGTATTTTGTATTGTTATTAAACTTTTATGAAAAACTGGGAAAATGTATCAATTATTCTCAAAATAGAAACCTACAAACAATCTTAATACAACATAGTAGACCTTATTGACTGCTGATTCAGCAACTTCAAACTTGCAGTGGCATTGAAAATAGAGAGTTGCAACTAGTCCTTAAAATTGCTACTGTTGCACCCTCCCAAAGTTACATGATCATGATTCAAGTGCTCTGCAGTCCATAAACAAGTGCTCTGCAGTCCATCTTGCAGTCACCACCGCCTTTTGTGCCCTTCACAGCTTGTGTCTGACAAGCAAAGTCAACGGAAAAGCTAGCAGGAAGTTGCAAGTTACTTGAGTTCCTCATTTGATAACCACAGCTGAAACTGATACAAGTAGGGCATGACCCTGTGAGGTCACAATTATTTTGCTGCTTAGCAACAAAGTTGCCAGTCCCTCATTGCTACTGGTGAGGACTTGCCTGTATGATTCTGATATTCTGTTTTAAGATGCAATGCTCTTTCTTGCCAGTGGAGGGGGAACAATACTTTATTAATATGTGAATATCAGCTTATTGCCTAGACTGGTCTTTTGTTTCTCATTCAGTCATCTATCAACTATTGTTACCTTCAAGCTAATATTCCAAAAATTATTTTACATGCCCTATTTGACTAATTAAATTTACATGACTTTCTCAGTTTTCTGTATGCATGCAATACACTGAATTATTAATTGTAGGTTGGATTATAACAGTACATTACATACAAAAGTGTCTGATTTGTCTCCAGTGTGCTGCAAGTGCGACATCGGGCCTAAAGGCCTTCTTTATTCAGTGTTATATTCTGTCACTGCCAGTTTTCCAAGACATGTATTTTGCACAATAATAATCTAGTGAATAGGCATTAATTGTAATTTGGAATTCTTTTAAAAAATAATCACAATATCTTAGTGTCATAATTTCAGTATCTTTTTAAGCCCAGGAATACAAAAAATATGCTCAGATGTTAATATAGACACTGGATTATCCTGTCTTCAAAAGAGCTTTGAACAAGCACATAGAATAATATCAGAATTATTTTTAAGAAGCTGCAAATGGTTTCAAAAATGATACTAAACGCTATCTTGTACTTCAAAATAAAGATAACAAAGACTAATCTTGTACTGTACAGTGAGATTTTGATGTAATAGAATTAGAGCAAAGCAAATTTAAGAAGGCTGGATTTATTTTGGGTGTCGAGGAATTTACATCAGTTACTTTTTATTTGAGGTTATAATTGATCATGTGAAGTGCAGTAGATTGCAATTTCAGTCTAAAGCGATCAACATTTCCCTGCTCTACAGTCAAAATAAATACAGCATTGGCATGTATTTGCATTTTTAGAGTGATATTTCAGACTGTAAAATCAAATTTAATTTGCACTATTGGAGCTTATCTGAGAACAATTCACAGTGAAGAACAGGGGAAAATAAGCTATACATAAAGAGAATTCATTGGTTTTTGTCCCTTTTAAAGTTTCCCCTAGTTTCATAAATACACAGCTGAGTAATTGTATTTAAATAATCAAGTCTGTTACATGCCATTAGTTCAACTCCAAAGCAGTAAAAAAAAACAAACAGGAAAATAAATGTAGAGATTCACCACTCTCGGCCATAATATGGTTTATATAGTTCTAACTGGATAAACCCAGCTGTGACTCAGCTACTGTAAACCATGTAAAGCTTTTGGCAATGTGGAAACCTGGCCACTTTAGTATTATTAAAAAGGCAGGATGAATACAGAGTGATTTAGTGTGATGTTTGAAGCCTGTTATGATTTTTTTGTTTGAAAGCTGTACAGTTCATTGTATACATGACGCATGACTTGATGACTATCAAGGCAACAAAAATGCCTGTACTAGATCTATAATCTCTTTCCAAATGCAGCAGACTACAAAATTCAACAGTGGGTCTGACTGCCTTAAGCAGAACAAAAGCAGCAGCTACCTCCCTTGAGCCACTTCTGAGTTCCTGTCTCAGTAGGAACAAAGTATTTTTGCTTACCTAGTCTGACTGGCTATCACTAAGGGTCCTTGTCACAAAAGATGCTACTTGTTAATCTGAGTGGAGGGGGGGGGGAGGCAGCATTGGAACAATTTCATGCTTTGTCTCAGGCAGCAAAGTGCTTTGAAAAACTTAGCAACTTACCTACTTAGTCCAGCAGAATCCAAAGGACAGGTACAAAACTCTTTAAGTTACTTTTGGTTACAACAACCATGCATTGGCTAGGGGCTATTTCCCAGAGCCCCAAGGCAAGAGGGATCCTCAGTGCTGAGCTGTTAGAGATCAGGAACATGGTTCTTCCAAGGTAGAAGGCAATCCTGTCTTCTATCTCAATTGTTAGAGATACTAGTCATCGGGCTAAGATATTCTGCTGATAAAAGTAGAAATTCCTCTAGGACAGACTTAACATCTCATATTTGTTCTGCAGAATGGTGACTGACTAGTGACTACTGTCTAATTCTCTGGTGAATTTCCTAAGCTGTGAATGTAAGCTTATGTTACGGTAGTACATGAACCATGGTTTACAAACCCTGTGGCTAAGACAAAATCACACATACTGAATTTCCTGCTACAAGACTGCATGCTGCTGAAGCAGGCAAGATGCTAAGGCCACAGACACTTCTTGGCTGCTTGTTGATCTTGGACCTGCAAACTATGTGAGTTAAACCACAGTTGAACAGTTTGAACAGTTCCAAGTTGAATTAATGAAGTTGGGGGATTAAACACTGTTCAGAGTTTTCTTCTATTGGAATAATCTATAAATCTTGTAAAGAAATAAAAGGCTTAAAATGATTTGTAACACAAATGCTATGTGCATTTAACTTGCAAAGGAAAAGACTAAGGGAAGATAAAATTGTGATTTACAAATATTTAAAAAGATGTCATATGCAGAGGGGATGAATTTGTCTTGTTGAAATAGATCAGAAAGTCTTAGCATTTGGTCTGCTTAATTGCAGATTCTGCTTATTTGTCCTGTGCTTGTTTAGTTCCCATAGTGAATTATTAGTGCATACTAATGCAACAAGATGATTATTTTTCAGCTGGGTTTTCAAAGAGCCTGGTGCTATTTTTGGTGAGAGGGTGACTGACCCGAGGCCTAAGAGAGATCCAGAACCTGTATCCTGATTCCTAGTATGGCACGTTAATTACTACACCACATTGTCTCCTTACAATTGTCTAAAATCTAAGAGCTCAAAATTAAAATGGAGATTCAAGCTGAACAGTAGGAAGAATTTCTTCATGGTAAGATTTTTTAATAAATAGAACAGTTAGCCTAGAACTGTATTAAATCTCTCCTAGCTGGCAATATTCAAACGGGGACAGAACAGCCATTATTATTTGTTAATCACTATATTAGCATTTGAGAGCCATTTACTTGTAGTGGTTAATGCATCAGCCTAGAAATGGGAGGCTGTGAGTTCTAGTCTCACCTTGGCAATGAAGTCAGTTGGACTGTTTTTAATACTGCTACACAGCCAAAATAGTAAACAGCAGAATAATTTTCCAGCACATAAAGCAAAATCCAGACATTGTCATGTTTAGACAATTTGCGATCACTAGGATTGCATTTAATCTTGTTTAAATGAAATACAGTAGACACAAACAGAACTACTTTGGAATTCCTATCTGGATCCATCTCATAGGAATCTGCAATACACACAAATCAGGTCTTGAAGCTCAGTTTTGTTTTCAGCAGGAACTTGTTGGAAACCACTGTATTACTAATTTCCTGGCTGCAAAGAAACAGTATCCTTCTGAAGCTATAGCACATTTTAACTATATTATTCATAATAAATAACTAATATATTCATAATAAAAAGGCTACGTAGTCATATGAAGCCTATTGCACTTTGCTGTGAATAATGTGTGAATTCTTCAAGCTACAAATGTAAACTTTGCAACAGTTTGGCTTGGGATCTTTATCTGGCAGAAGTTGCATGTAGAATTCTTCTGTTTGACCTGGACATGGGCTTAGAGGAGGTATTAGTATTATGGGTTCTCTGGATTCTCTGGGATGGGATTCTCTGGAAAAATTGCTGTTCAGTAAGATACTATCCTGCAATTCAGGACTCCCATCTCCGTAGGGACAAACCCCTTTAGAATAGGTGCTTTTCCCTCTGACATTGCTGATGATAAGATATTCAACTACAGGTTGTAGAAGACTCCTCCACTCCCCAAGTTTGGTATTTATAATTTGAGTCAGATTAAATGCTGATTTAAAATTAAATTTATTATGCTCCAATTGTGCTCTTAATGACATTCTTGGCATTTAGCCAATATCTAAGCCTGCATAATCATCCCCTTGTTATAAACTCTGCCTCTGAATGTACAGCAGTGTTAGGAGACCTACTTGAAATAGTTTTCTTAGGAAGCCAGCTCGAACATTCTCCAGTTTCCTCATAGTTGAGACCTGGATTTAATTGCACTATACAGAGATGCTGTGAAAAGGTCTTGGCTTCAAAGCAGCTGGAATATTTGGGGTTCTTCTAGAGCAAAAGAGAGTAGACTGCTACTGAGCTCCTCTGAGCATTCAAAGCAACCTGAGAGATGCGAGTACATTGTTTCCCTGAATAACGCAACACAACTCTCCGGTATGTAAACAAGGGAAGTGTTCAATTATATGTTCTTTAAAGGTCCAGTGAAACTTTTTGAAGGCCTTCCAAAATGCATGACCTTTGTTTTCACATAGTTAAATGTAAAGTGCGTTCTCTCCAGAAATGGACCAATGAGTCCATGGCTCTTCTGATACCTACTGGTCTCTGTGACAATAGTTCAGCGCTGTCTAGGTAAAGCAGTAGATCTATCAGTCAGTTTTGAAGGTGTAAAACTCTTCCCTGCTAATGGCATTTACCACTATACTTATATAGTAATTAAAAAACACTGGGGGCAAAATGCATCCTTGTTTAACTCCTTCGCTAGCTGGCACTACATTTGAGAAATGCTGAGTGATGGTACATCTCAGTCATGAAACCAACTAATCTTGAGGCAATCAGTCAATCTAGCCAAACTCATAGGATTTTTGTGAAAACAAACCAGAGGGGAAAAACATGTATGTCACCTTATTCTTAGGCCAGTGGACAGATATAGTTTAAAAAAAAATGAAACAGCAATTTCTTCTGAGTTAACTGCTGTTATAGAGAAAAGAAGCCAGTTAAAGATTAAGCTTTTGCAAATATTTTCTAATCACGTTAACCACACTCAGATAATTCAGGGTCTTTGTCCAATTTGTTGTAAAGGCAAACAAGTCATAAAGCAGGAAAGATCTGAAGTGGAAGAATATCAGACGATTTTGATAGGAACTCATGACTAGGAATAATTTTTAAATTTGGTACCTGAAGCAAAAATTGATTTGGTCATATTTATTTGTGCACATGTTTTAAATAAAAGACTTTGCTTTAATTTGTAATGCTTCTGAATTGAAAATGAAGATTGTGAATGCAATTTCAGATAGTTTATTTCTACCAGAATGTGGTATTATTTTTACTCAGTACATGGTGTATCCATTTTCATTACTTTTGCCAATATGTCAAGAATAAACTTTCTTCACCAGTTTATCTCATAATGTTCTGCCACTTATATAAGTTTCATCCAAAACCTTCTGATTACATTCGGTGAGATGTATATAGAAGCAAGCAAACCCAGTTAATTGCGTTTTATTCTCTTGATTCTGGCAAGAATCCAGGAACACCACATAAACCACAATCTTCAAAATAGCCACCAAGTCCATGGATATTCATGCACCAAATTTATTTCCATTGCCCTCACTTAGTCTGTCACCCTTCCTCAAATCCTAATTCTGACCGTCATCCCATCTTTCCATTTTAGCTAACTACTTTTCTGAACAGTTTCAGGCTGCAGTGACTGCAATATTTAGGTTACACTGCATACTTCATTGAGTGCAAAAAAGTAGGAAATGTAAAGGTGGGGAATCAAAACTGATTTCCCAGCAGCAGAAGACTAAGTGCATACAGACGTAGACATTAGATAATCAATAGAAAAGATAGCTCAGATTTGAACTGTGGTGTCCCTGGTGCTCTCTGTGCTTTGAAGTTGTCTTGCAGACGTTTCATTATCAAACTAGGTAATATCACATGGACTTCCAACTGCAGCCAGTGCTATCTAGGAAATTCTGGAAGCTCAAGTCCACATATCTTACAGCTGCTGAGGTTGAAAAACACTGTCCTAGAAGACAGATGTGGCAGTGAGAAACACCAATCTGCGCTTCCACAAAATAGTCTTCTGAAACACAATGTCTAAAACTTCCAACTGTTCAACCTATGGGCTCAGTCCTTCCATTAAACCACTCGAGTTCAAGTTAATTATCGGTTACACCACAATGAAACAAACCTATTATAGATTAATATGATGTTTGTCCCTCTGGAAATAATTTGGTATACTCTTACTGTGAGCAAACATGGAACTGTTCCTTCCTGAGATGTGTAAATTTACTCCTTAGCTATTTTTTTTTCTATTGCTTGCTTAATATTTTTTTTTTAGTGTAAGGTTTTGGGGTTCCTAATAGTTGAGAGTTTATTTCCATACTGTAGCCATTTAGTGAGATTCTCTTGTGTGGTGGTTAACTGAATGGTTTTGAGAATGGAGGGATGGTTGGGATGTGTTAATTCCCCCATGATGGGAATGGCTCTGTACTAGGTGTTTGATGTTAGGCACTTCTTGATTTTTCTTTTCAGGCTGGCTTTTCCATACTTCCAGGATCTTCACGTTGTCTCTGGGAGCTTCAGTTGTCATTACAGGAGTACTTGCTGTGTTATTCTCCTGTGAAATAACAATAAGCTCTGATATATTATGAGATGGACTCAAGATGAAGCCAGATGGAAGAGTTTAAGGGTGAAGGAAAATGACATATATTATTCTGAAGAGATCAACTTGCTGTATGTTTATATTCAGCTGCGAACAAATATACTAAGTGCCAAAGTGAATTAGCTTTGCAGAATACATTACCAGTCATCTAGCTAGCAAATATAAATTATTCTTCTGGTGACTCGCTCAAGGCAATTTTTCTAATTTTAAGAAAGTGGTTTTAAAAAGTAAGATTCTTGTAACTAGGTGATAAGACTATAGATTTACACATGATAGATTGAAACAATTTGCTCAACTGTTTTATCTCTGCTTCATAGACTATGACCTAGTTGGATGGATTTGCATAACAAGCTAAGACACAAAGAAACCACATTTTGATTTGGCACAATTGAACTCAGCGATTATGGCAGAAGATACAAGTACAGCTCCACAATACATGTCACAGGAAGGAGGGACAATGAGTGCAAAAATACCCTTGCATTTTGATACAAATATCTTCTACTTAATAGATTTCTCTCTTCCCAAAGCATTTTTATTTTATTATGTTTACTTCCTATGTCAGATAGACAAAAAAAGACCAAGGGTGCATTATTATCATTACTTGCTCTTCGACCTGATTTATAACTCCTACTCAGCCACAGTGGGTATTGACACAGCATGATGTGCAAATCAAGCCAACTGCTTTTTTTTCACCAGTCATGGTTAACCAAAGTATAGCTTAACACAATGTGTGGATTTAGCCAATGTGTAACAGAAATAGACCTGGATGTAAATAATTAAATCTGGGTCCTTTGTATGTCTCTGACTCTAAAATAATTTTTTCAGATCCTTCAGCTCAGCCCCTCCTATTACAGTGAAAGATACAACTGAAATATTCCAGTTTCGGTTATTCTCGTATACTGCAAAGGAAAATATGAAGCATGCCTTCCCTTTTACTGTATTTCTCTCATCCTCATTGTATAAACTGTGCAATCAAAAAACTTGGAGACTTCTTAAGTATCAAAAAGCAGAGCAAATAAGAAATGCCTTGCTTAAATGGGAGACCTCCAGAGAGAGAGAGAGGACTTAAACTCTTACCTCCTGGCTGCTGTTCAGATAATACCAGGAACAACTGCCACAATAGTCTTTGCGGGATGTGTAGCGCACAGCAGCCTCAACATATGGTAAGTGCAGAAAACTGTATGGCAACTGGATATGGAATGTGAGCTTCCTGCACCTGCAGAGCCCAGATGCCATGGAAGAAAAGTGCAGGAAGTTTATTTCAGAACACTTGAGGGTCCATCCATGCATGAGCAGAATATAATTTGGCTGAGCTGACATTTTTATCATTGACAGAATGAGAAGAAAAGCTCCCTCTCCGAAGTCAGGTAACATACCTCTTGCTTTCTTCCCTCCACTGTACATGCTCTATAGATACTTTTTTTGCTTTTAAGTTTTAGCCTAGTCAGTACCTTTCAGCCCCTGCCCCCCCCACTGTAGAATATGTAGGAGATGACCAGGCTGAACCTAAGGGAGGGGACAAACGCATCATAAGTTTTGAGTCCCTGCATGCTTGCAAGAAATCTAAGTCCAGCCCACCATTTGAATGCCTTTTTATCTTCCACACATTTCCCTGGATTGTTAGTTGGTCAGATTCTTATAGAGAGCTTAAGCTTGCAATAAATCTTTATACTCATTTGAAGTGCTGAATCCAAGGGTGTTATAATCATTTATCTGCAAATCCACTTGAATGGATTCTTCCCTATGTCAATTACCACCAACCTGTCATATATCAGAAAGTCATCCTTGTTGCCCTGTAGAATTTGCCAGACATCAGGTTCCAGGATTTGTTGCTGGTAAACTGGAATGCCTTTGGGAGCATGTCGCTTGAGCTCCCAATACATTGCTCTGGAGGAAGGGGTTTTTTCATTCACAATCATGAAACTGACATTGGCCACGCCATCGCCAGACAATTTCTCTTGCAAGCTGCCAAGGCTGGTTGTAAAAAGAGCAATGAATAATATTTAGGAAAAGACATGCAGAGATATAATTCAAACCACCCACCCCCCAATCAGTGATAACGGAATTTCAGATGTGTTGGATTGCAACTCTCATCATTGGTTAGGAATTATGAGCATTGAAATCCAAGATATCTTGAGGCATTAGGAGAGATAAATTAGGAAGGATGCTTTTATAATTTGGGATAAAATCTGTAGAGCAAGAGACACCACTTTATTTTATATCTCATTAAATGGCCTGTCATTACAGCTGAAAGTTTTTAGCGATATCTGAATGTACATTACACAGTATTGAAATTCATGAATTAAACTGTAGCCATTCTCCTTTGTATATCACATCTTGCATATTACAGCCATGGGCTCAATTTATATCTTGCTGAACAGGAATTGATGAAGAATCAATCTTTTCAACAGTTCAATTAATGCTGAGTTCATTTCAATATTTTCTGCAGAATCCTCATTGCCAAAGATGTGGTTTCTGTTTAGGCACTTTATAGCTCTTGAACCAAACAACCTGCTCTATGGGCTGAACTCACCTGGCTGCTTGCTTGAGACAGAACTGTCAGCTGGCCTTCAAAAGGACCACCACTGTCACCTGGCCCTCCATTCCAGCCACTGGGTCTATGCCATTTATCTTCCAGAGTGGGGCTGGTTGGCATATTCTGGTTTGGTTGTCAACCACAATCCCTTCTGCTACCGTAGCAGCAATCACCAGTCCCAGCAGCAAGGTTTTTGTGGTCGGGGGCAAGTATCCCATCCCGACTACTTCCTTTCAGCCTAGAAGAAAAGACAGCAGATTTAAGGATCTTTTCCAGAAAAATCACTTTCCATAGCCTATTTTGCACCACAGAAAATAAGCAATGCTATCCCATTATGCAGTGAAGTTGAGTCTTTAGTAATATATTGAGGGTTGCAGCCTGGATGTTTGAGAGAAAGATTCCAACAGGCCTTCTATTTCATTTACTATAGCTTTTATCACTTCAGAGTTACCTCAAGCCAGCTGCTCTGTGCGTGAAATCCCTAGTACATCTCTATCAACTCATCAAGATGTTCCTTTTTGGGCACAGTGCAGAAAAGGAATAAGAAATAGTATGCAAAAGAAATTAAAGACATGAGATAAAACAAAAGAAAATGAAATGTAGCTACATCTAATTTATACCACTATATCTACTTCACCTACTACACCTATGGGAGAAAGGGAAAGAGAGAGAGGGAGAGGAGTGCTAAAAGAATGGGAATTCAAAGGTGAGAAATAAACTCAATTGGTCATACAAAAAAAATGAGTTTGAAAAAATATGGAGGAAAATTACATGGGTTGAGGAGAAGAGAAAGAAAATGGTGGTTAAATGTGGATGATAAGATCAGCAGAAGCTTTATCTGAAGCTTTTTTCATTCATTTCTCATTAACATGCTGAAAAGCAAAATTCTGGTCTGCCAAAAAGCAGTGCTACACTTCCCAAATTTTTATCATCTTCGACCTGTACTCTTTCGATCATAGCTGAGCTCCCTCCTTTGTCTCTTTTATCAGTTAAGTTTGGAAGTTACATTTTCATTGACTGAAATGGATATTCGGGATTCCAGGAAATAAGTCTGGGACTATAAGCTATAGGCTTGGGTCCCATATTTTTAGCTTAATAGAAGTCCTGATTTCATGAAAAATAAATAAATTAGGATACACCACAAATAACAGGAGCACAGCCAAAAAGTGCAAATAAAAAAACCCAATATTTATTTAGATGTTCTGTTCCTAGAAAAGAGGCAATGTAGGAAGATAAAATTCTTCAGCTGAACCAGACTTAATCCTCTTACTTTGGACAAATTAAACAATTTTCTTTGCCCATAGTCTTCTATTACTATCAGCCAGACATAATGTCTGGAGCACTATCTGAAGCTCTATTACAAACAGCAGTGTTGACATAACCATTAACCATTTACAGTGTTTTCCTTTCCCCACCTACCTGACACTATGCAACCTGTCTGCAATACCCACCATTGGCCTAACATTCCTCATCCCCTTCCTGCACTCAAGAAAATAATCTGGTAATAGTAGACAAGGGCAGGATGCCATGCTCAGAAAATACGTATGAAAAAAACTTATTATGCCTTCCTGCTGCAGGATTCAAAACCTGTTACACTCTTAACCATTGAAGTCAGTCCGATGGAAACCCCAAAGGTGCTTTACAAACAGCAACTGGACTTTCTAAGGTATTTTTTGTTTTCCTCTTGAAAACGTTTCGCTCCTGATCCGTGAAGCCAAGAAACTAATAAAGCCCAGTTGCCTTTTGAAAAGCATCTTTGGGACAGCCATAACCTGGATGATTGAGAATCTCTATAGACAGTCTAATGAAAAGTAATGTGGTATCAAAGTTGTGTCCTTCAGGAGCAAGTCAAGATGTTGACTAGGAAACTATTGTGCTTGTTTATTTCTTCATTTACATCCTCCTACCTACCCCATATTTGTAGTGGTAATCTTTCTCAGTGAACCAAATTAAATTCCACTTCTTTCATATATAGAATTCCAAACAAGGTCATACGCTACCTTTTCCCTGGTGAATCTTGCCGTTGTTCTGCTCCGTCCACTGAGAAACCTGAGACTCTCTTGATGTTGCTCTGATGGGTCTACCTCCCAGCTCTGCAAAGGCCCCTGATGTAAGTTAATTTTCATTCCAGATCTCTCCACCCAGAAGGGGTTGGGACAAAGAAGATAACTGGGGAAGAGTCAATTACAGGCATGTCCCTGGAGATATTCATAGGATTAGGCTTTGTACTTACCACTGCCTGTCTCCCAGCTGTACTTGTTTTTTTCTCTCAGACTCATCGCGTACAGAAGTGAAAGAGATACTGTGCAGCACCAGGCAGTGTATGTAAGAAAATATAGCTTTGAAGGAAGGTAGCAACTACTTCCTAATATTTTACAATATATGAAGAAGAATGCTAAGACATGTTAACCAGCCTCACTATGAAGCAAAGGAGGCACCTCTTATAAATGTTTCAGAAAAGGCAGTTTGTCTAGCAGAACACTGTCAGGTTGACATTTTATTCCAGGTGCAAGTATAAAAATAACCCTGCCTGATGAAAAAAGAAATCAGTAGAACAGGAAAGTTATTTTTTTATTATTAAATTTATTGGACACCCATCTTGCCACAGGGTAACTCTAAAATGAATCAATAAAAAAGCCCCTTCCTTTGCATTCCAAATTCTTATTTCCTCTGAAACATTTGGAAAGGCAGATGGAATACTGAATAATTCTAAAATCCTATGATTGCAGGATATAATTCCATATATTTCTAATGATGAAAAAATAGGGTAGCTCCTTTGGAGCCAAAACAGCATCACCTAGGCATAAAGAAATTATGTTTCCCTGTGAAGATCAGGCTGGTTTCCTCTTTGTAGGGCTTCTACAAGTTCCTAAAGGCTGAGCTTCCTCGGAGAGACTTTTCCTGATTTGAGGGGTTGCCATCTTTTATCTTCTTCCTATTCTTGAACTAGTGATGAATTTTTATTTTGGATTCTGATGAGTGAGATTACATCAGCATACATATATTTCTAATAAATAAAATCCATTTGCTAAGCCCCAAAGTAGCAGAGACTATTGTCTTCATATTGTGCTTCAGAACATCCTTCAGTTTTTCAGAAGCATCCAATCTGGCTAAATCTGAGAAACAGATATTTAATATTTGCTTGTGCTATCTAAACTGGTACATTTACTTTCCATTTTCAAAGTATGTTGAAGTGACACTATACTAGGCACCATCCCACAAAGTCTTGTCTTAATACTCTGAGTGCAGCTTGATACTAAAATCTACTAAACCTAGAGTCTCTGAAATATTTGAAGATTTGTTTCATTTTGGCAGAGCATGCTATGTGACTTCAGCCATTATAGTCAGTAAGCAATGCTTTATGGTTTAGTGCAGTATGTGATTCTAGTCAAAAGATGGCTAGTTGGTGCAGAGAAACATGCTGAACTCGCCTTGTAAGTCAGTTATTTTATTTTGAGGGTACTATTCAACTGAAGAACAGTAATGTGCAAATAAAATAAAGTGAATATTGGTTGTGGTTTGCGTGACATGCTCCTTGACAAATTTGGCTACTGCATGCACAACACCATTTACCTGGTCCATGTATAGATCTTTAATATACTTGTTTAAATCCCAAAGTATGTCATTCTGAATCATTTTAACATAGTTGAAATAATTTATAGTGCTGGAAGAATATTATCATGTCATTGAAGAAATATTTGTTTTACAGTCATTTTATTGGGGCTCTTAGATACTAACTTCTGTAACCCACCCTGGCTTCAGTCAGTTGAAGCTTTTAAATAAATAAAGTCCTCACCACCTTTAATTGGGATTGGGAAGTCCATCACTAAACAACACAGTTTTAGGAGCAAAGTCATTGGACCATGTCAACTTACAATGGCAGTTCTGGCAGTTTCAGTTGCCATCATTAGGCAAATCCTGTGCAGTTGCAACGTCCTGTGGTCCCATGGTTGCCATTTGCAACCTCCTGGTAGCTTCCCCATTGACTCTGATCGTTGAAAATTCAGCTTTAGGAACAGCTATAATCACAGCTCAGCTTTTCCCCAAGTGTGCTCACTCCATTCAGTGTATGCTAGGGTCTCTCATCTGCAGACTCATTGCTGGCATCCCATTATCTAGAAAGTTTGCTGTAAAAAGAATTAAAAAGATCAAGAGTCAAAAGCAATAATGAGTGAGTGAAAAGTATTAAGCAACAACAGATCCAAAAGTGCCTTTAAAAATAAATGCTTAAAGGAGATTAGGGGGTCAGAATTATGTTACCACCAAGTGTTATAATTCAGAGACTTATGCAAGAAAGCAGTGGCATGTGCTCTTAAAGGAACAACAGGCTCAGATTTATTTGTGAAGTAATAGTACCCCAAAACATATTCAGTGATTTTTCTTAACACCCAAAATAGGTGGTACCTATACTTTAAAATATAATACTTTAGGACTAGGATGTGAGGTCTGCACACACAAAAAGCATTTCTGACCTTCCTTTCATCTATGCAGTTCATAAATACAACCAGATATGTGATTTTCATTTTTTTTCCTGCTTCTTCCTTGCTCTAGCAAGTTTACCAGTAGAATATTCTGAGATTAAAGTTACAGGTAGCCCTCAATTTATAACCACAATTGGAACCAGAATTTCTGTTGCTAAGCAAGGCAATTGATTAAGTGAATCATGCCCAATTATATTACTTTTTTCTGTGGTTGGTAAGTGAATCACTGCAGTTATTAATTGAATCATGGGATTATTAATCAAATTCAGCTTGCCCCATTGACTGCTTGTCAGAAGCTGAGAAGATTGCAAATGACAATATATGTCACTGCAATTGTCTAAATAAATGCCGGTTGCCAAGCACTCTAATTTTGATCACATGACTGTGGGAACGTTGCGATTGTTGGGTGAGGACTGGTCATAAGTCATTCTTTTCAATGCTGCTGTAACTTTGAACAGCTGCTAAATGAATGGTTGGAAATCCAGGACTGCAGGCTACTTCTGCTGACTGCCTGCAGTTCGAGTCTCACCGGCTCAAGGTTGACTCAGCCTTCCATCCTTCGGAGATCAGTAAAATGACCCAGATTGTTGGGGGAAATATGCTGCCTCTGTGGACCGCTTAGCGAGAGCTGTAAAGCACTGTGAAGCGATATGTAAATCTAAGTGCTATTGCTAGCATTCAGCTGTAGATCATGAGAATGGCCACTAGATGGTAACAGAGTACCAAAATCTCTCTTTGCTGCCATCTAGTAACCGTGAGCTTCTTGCAGTCGAGATCTGGCAGTCCTTGACGTTCATCGTTCCCTCCCTTGCCCGAAGTCTAAATCCTAAAGGAATACAGACACCTGTCTTTTAAAATTCATTGTCAAGTTTGAAAAGTGGAAGCCAGTCTCTTCCAAGAGAGAGCAGCCGCATGCCTTGCCTCACACAGCGCCTCATGCTTTCTTTCTGTTTTCCAATTGAAATCTGAAAAAGAGGGGCGGGAGGGGGGCGGTTTAGCGTCAAAGCTCGGGGTAGCCCTGGATTATCCAAATCCTTTAAACTGCAGTGCAAATGGCTTTAGGCGCAATCCCACACTCGAACATCTTCCGCTTCCGTCCGTGCTGCGGAGCTGCTACTTTTAAGGTCAAGGAAGGTCGTGAAAAAGTTAGTGTTTTTCCGCGTTCTTCCTCCACCACCGCCGTTATAAATTCATTCCCGGCTGGAAGGAGAAAGAATAATATACGACTGGAGAAATAAGGAGTTCAAATCAGGTGAGAGGCGAGGGAGTGGAATGGATGCAGGGAATCTCTGCCGGGCGGCAGCAGATGGAATCAGCATGCGGTACGGGCGCCCGAAGGGGAAGCCGCACGAAAAGAGGAAATAATTACGCTGCTGAGTAAAAAGAGTACGAGTAAAAAAAAAAAGAAAAGGGAAAAAAAAAAGCAATCCTTGTTTTTTCGAGTGAAAATGAGGAGTTGGGAGTGGAATAGTTTGGATAAAACATGCGTCTTAGATTTATTGCAGGGGGAGAAAAAAACTCTTTTTTTTGGCAGCCTGCTCTCTTGAGACGTGTTTTATTTTTAAGGGTAAAGGAGCAGGTATCGGAAGTATTTTAAAATGCAACGTGCTTTAATCTTTCATCTCTTCTACTGATCGTTCAATCTAAGCAACTTGAAAGGCAGCATACTTGTCAAGAAAAGTCTCCTTTTTAAAGGAGCAGTTTGTGTATATTCCGTACTTGTAAGTAAGCCCAGAACCTGTTTTCCTCAAACAGCCAAATAAATGGTAACTCTAAAGAAGGTAAATCAACATCAAGCAATCTGATCAAATAAAATGTGATCATATTTAAATATTTAAAATGACAATTTTATTGCACTGTGACAGGACAGAGCCATGCATCACTGCCCACTTCCTGGAGAGCTGCCTGAAGGTGACTATGGTATTCTTCACTATCCCCATAATCACTACAAGCCTACACTACAATCATCATTTTTGGTTCATGTTGTATCTGAAGAAAGTAGGAGAGGAAGCTACAAAGCCAAGAAGGAAGCCGTGAAGGACCAGTGTCTCAATGAGTCTTGTTGGAAGTTAAAACCCACCCCTCTCCTAGAAAAATGAAATAATTGAGGATATACTAAAAAGACAGAATATTTCCCCTAAAAGAGAAGTAGAAACTCAGAGAGGCAGAAACTCAGACCTTTGTTAATAGGCCATTAAGGCCTGGGCCAGTCTATTCTACATAACAAAGATCTGCCTCCTTCAGGCAGAGCTATTTAATTGCCCTTCATTGCATCACCCAGCAAGATTCAACCAAACTCAGCACACAGACAACCTACAAAGCTAGCTATGACCTCTGATAGCAACCAGTCAGGATACTCTTCCTGTGCCCCAGGAAGTTCAAAGCCAGAGAAGGTATAAAACCAAGGGACTCTCAGCATCTCTGCCCCTTTTTTCTTTGCCCAACATCTCTAAGGCATGTGACCCTATTCATCAAAACCATGTGGTCCTGCTGTCCACCAATGAACCATCTTTCCAAGCAGTCACCATGTTTCCAGTGTCTTTTTCCCCACCTGGAACCGAACCCAGAAAGATATTTCTTCCAACAGCACCATTCTAGGGTGTCTCCCCCCCCCCCAATGTCTTAATCTAGGCTACAGCCTTGGATTCTTAATGGACTTTCTTAATGGAGTTCTTTATTTTTTTGTGGGCCAGTGAAGGTTGGCTAGGAACAGTTCCTTGTGTTTCTGAGATGCAACTGGGCCAATGTACAGGAAATTCTTGACTTACAACTATTCGCTTAGCAACCATTCAAAATTACAACTGCACTGAAATTAGTGACTTACAACCTGTTGTCCCATTTACCACCATTGCAACATCCCCATGGTCATGCGATCAAAATTCAGGCACTTAGCAACCGGCATGTATTTATGATAGTTGAAGTGTCCCATGACTGCAGTGCACACAACCTTTTCAGCTGGCTTCCCACAAGCAAAGTCAATAGGGGAAGCTGGATCCACTTAATGACTGCCTGATTCACTTAACAACTGCAGCAATTTCCTTAACAACCATGGCAAGAAAGATAATAAACTCAGGCGTAAGTCACCTAGCAAACACCTTGCTTAGCTATGGAAATTCTGGTCCCAATTGTGGTTATGGTGAGGACTTCTTCTAAAGTTAAATATAAGACATGGAGCAAAAGGTGAATAAATTTCATTCTGACTTAGTACTGTACTGGGGTCCTTGGTGCTGTCTGAGCTTGCTTATCTTCTTGCAGACGTTTCATTACCCAAACTAAGTAACATCATCAGTGCTAGTGTTACCTAGTTTGGGTAATGAAATGTACTCAAGAAAACAAGCAAGCAGAGAGCACCAAGGCCCCCTCATGTCAACCCTGAGCTACAAATATTCTCCTTTATTAAGTACTGTACAGTATATACTTGCCAGGAAGAGTACATGATATTAAACAGCATTTTTAGATTGTACCATTTCTAAACTTATATAATGTTTAGAAATTCTGCCAAGATGAAGGAATCATGGATTTTGAAGGAATCTTGCTCATTTCCAATGACAAGTGTGATCTCCATTTAAACAAGGCCTGCTTTTGCCACACCCAGGTATGAAGCAAAAGCACACAACACTAAACTTTAAAATGAAAAACAATAAGCTTCTTGCTGTATCCCAAGAAAGAGTGCCTCATCTCAAGAACTGCAGCTGTGGCCTGAATCTGTATGAATGGATTCTGTGTGATGTTGAATAAGCCACTTCCTCCATGTTGAAGCAATGTATTCATTGATACTCTGAAGCTTGCTCCGGATGGAAATAATATAAGCAGATGAAGATGTGGACAGGATTTGATGTGGTAGAAACATTTTATTGAAATAAATCATAGCAAGGAACTCTCAAGGAAGTAATTATGTTCTGAGATTTGAAAAGATGTTTTGAGAACAGACTGGCCGCACATAAGAATCAGGAAATATAAGATATAACTGAGTAAAATTCCATGATATTTGTAGAGGAATGTGGTGAAGAAGAGCTGTAGTTTAGTAGTAGAACATTTGTTTTATATGTAGAAAGTTCCAATTCAATCCCAAAATAAATCTCACAGACTAGGTAATTATTATTTTTGTGGCCTAAAAAGAACTTGAATACAGATGGTTTATTCAACCTACGGAATAAAGCGTATTTTAATTCAGAAGAAACTCTATTTACCAAACATCCAGGTAGACTGCCTTTGTCTCCCAGATTAAATTATTTTTTTTAAACCAACAGTTTCCAATCATGTATTTATTTTACCTTATGCACCATAAGATGATTGACATCTGGTCAAAAATTATCCCCCCAAATCTGTTGTTACGTTAAGTTCAAAATTTATTGCAAATCAGCAGAGCCCAAAAAAAATCCAGTGCAAACTAATTAAACATATGGTTTAATTAATTAAATATGGTTTAATTAATTAATTAAATTTCTTGGGAGTAACACAGTTTTCTGGAAATGAATTGGGAATTATCCTTCCTGAAACTTTATTTTATTTATATTTCATATTTCTTAACTGCTTATCTCCCTTAGATTTATTTTACAATTTATTTTCCCAAGAGTTAATTCTTTTTAAAAGGTAAAGAGGTGAAATCTAACCAGTTCGCACCGGTTCATGCGAACCGGTAGGGAAATTTTTGATTGGTTCAGAGAACTAGCAAATATCACCTCCGGCTGGCCCCGCCCCTACCTGTCCACTCACCGCTCACGCCACCCCCTGCTCTCTGCCAGCCTTCCCATGAGGATGTGCCTGAGGCCCAACTGCTCCTGAACTGCCTGCCTGCCTGCCTGCGTAAGTAAGCCGCTGCTGCTGCTTGCCTCCTTGTCCTTTCCCACCCGATGCTGCATCCCCACATGGCCTAGCTAGCTGCCCCCCCCAATGGTCCCTGGAGCTTGCCTGCCGCTGCCACTTGCTTCGCTTCCCACCCAGCGCTGCATCCCCACGCGGCCTAGCTATCTGCCCCCCTCCCCACAGTCCCCACCGCTTACCACACTCACCCTGGGAACTTCAGCCTCTGAAAATGCCTGCCAGTTGAATGGAGATGGATTCC
>JANHFL010002181.1:60867-71501 GCA_032468155.1 Oxyrhabdium leporinum
GCACAGCGGATTGCCCCTGCCTAAGCTGTTTTACTCAGCAATGCTGATATAGAAGGTAAATTTTTAAGCTCAACATGGGCGGTTTTTGAACACTGCATGTGCGCTCACCAAACCAGTTGTTAAACCGGTTGCAGCCCACCACTACATGATCCTATCTACTGTCTTCCTGGAATCTTCATCTACTCCACACATCTCCACACTCCACACCATGTAGGTGTTTTAGTTTAAGATACAAAGTCAGTGCACCACACCCCACAAAGAGCAAAGCCTCCCTCATATCATTCTTGCAGATCTGGGTGGAGCATTCAAATAAATAATGTGTCCTTACTTGATGGAGAGCTCTGCAATGCTGTTTCACTGGACAGTCCATGCATAATGGGGTCTTGGGAGTACACACAGTTGCGCCCAATTCCATCATTGCTTGATTAAAGTCACCTGGATGGGTCTGGTCAACCAGAGTGTGCGCTAAAGCCCTAAGAACAATGGCGTTATTCATAGTGCTATATCGTAGGGACGAATTCAAGTTAGAAAAATATGTGATTCAGTTGTGCAAAAGACTCTCCCGCTATTCCCCAAATTGCATTGCATACAATTTGGCATAACAGGAGACAACCCTGCACTCTATGGAATGGCTGAGATGCAATTAAATTAATGTTTTTTCATGAACTAGAAACTAAATCACCGTGGAGAAACAAGTACCATATTAAAAGTTATGTTTAGTTTTCTCTTCTTCAAGCTAAGAACATTATATACTGTATTTTCTTATGTACACAGAATTGTAAGTATATCAAAACCCTGACTTTTTCCATTATAACCGAGATTTCCCCTCAACTTCCCCAAATCAAAAAACACCACCAAATCTTCTTTCTCCAGGATGTATGCCATCATTTATAGCATGTATGATGCAGCTCAAATATTACATTGCAACCTGCTTTCTAGGAGGTGACATCCCATTTTCTTATTCACTACTGTAATTGCTAAATCTTTGCAGGTACAGGTAGTCCTCGACTTACAACAGTTCATTTAGTGACCATTCAAAGTTACAACAGCACTGAAAAAGTGATTTATGACCATTTTTCACACCTACAACCAACGCAGCATCCCTAAGGTCATGTGATCAAAAGTCAGACACTTGGCAACGGACTCATATTTATGACAGTTGGAGTGTCCCGGGGTCATGTGATCACCTTTTGAGATTTCTTGACAAGCAAAGTCAAGGGGGAAGCCAGATGCACTTAACAACTGTGCTCCAGCTTAACAACTGCAGTGATTCACTTAACAATGGTGGCAAGAAAGGTTGTAAAATGGGGCAAAATTCTGTTTCGCTAAACAACAGAAATTTTGGGCTCAATTGTGGTTGTAAGTCGAGGACAACCTGTATTAACATTACCCAACATCTGTAAAACCTCTACAAATCCTTCCTCTGGTGTCAGACACTACTTTACTATTTTAGAGTACTTTGGACCTAAGTTATTAATATGATAGTATATAACGTCACATTTTTTATTTTAGTAACTCCAGGATGGATTATAAGAAAAACCTGATATAGGCTGTCCTTACTTTACGATCATTCATTTAACAACCATTTGAAGTTACACCGGCACTGAAAAAAGTGACTTACAACTGATTGTACTTATGACCTTTGCAGCATCCCCAAAGTCGCAATTGCGATTTGGGTGCTCCGTAGCTAGTTTGAATTTACAACAGTTGCAGCATCTTGTGGCACCTGACCACCATTTGTGACCTTTCCAGCCAGCTTCCAACAAGTAAAGTCAAGGGGGAAACCGGATTCATTTAACGACTGTCTGATTTGCTGAACAACGACAATTTTTTTTTTGAAAATTGGGCACGATTCCCTTAACAACTGTATGTCTTAGTGGCAGAAGTTCTGGTCCTAACTGCAGTTGTAAATTTAGGACTACCTATACGAATGCTAGTTGCTCAGCAAGTGTCGTGTTTATCTTTTTATTCCATTCTATAAAAGTCTAACATGTTAACATGACATGAAGACAAAACTTATATTAGATATAGTTATGACCCTCACATAAATATCTTGTGACTAAAAAATCTTGATGTATTATGCTTCCTACTTCAAGGGTGTCCAAGGCAATGGCTATGGGGAAGGATGTGCAAATAAACACCTCTGTTAAATAAAGAATAGAAAAAAGCCTATTTTGTTTAGAAACAATTCATTATTTATGTCACTGTAAGCCACAGGAAAATCTGGCCAACAAATATTTGCATTGAGCCCAAGTTTTAAAAAGTTATCTAAAAATGAATGAGAAATTATTCTTCCTCTATAGAATCTGATGGCACAAACACATCATTTTAAGACTCTTTCATTACATTACTTAAATAAGGATTTTCAGATCTCATAGTTGTGGGCAAATTTTAAAAACATGAAAATTATATATTCTGGAAATTTAGCTATCAATGCAAGCACTATTTTTAGGTATGCTATCATCATTCCTTATAGCCTCTATTCATTCCTCAGCACATTGTTTAATCCAATCCTAAATGATTCTTGTGTGATTTATAACTTGCTTCTTCTGCAGGAACTCAAGGCAGTTGTAATTGGTATTTCTCTTCATTTCATCCAGCAACAATCCAGTGAGCTACACTGGACAGAGACCTTTAAGTCCTCTTGACTTCAAAGGGACTTCTTACATGCAGAACACTTTATTCTCTATTGTATGAATTATTGCTTTATAGATCTTAGTGCCTTGTAAGAATGAAAATATTTCCTTACCAGAGTGTGTCTGCAGCTGGTGAACTGGCAGGGTCAGCACCAATAGCTCTTGTACGACACAAAACTCGAGTCACGTTTCCATCTACCACTCCTGTCACCTGTTTATTTTGAACAAAAACCTACCAGTTCATCTACTTGAGAAAATGTGTCTCCAGCAACAAATGAGAGAGAAAATTAGATGCTGAATGATAACAAAAGGCACCTACAATCTGTTTGAATCAACTTCATGAATTTGAAGAAATTGAATTTTAGTGCATTGACTAAAAAGTTAAAATCTTCCTACTCTCCAGAAATTACTTGATAGTTCTAAATAAACCAAACTCATTCAGCTTTGGGGCCTATATTTACAAAACAAGGGATGATAATAGTATTTCCTTACAGGGCTGCTGTACAGGATTAAAATTAGAAAACAAATACAAAACCATACAGAATGAATACAATTTGAGAGTATATGTCAAAGAAGTGCCTCTCCCCAATTTGATAGATCAGTTATCTTACCCTTCCTTCAACATATATAATATTCTTTCTTTCAATGATTCCCCACAATGAGGCAGAATGGGCTGAGATACATCTGGCTTAAAATCATCCAACAAGTTTTTCTGCTTAAGAGATTTCAATGAGTCTTCTAAACATACTCATGAACACAGTACCACACAGGCTGTGTACAGATTTGCTTGGTCATTTTAGAGATGTCCAAATCCTCCACCTTCTATGAAGGGAAATATGTTGTTTACAAGGGAGAGGGCCTTTTCAGTTGGGCCTCCAGGTTATGGAAACCCATCCCCAAGGAAACACACTTGTTTGCACTGATGTATTTTCAATACTAGGCTAAGAATGTATGTATTCTTCCTTCCAGGCATTTTACAGTTCATGTAGACATCAGGAGCCAAGCCAAAATCAAAATATTTATATTTACGTCTGGTGCATGCACATGTATGATAGATCTTTCCTGTTCTACTTATTTGTTTGCATTATTTTAATTTTGTACTAATTTTGTGATTGGTCAAAAGAATTTCAATTATTGGATGTCACCGATATTACTAATTACTAATGTATACCATAAAACCAATGTGAATAGAGCCATTCTTTCTAAAAAAAAAAGCAACAAGAATAGCCTCCATTTTACTGGTTCTTTCCCATCCTACTGGAAAACGTTTCATCTTTTCACCGAGTCCTTCCAGCAAGGGGAGATGCCTTTTTTTTTGTCTCTAAACACATAAATGGGATCAAAATAGAAGAAGCCTAAAGCTGCAAAAAGCCAATTAGATAGAAGATGTTTGGAGAGCTGGGAATGATCATTTTTGCACAACAAGAGACATAGATGCCCAATGCTATCTTCCATATGCACCCTAAAGTGAGGTTAAACACCCAGAATGATGGCAAATGCTACCTGGCCAAATGCTATGGATGCAATAGCTCCTGCAGTGTACTTTCCTACTCCTGGCAACTGCTTCTGCAGTTTTTCTGCTGTCCTTGGCATATGACCTTCCAGTTGTGACACCACCTGCAAAAGAGCAGTGAATAAAGCAATCAAAGCAAAGGGAAAGAAATAAACAGAATGTCTACTATACTCTTAACAAGAAGGTTGTGCTGTATCCATAGTATTTTCAACACAAAGATGTTTTGATTAAAAAACACATCTCTAAAAGGCTCAGACATGCTGTTGAAGGCTAATAGTTTTTTAAGATGTTCCCAACCATGTTGAAGTTATGTAGAATCTTGAAGGCCTGACCTAGTGCAATGTATTGGATGAGCCCATTTATAATGATTGGAATGTGAAAATGACTGTTTAGCCTTGGATGTTCTTGTTTATTTATTTAAATTTATTGGCTACCCAACTCTAGTGGAATCAAGGATTGGGATTTTTTTCTTTGTTGTGGGCTTGTTTTTGGATTTAATCCTATATTAACTGCTCAGTTGATTTGTAAAGTGATCATAAGCCAAGAAAATAGAACTATCTTCTTGCCAAAGTTAAACACCACAACCCATTCACCCAGTAACTCATTAATATTGTCTAAAGTACCTTATGTGCACCTTCCTGGAGTCTTTTTCCTCGAGAATAGTAGCCAAGGCCTGCCCATAGTTCATTCACTTCCTATTCTCAAGCAGAAGTGAGGAAAAAAATCAAATTAACCCAAGAAGGATAAGCTTATACATATAAATTTCTTTTTCCCTTTACAGTTAATAAATGCATGCATATTCATATAGACATATTTAAAATCTTTTTACCTCTAATGAAGCTTCAGCTAAATCCTGCATGGTTGGCCATTTCTACATCACAAAGAAAAACAGTTGTTTATTTACTGGCTCTGCAAAGCAGAACAAAGGCACAAATCATTCAGAACCCAGAATGCTGGTTAATGTAAATGTGAATTTGCCACAAAGAAAGGAGCTCAGCATCACCTGCATCCAACGATTGTAGTAATTAATCACTGAAGCCACTTGGGTTTGCTGAAGCATTATCTCCGATACCCATACTGCAAGCACAAAGGGGAAACAGTAGCATCAGAGAGTGCTAATTAAAGATACGTAGACCAAGGAAGCCTGATAAAAGAGATATTGCCCCTTAACAACTGTATTAATAAAAATATATAATCAAATACATATATTACCCAAGTCAAACACCAATCAAACTTTTTTGTTGATGAGAATTGACATTTTTGGCATTTAATATAGTTTGAGACCTCCTGAAATAAGATGAATATTGCTCTCACCAGCATATGCTCGTCTGTCATCATCAGTTTCAGTTGCAGCCTGCAATAGAGGAACAACAAGAATGAAAACCCAATACAATTATCTTATTTTAAGAATATTTCTGAACCACTCCTTATTTTTTCATACCAGTTTCCTCCATGGCAGATCTCGTTTACATTTATTGTACCAAGATAGCAGTCTCTTCTGGAAGTCTCTGATTTCAACTGCATCATTGAAAGTGTGAAATAAAGGCTGGGAACTTGGCACTTCTGTAGTAAAGAGAAATTAACATTTTGAAGTTAGCATTTCTTAGGGCTACATTGAGGGGACAATCAATCTCGAATTGAATTTTTTGCAATTTCACTCTCCAATTTATTAAAATATATAATAAATAAAAAAATAAGTGAGGAGTGATCACCCCAAGATGATAACACTTTAAATTATATTTAATTTTATTCAATACAATCAATCAGAATAGAGCTGGAAGGGACCTTGGAGGTCTTCTAGTCCAACACCCTGCTCAAGCAGGAGACTCTATACCATTTCAGAAAGGTGGCTTTCCAATCTTTTTCTTTAAAACCTCCAGTGATGAAGCATCCACAGCTTCTGAAGGCAAGCTGTTCCACTGATTGTCTTCAGTTAGGTTTCTCCTTAATTCCATGTTGCTTCTCTCCTTGATTAGTTTCCATCCATTGTTGCTTGTCTTGCCTTGTGGTGCTTTGAAAAATAAGTTTATCCCCCTCTTCTTTGTGGCAGCCCCCCAAATACTGGAACACTGCTACCATGTCACCCCAGACCTTCTTTTCTCTAGAGTGGCCTTAATCAATTCCTCCAACCATTCTTCATGTGTTTGTCTTAGTTGCTATTCTTTGCACTTTTCCCCAAAGTCTCAACTTCTTTTTTGTAATGTGGTGACCAAAACTGGATGCAGTATTCCTGGGGTGGTCTTAAGGTGCATCCAGTTTTGGTCACCACATTACAAAAAAGTTGAGACTTTGGAAAAATACTACAGAATTTGTTATTCTTCTGTTTCTTGAGCAAAATCCTTGTGTAGCTCCATTACCTTTGTAAAGTACAAGTCCTTTTTTCACATTTCTTTGATGATTTTTGGATTTTCCCAGATTGCTGCACTTTGATGTTTGGTGTTTACTCATTGCCAAGCTAGGGAAGAGCATAAAGTATGTTATCATTAGATTAGATCAAACTCTTTCCAAATCTAAATGTAACAATTTGTGCAATTATCTATATAAATACTCTGAATTGTACCAAATTTAGCATGCAAACAGATAATCCAAATTACAAATTGGGCAACCTGAAAAAAAATATGCTCTAAGGAGAAAACCGGAGTCTTTTTTTATTCTTGAAACGACTCCCCTACTCACATAAGAGAGGTGAACATTCTAAAGCACGTACAATGACTTCACAGTGCAAAAATCTAACTTTTCGAAGAGTGCGATTTCCTTTCAATAACCTAAATTACTGCAGCCTATTCTAGCTTTCCATGCCTAACAAAGCCGTTGGCTCCTCTCACCACGTGCCAACAACATCCGTGTAGGATTGTTTTGTTCTTACACGCTCAAAAATGGAACAATTATTAGAAAACAGACGTCCTTTCAAAGGAGGCATACAACGTTTCTCCCCCCCCCCCCCTCCTTCCCTCTCATCTGTACGGCTCTTTGTAGCCCCAGAGCCGTCACGGAAACGCTACCGGCTCACCGTGCACACAAACGGAACAAACCACGAACTACACAAACAGCAGATTGAAAAGGAAAGGGACGTCCAACTCCCACCAACCACAGTGCTGCTGTAGGAAGCACAAAAGCCTAGGCTCTCCAACGGTTACTTTTCCTTTTATCGATCAATGTCCCCCTTTGGGCGGAAGTGAAAGTAAAGGACAATTAAAGGATTTTTACCGTACTCACGTGTTTCTTTCCTGCAACTGGAGGCTATGCACTTTTTAACTCTTTCTAATTCCTACTCCGTGCACAAAGAGGTGTGTTGCTCACGCAGAGAGGGGACGAGGTTCTTTGCAAGCTGCCCTGCAATTAATATTGCAAGCAGCAAGTAGACCCGAGTCTTACTTTGTGTTGTTCTGCAGGTTTTGCGACTTGGAGGCGCGAAGGTTTAACTCGGAGGAAGCAATGGGCAGGAGCAGAGACTAAATCTTTTTCCAGATCATTCTTATAAATCATACCGCCAGGTTTTATTTACGTGGAAGTCACTTTTCTTTTTTTCCAGTGATTGATTGAAAAACTAAGATCTTAGTAGCTAAAGCCTGTTAGGAAAAGAATTAATCCTTGTTAAGCTAGTGATGTTCATTTGATGAAAAACAACCAGATGTCAGCATGCCAGTTTATGTTTATGTATAGTGTGACTGCCTGGCTTGATATTATTTTGTAATTCACATATTTTATGCTTATACTGCTGATTTTTATTTTTAAAAAAAAAAACCCGAGTTGATAAGACTGCAATAGAAAATCTTTCCTCCCACTCGGCAATTCTTGTAAAAGGTTGAATTGAAAAGTCCGAATGCCAAGTCCCTTGCCAAATCCGAATATAATATTTTAAAAATAGTTTTTAAATGCATACTTGCATCTATTCTCGCCTTGCGGGGGGGATCTGCTTGCAAAGTAGGCTGTTTGCAAAGTAGCATTTACCCTAATACATCGCAAAATGAAAATTTATGATAGCCTCGGAAGTTGGGTTTAGTTTTTTAAAAAAATGTGCAGAAAGCCCTACAGTTGCTAAACATATTACCCCATCGCGTGCGAAAAACTTTTAAAACATAATTTGAATGAGACTCCTGTTTAGATAATCTTGCATAACTGCGCTAGCATCCAACGAAAGGCATTTAAATAAACAGCTACATATATGCGCCATCAGCAAGGGAAGGACCCCTGAATTCACAACGCGCCGGAAGTTTAAGAGGTATCAGCGGCAGTCGAATTCTACCAAGCTTTTAAGGGTAATAGAAAATCTGAAAACTTCCAGTTGAATGTGAGTTATGGGATTTTGTTTATTTTTATTTTTCTCTCCTATATGCTTTTACCCAGGCAGTTTAATACCCAGGGACTGCTCCTACTTAGACATTGGCAATATGACACTTTTTGTTAGAGCTACCATATCAACACTGCATAAATCCGGGCGACCAGTAGATGGCAGCAAAGAAAATTTCCTGTATCTCTGCCATCTTCTGCAGGTTGTGTGGATTCTTGCAACTCAGACATGTTAACTTTACTTTTTTGAGCTTTGATGGAAGAGAGGGTGTAGGTACAGAAAATGTATCAATTCTTTAAGCTGACTAGTTGGCAATCTTTTGCTTACTTTACTTTTTCACCATGGCTTCCCCAAAACAAAGTTCATAATTGGATTATTAAAATAATAGATCATGTTTGTTTTGTTCCCAACAGCTGTATTATAATGGCCTCTTTAAGGGTGCCCGTCATTGATGTCCAGGATGACAATTTCAAGGAGCTCTGGCCATCCATGCTTTTGGCTATCAAAACTTCTAGTTTTATTGCTGTTGACACAGTGAGTAAAATTGCTCTTTATTGGTTTTAACTTTGGAACAACTTTGGAAATTGCAATCAGATTTATGACAGTAAGGTAAAATTTATCCCTAATTATTTTATGTAGTTGCATCTTCTACTGAAGACTGAAAGTGTTATCTTTATCCATAGGAACTTAGTGGGCTTGGAACAAGGAAGAGTTTGCTGAATCAGTAAGTACTGTGCTACCACTCTTTTTTCTTCTGAAGTACTATGGTCAAGGTGATACCAAATTCTGAACAATCAATTTCTTAATGTTGGGCCAGATATTTTACTCACAATACTTACCGAATATACTTCTGTCAGATTGTTAGATAGAAGCATTCAATAGCTATAAGATGGAATTGATGACTTGATTAAGATGTGATTATTTAAGCAATTGGCCTTTCTGAAAATATAGACTTATGTTAGCTATAGGTATCACTACATGGGTCTAATACTCTTGGAATTGGGGGGGATCTTTGTCACGTTTAAAGTTAGGGGATGTATTCAGATTAATTACAAGATTCTGTCATCAGATCAGAAATCTGATTTGCAGCTGCTTTATAATAATCAGATTATTGGTCCATCTAGCCCAATGTCGACAATACTAATGATATTTTCAGGGATTTTCATGCACTCTGCAGATTAAATTCTGTCTTTGCTTCTTATTCAATTACCTAATGTTTCTCACAGGTGCATTGAAGAACGATATAAAGCCGTTTGCAATGCTGCTAAAACACGCTCTGTTTTGTCTCTTGGAGTTGCTTGTTTTAAATACCTTCCTGACAAGGTATGGTGCTCGTTTTGTGTCTAGCCCTCTGTTGATATTTCTGTGAGGACAAGAAAATCCTACCTCTGATGGAGAATATATATTAAAGGCAAACCTTAGAAATTTAAATATGATGCCTGGTGTTACTAGCATTAGGTTATAATTTTTTTGAATTTTGGCGGTATTATTGTATTCACATAAAAGAGAATCCAAATTTAAGACAATTATCAAAAAAAACAGTAGACAGAAACATAGAAACCAAGCAAATACCTTATTCTGTGTTGAGCTTTCTCAGTTAAGATTGCTTACTATAGCTGAAATCAGTGCTGGAGATTCTTTCTGTACAATAAATATGTACATATCATATAAATGTATATGAATGTATGAGACAGATCATACTCCCAACACAATAATAATTATGGTCTCAGTTTCATTAGATTGGCTTTTATTTTGCAGACTGAGAACACATATCTTTCCCAGATCTACAACTTGACCTTGCTATGTATGGATGATTATATAATTGAACCACAGTCAGTCCAATTCCTGGTGCAACATGGCTTTGACTTCAACAAGCAGTATTCTCAGGGCATTCCCTATCATAGGGGCAATGATAAGGTACAAGGATTCCTTAATTTAAGGACTAAATCTGATGGAAATATAAGAAAGAAATTGGGAAATGGGTTTGGACGTCTTACCTGGTAATTAATAAAAAAAATTCAGCTATTGCAAGGAAAGTTAACCAGTAGTAGCATTTTTCTGTGAGATTGGAGACCTTACTGATAAGACCATATTTAGAGGGTGCAGTTGTCTGTTCAATATATATATATATATATATATATTTATTAAATTTATATACCGCCCCATTCCGAGGACTCGGGGCGGTTCACATAAA
>JANHFL010002181.1:84281-100750 GCA_032468155.1 Oxyrhabdium leporinum
CCAGAAACAGGCCCATTTCCAGCCTCCAGAGAGCCTCTGGAGCCCGGGAAAGCCATTTTCACCACCCCAGAGACTCAAGGAAAGCGTCTGGAGCCTGGGGAAGGCAAAAAACAGGCCTCCCGGAAGTTCCGGAAGTCTGGAAATGGGCCCGTTTCCAGCCTCCAGAGGGCCGTCTTCACCCTCCCAGAGACTCGAGTAAAGCCTCCAGAGTCCGGGGAGGATGAAAACGCCCCCCTGCCATGGTGCAGGAGGCTGACTAGGTCACACCCACCATTGCCACGCCCACCCATCAACCGGGCAGTGAACCTTTTGCTAACATTTTTGAATCCCACCCCTTCCCTCCCCCAAAAACCTTGCATATGCCATAATTTAGAATTTTGTTTTAATCCCGCCTTTACTACATTATAAGTAACTCAAGACAGTGAACAAACTTAACACTCCTTTTTTCCTCCTATTTTGGGCCCGTTTCTAGCCTCCAGATAATAACTTCACAATAATAACTCTGTGAGGTGGATTGGGCTAAGAGAATGTGACTGGCCCAAAGTCAACCAGCTGGCTTTTGGATTGCTCAAATTTAATTTTCATAAATTAATTCAGCCTCCTTTTTTTCTATTTTAAAAAGTTGCTACAATTCAAGCTGATAATAAATATACCACAAGATGTCTGTGTGATTAAAAATAAGCCACGAAGACAGCACTTAATTTGGGCTAAACTCCAACATACATTTACCAAGGACTCAGAAGACACAAAAACCTTGAACATTTTCTAAAATTATACATCATAAGAAATGACCAGAAATATAAAAAGCTACAGCTAGTAATTACTTTTGTAATATTTTTCTTAGCCATAGAGTTAGAATTTGGGTGTCAAAGCAAGACAAAATAACAATGACCATTATCAAAGGTTCAAGTCTACAAAAGAGTTCTTTTGAAAAACAGGGTAATCACACCTAGTGACATAGTTGTCTTCTACATCAATCTGTCATTAATAAAGCATTGATACCTCAGAGAAGATGCTAACCACTAATCAACATTGCAAAGTGATCTTCACTCTCTTCCTCTGTAATCCGATTAATACGCCAAGCCCATGGTTACTTTAATACAACCATTTTATTGTGTCTAATACAAGAATTTCCTCATACTACATGTAGGGCAATTCTATTTGTTAAAATCTATGTGATATTCATACTGGCAGCAGACAAGGAGAGAAAAGATCAGGAAGGAATGGCGCTATTTGTCTCACCATTTTTGTTCAAAATAAATGTTGCTCGGGATTTCAGGGGCTGTTCTTCCACTGTTGGGGATGTGAAGATAAACTGGGACACTTGTGATTCCAAAGCTTCATACCATGCATGCCAATTGTGTCCCTTTTATATGATTTCCATTAATCCTAATGTGAGAGGTGACAACTTTTCAGGGGGCAGAGAGAAAAGTCCTGAGATTGGATTGCTTCTGAAGTAGAAGACCTCTGTTTCATGAGAAAACATCAGTAAATTCTGAGTCTATCTATTTAGGCCATCCTCTGACTTGGGCCATCTTCTCCAAATCTGCCAATCCTATACATTTGAGGTTGGAAGGAATGTTGTATATATTCTTGCCTTTCATTATGAGGACTGGAGGAAAGAACTAGAAAGCCAGCTTTTTCTATGGTCGCCTAGATTTGCCTACCATGGTTCACAGTGCACCCTCTTGGTTAACATGTAAAAGGGAAGTGAAAATAAAAGTATTTTGTCAAGCCTTTTAATGCATTTGTGGGAGTGACTGCTATTTCGGTTGCTATTTTTATTTGTGTGTCTGTGTGTGCTTATACATGCGTGCACAGCATGGATACTACAGCAACTGTTTTTATGACTTTCTGTTTTGCACTTATTCTTGTGATCCATTCAGACTCTCAGGATTGGGTGCAGTACAAATTATGTAAGAAAATACAGACATACACAAAAACTGTTGAAATTAAGTGTCATTTAAGAGGACCACATGATGTGATTAGATTGCTCTATCCTTAATTTTTAGTTGCACTAAAAAAAATAACAATTATGCAACTGAACTGGGTATACCATATATCAACTTGCTCAGGTAGTCTAGACTAATGTTGTTTATGCATCTCGCTCAACATGAACAACAAGAACAAAATTAAATTCCAACCTATCACAGTGACTTAAGAAACTATCTGTCCAACAAATATGTCTGTGGACTAAATTTGATTCTTCAAGGAAGACAAAGTGAATAGATTGGATATACTGTGAACATCAAATTGTATTTCCAATTAAACTTTTGCAAGTAAATTAACTTGTATTCAATATACAATTATATTTAATTAGACTTTGTTAGAATTGTAAATACAACGCTTCCTAATTATAAATAAAAACACAATTCATTATAACATAAAATATTTAATGTTTGCTTGGCAAGCTGGGCAGTTTTATGACCATATTGTTTAATCCTACCTTTGGAAACAGAGATGGGTTTTCGATCTGCAGCATCCAGATTTAGAAGCTTTCGTTCTCTTTCATCTTCTTCTCTTTTCAAATTGCTCAGAATTTCCTCCAGTGTTTTGACAATATCAGTAAATGAAGGACGTAACTTTGGGTCCATCTATGAAAATAAAAATAAATGATAAATCAAACACATAACACAGAATCTATTCTTGTATGTTACCAGTAGTCTTCAGCTTATGACCAATTGCTTAGCAACCATTTGAAGCTACGGCTGATCCTCAAAAGCTACTTACAATCTAGTCCCTAAGTTACAGCTGCTATAGCGCCCCCAAAAGTCATTTCCCTTTATGTCCGATTAGAGGGAATCCCCCCCCCCTTCCACTTAACTCCACCATTCCACTCTTGAGCTGCTTTCCACCCCACGGGGTACTATACACTTGCATCAACTATTGCCGATTCTGTTTCAAAGATCTCTAGAGTTCTGAAGCTTGGATTAGGGAAGAGGGACAGACTGCTCTGTTGTTGGGCCACACACATGACCCTTGAAGCAGCTTCCATTTTCCTAGCAGCTGCATTGAATTCTGGCTGCTCAGAAACTGGTAGCTGCTTCTGGGATCACATTGCCCAGCAATGGAGGGGCTCCCTTTGCTTCCCTAACGCGAGTTCTAGAGCATTTTGAAAGGTAAGTGTGTGATGGACGACATGGTGTGAGGAGAAGGGCATGGGTCTGGTGGGGCTACAGGGACACAGAGGGATGGGAAGCAAAACACGGGATACTTTGGGGAGGTGGAGAATGCCTTGGAAGTCAGGGGAAGGACCTGCACTAGCCTCGCAGTGCCTCCCCTAGGGCCCCAGAGACACGCCATGCTCCACTTAATGACTCACATTTTGCTCTCTTTAATGACCACATTGGGAAGAGCAGGGATGGGGGTTTGTAAGTGAGGCAGTCATGTGACTGCTTCACTTAATGGCTGTCACAATTTCTGACCATAATGGGCAGACTCCTATATGGTCATGAGCTGAGGACTATCTGTATTCTACCAATATAAAAATGTTTTACCATTCACATTTGGTGTGCACGCAATTATAGAAACACTCTATAAAAGAAAATTTACTAGATATTTAATTTCCTTAATACCTTGTCTAATACAATATTGGAAAGAACTATAGTGATATGTTTTTATAGCCTTACTTTATATTCGTTGCCCATTTTATACCAAATCTATATATAAATAACAAATGTTATAAACTAATTCATACAATTCATTCATATTTTGCCTTCAAAACACTTCATAATTTCTATGCTACAAAATCTCTCAATTCATTCAGCATTGCATTTTTAACTTTAACATAAACTAGGATCATTATTTTTTTTAGTATACTAACATTGCAGCAGTTGAAGGCTAACTGGAGAAAGTTGGGAGGACAATCTCCCACCATGTGCTGAAAGGCATCATAATCCAGTCCAAAATTCTACATGAAAAAAAGAGAAATACTCAGTTTCTCTAAAATACTCTAAAATAAACATGTTTTAAAGAAAGCAGTGGGGAAATTAAAAGGGTTAAAAGACAAAACACAAAAGATAGAGAACTTAATTCTCCCCCTGAGCTCTGGGTCAGTATGTCAGGGTTCCAGTTAACACTGGAATCAAAACTCCAAGGCAGGCATCTTCCTCAAAGTATAGATTTATTACGCATGTCATATTGGTACATCTGGGGAAAACCTGACTCTGGAGGACCTGAGGTTTTCCCCACCCAAATCAAACCCAAAGTTCTTCCCTTCAGGTCACACGTCCATCACATGATCCAACCAGGTCGCAGTCACTATTTTGGCTGGCTAGCCCACGCCTCTCCAACACCTGGTAGAACGTCCTTGGCTCCCACGGGAAAGAATGTTGTTTTGGCTATACATCCCCAGCTATCTCTATCTCTCCCCTTTAGTTCTCACAGCTCCAACCGGCCTGGCTGTGGCAGCCCTAAAGATGCTCCCAAAATGGCTCCAGCATAAAAAATGGCTTCAGGGCTGACATGGTACTTCTGTGGATTCGACAAAGAGATGCAGATGTATCTGCCATTTTCTTCTCCTTTATTGGCATAAAAATACTTTCTGAATCCAACATAATATTGTTCCATTCCTTCTCATTACTCTGCTATTATTCTGATATATTCTCTATATCAGCATATCTGAGTCTTGCAACTCTAAGATATGGGGACTTTAACTCCCAGATTTCAAGCAAAGGAGCAAGGCTGGATGGGGAATTCTGGGAGTTGAAATCCACGTATCATAGAATTGCTAAGAAACACAGAAAAAGGCAGAAACAGCTGCCAATTTCTGAGCAACCAGAATTCGATGCAGTTGTTAGGAGAATGGCAGCTGTTTCAAGGATCATGTCATGTGGCTCAACGACGGAACAGCCTGTCCTCCTTCCCTAACCCAATCTATATGTTAACCAGCAAAATTCCAAGGATACTACATTTTATGATTCTAAAACCTCCAGAAGTATATTAGTTTGCTGGTGAACCATTAGATCAGGGGTGTTAAACTCACGTCGTCACGGTAATGTCACACGACGTATCGGGACTTTTTTTCCCTTCGCTAAACCGGGCATGGGCATGGTCAGCACGTGATGCATTTGGCCCGCGGGCTGCGAGTTTGACAGCTCTGCATTAGATTATTTCTGCAGCATGCACTGGATATGTATCTTCAGCCTGTACATAGCTCAGATGCACCATACTGAACCAGTGGAAAAGAGGAAGCTCAGAGAAACAACCCAGAATGCTACTGTATTTATTTGGGACTCAGTTCTACAACTGAAAGTAGTATAGAGAAAATAAATGTTTCCTTTTCTGACTATGCAGAACACTCAGTTCTTTGAATGTGGGAATCACAGTACCAATTCAGCTTTTTAAAAATACATTTGGTGCTATAGTATAAGAGAAAGATATTCTAAGAGATAATAGTTTCAATCCCATTGTCCAAGTTAATTCCTCCAATACAGTCTAACTTTTAGAACACATGAAAGATGCTATAAAGAGAAATGTATAAATGTGTCTACACCAAGAAACTTACCCACCAGGAAGTCTAGCATGAAAATGCATTTACTCAAGAAACCACTACTATATACAGTATATCATATTAGAATGTAGAAACAATTTGCACAGTCAGATTGTGATGCAATAATATCATAAACCACTTATGAAAATAGTTTTGTAATAACTTTAGTGCTGACTACTTATCACATTGCTAGTTCCCTTAAAGATGATTCTTAAGAATATCTCCACATTTCACCTACATAATATTTCACAGAAATGTGCCCTACATTAACCAGTTTTGTCCATTTATTATGGAAGCAACTCTCAAGAGTATTAAAACAGACCTTTTATATAAACTGCTATCTAATTCTTTTTACTGGGATTGGAATTTTCAAATACAAAAATTTTCAAACATAAAACAGACCTTTTATGTCAACTGTCTCACCAAACTAGAGTTTTTTCACTTTAATATTTTTTCAGATTGCTAATGCATGTATTTCTCAAACATAACCTAACTTCAAAACAATATGAAGAGAAAAAACACTTTAAAATAGTATTGATGTAAAACAAATAAATGATGATGTAGTATAAATAAAATAGCCACCCTTTCATCATGATCTGTTGAAAAGGCAAAAAGATATGGGTGAGATCTAATCAAAAGAAGAAAATGTCCTGATCAAACTGCCCTCTTCTCATGAAGCCATCTTTGATATTACAATGTTAATCTCTTGAAAATTGGCTGATTAATACAATATTCAATCCATCATTATGCAAGGATAATTATGTACTTTAAATGTGCAAGGGAGGGGAGAGAGAGTGGGAACAGCATTCTGTGCCAAGCTTGGCATATAAACGTAACAAAGGATTAATGTTTTATTGCAACTGAAACTCATTTTTTTCCTTGACAGTCCTTATCAGTGAACTTTGCTCACCTCTGTTCGTGGGAGATAGTCTGGGTCTGCCTGGATCCTTGCAATAATCTCACAAAGGATGATCCCATATGAGAACACATCTGCCTAAAAGAGAGAATATGATCCCAGATTTATTTTGCAGGTATATTCTTTCCCTTCCATTGCAGGTCGTTCCCCCCCTCCCCATGATGTAAGAGTTTTCCTTTATTCCTATCACACAGGTGCAAAATGGGTGCCTAACACATTGCAAAAGCTTAAATTACCTACAGCAACACTTGCAAAGTTTTGAGGGCACCCAAAATTCGACCAGCTAAGAAGAAGACTGCAGTACTGTTTCTTCATCATTAGAGGGAGCTATAAAACTTGAAAAATATTTATCAGCTTTTACTGATTTTTTTTTAAAAAGCTGCAGCTTATTGGAAGACAGAATATTGTTATTAACAAAATTATAAATTAAGGGAAAATATAGCATTGTCCCTTGATAATTTTGATTTACAGCTTTAAAAATCACTATTTCACAAAAGATGGATAAGGACTTATAATACTGTTCTCAATGTTAGCTAAAAATAAAATACAAAATTTTAGATTCTCAATATAGAAAGCAAACAATTGCCCCCATAGTAGATCAAGTTTATCATAGACAACAGAATTTTCATGAGGTAATCTGATTAGAAAGACTTAAAAATAGAAAATATAGATTACAAAAAAAGAAAAATGCTAGGTACAAGTTCTCCTTGCTTAAATATTCCAGGGCAACATTTTATGTTAACAGTATTTATTTCAAACATACGTACCTTTTCATTATATGGCTCATCTCGCAGCACTTCAGGTGCCATCCAGTAAGGAGAACCTACCACTGGCAACTTTTCACTTCAACAAATTTAGAAAGGTAATTGTTAGAAGTGCTTTCTCATAAATATTATATAACCCCTTTAGTTTCAGTACATGAATGACTAACATTCCATTCCAAGCAAGTATATAGGACAATGTTGTTATTATTTCACATATTTCAAAATCCTGAAAGGTATTCTATTAAGAAGTATATTACAAAGCCTACTGAAAGAAGAAAACGTTTATGTGTCACAGTGAAAATTTAAGCAAGGTTATACCTATGTGTGCAAATCATTTATACATGGCAATCAAATCTAAATGTATATCTTAAAAGGTTCTTTTAAAACTGTTAAAACTGTAAATTGCTCTTAAACACATTATCTGTTGTTTATGCAGATAGAGAATGATTATATTCAAAAGCTAAAAAGTAAGGAATTCAGTAAATAATCCAAGAGTTTTAAGTCAAATGCTGAATCTTAGAAGGCAATGATCAGTGATTCACAATTATTTAGCTTTAACATTATAATATTATTAAACTCTAACTCGTGTTTACTCAGAAATAATGCTTACCTATAATCAGGAATTTTCTCTGCCAAACCAAAATCACCCACTATAGCAGAATATCCATTCTCATCATTTTTTATTAAACAGTTCTGAATAAAAGACAAGAAACAATAATGAATATTAAGTAGGTATAGTACAGCTGTAATATCACTGCAATAAAGAATTTGATTTTGATTTCACCACCTATGAACATGTCAGTATCTGCCAACCTCTTAGCCCATTCCGCCTTTTAAATGTTTAAAAGAATATTGAATAATTAACATAATTTTTAAAATGTCACACTGCAAAGCTAAGTGCCACACTCAGCTTCTGATGAACAATTCCAATGGTCCCATTGATATTCTTAAAAAATAAAAACGGTGAATGCTTTGTTTGTAAATACAACAATGGTAAGCAAAGAATGGAAAACAATTGGCCTTGAGGGGGCAGTAAAAAGCAAACCTACTATTTCCTTCTACAATAGCTATTTGGGGAAGGCAACCTTCCCATGACAGATATTTCACCAAGTGCCTATAATCAGATCTTAAAATATCTACATAGACTGAGGACATGTGGTATCTACACAGTACTGTTACTATGGTACTGTTCTTCCCCCCCCTACAATAATTTCTGCTCCAACTGTACTGAATATTGAGCATAGCACATAAATGCATATGTGTTAAAAGTAAACAAGAATGAATATCAGAATATATTGAGCAGGCATTTTGTGATATTAACAATACTGATCATGAACAATTTAAAGAATAACTAAAGAAGTTGGGAAAATACATTTTATTTATTTGTATGCCACCTTTATTATTTTAGTAACTAAAGGCAGTGAAGATATCTAATATTCCTTCCTCATTCTATTTTCCCCCAAAAAATCACTCTGTAAGGAGAATTGGATTGAAAGAGTGTCCAGTCACCCAGCTAGTCTTCATCATGCCTCAGTTGGGACTGGAACTCAGTGTCTCCTGTTTTCAAGCCTGATGTCTTAACCACAAGATCGAACTGGCATTATACTATCAAAATTTCAGCATGTTTTTCCATGCACAAAGATGCAGTAGTTGATTTTATTGAATTAAATTTGATTTAATTAAAGATACAGTAATTGATTTTATTTAATAATATTTATCCTAAATATTATTAGTTCTCACCTAAATGAATTTTAGAATACACAGTTCATGTTGGATTTTTAACAGTACATAAAGCCCCCAGAACTCCACTTATCCAATGCATTTTGAATCTTTTCAACTATGACTATTGTTATTCCTAATAAAAAATGTATTCATTTAGTTTACTTGAGGTTGAATATTTGTTCACTGCAAAATGTACATAAATCCTAAAGGAATAACATTAATCATGCTGCAATGTTAAAAATATTGTAAAAATCCACACTTGAAACTACCTTTTTGTAGGTAGCTTCAATGATTTAATGATAATCATTTGTTTCCCTCCCTCCATTAGCACATAAGACTATTTGTAATATTTGATTTGTAAATATTACAAAGGAATTCTTTAAAGTACTATTTTATTAAGGTTCAGTAAAGAACCATATTTAGAATTTGTGAAAAAGATATTTATCATAAATGGTACAGTGATTTCTTAAATTCTTGGTTAGTTTAAATCACAGCTGTAGGTCATTATAAGCAATTGTGTTTGGTATGTACTGTAGGGAAGTTATTTTAATATGCACAAGTACAGTCATGCAATTTTATTATTGATTATGACAAGGCTGTGTTCTACAATGTACCTACCCGCAAAAAAAGATGGTAAAGAAATCCCAGCACTAGTTGTGTAGGATCAGAATATGGGAATATTGTGTGCCAGAGAAGAGGAACATAAAGCAATAAAAATATCCAGGTCTTTCATGCAGTTAAAGTTGTTGCTTCTTTAAAATCTACATGAAGAGTCAATTCCTTGCTGTTGGGTAGGGAGGGAATAAGGAATTGCAAGACTAGCAGAGAAATTGTTACAGAATGGAATGGAATGGAGCTTTGAAAATGAAAATCAGATAATCAATCATGGCAACAGCTCAGTAGCAGCCAGTAGTACTGAAGCAAGCACAACATTCCCTAGTTTCACTTCCTCTGGAGTTACGGATCCCGGAATATAGGCACATTCTGTAAGTTAGCCCAACTGAGGTACCTTGGTTCAAATTGTTGTCCTATGACGCACCAATTCACCCAGGTCATGAGGAGAATTTTAGTAGTATATAGATATTCCAGATTCTCATTTACAGCTCTGGCATATTTGCAGGTGACCAGTTTCATTTAAAAAATAGGTACATTTTAAATATGCATATTTGAAGCACAGTTTGAAAGCAACATCACTACTCATTTTTAATAAGATATTATGTTTTATACCAATAGATTAGCCTTAGAACGTTATAGAAGTTAGAAAGCTATAAGAACACTGCAGCAAATGAGTTAATTTTACATATATTTTCCTGGAAATATAATTCTTAACTCACAATTGCATTCTGTTTTCTTCTGATAGTAAGAAACACAGCTTTGAGAAGGGATAAAGAGAACAAAACAATTCTAAGAAATTTGCTGCCAGCAAATACAATCAGATAGAAGAACATTACCTTGGAAGTCAAATCTCTGTGGAAAATTCCTTTATAGTGAAGATAATTGAGTCCGAGAGCAATATCCAATGCCAGCCTTACTCGCACTGTCCAGGACAAGTGCTGATTACTATCTAACAACTGTTCCAGGTTACCACAGTTGATGTACTGTAAAGAAACAAAGCTATGGTTAAAATGTAGTTCAAGGCAAACAAATACTGGTGAGAAATGATGGTACATTTCAACATGGACCTGGATTTAGTTAAGAGCTCTTCTTTGTCTAACACATTAATGTAACTGAATTAAAATATCCTATTATAATACAGGTACACTGTAACCAGTTCCTCTAGCCAAGCAAAAATTATGATTCTATATTATAAAGATAAGATTAAGCACTGGAAGAAGATACAATAATTTTGATTCTTATTCTGCCTAATTCCTTAAAGTGCTCATAAAAATCAATATTGTAAGTTTAAGAATAAGCAAGTAGAATAGAAATTTATAACATAGTATCCTGGTTTTTCATAATCATAGTTACTATTTACCAGCATAGCGTGATACAAGCTTTCTTCTCCCTTATATTTGTATAATAATTCATTTTCCTGTATCTCACTTATAAATGATTAAGGACTATACAATTTTGTAAACTGATGAAATTCTTCTACAAGCCAGTTCAACTTTTAGGACTGCATAGTAATATTATCAAATGATAGATCACATTTGTTAGGAAGAAAAAAATCAATAATATGCAAAGAAGTGAATATGAATTCTTCATACACAGATTTATACTGTATATGACAGCTTGGTATTAATATCACCCAGTATCTCGGTATAATGTACTGGCCAACAAATGGAGGAGCTGTTAATTTCTAGCTAAAATACTCAAAAGAAACTAAAAAGGATCAAAACTTTTAATTGGATGGAGATCTTAGTACCTCAGCATATTTTTGCTAGAAGCATTTTAGACGGTGTCACAAAGAGTATGATGGCATACCATTTTTTAAACTAGGACTATATTTCTTTGGCAAATAATTCTTTTTATTAAGAAGATCATCTTGCTATATTAGCCTTTATAAATAGCTTGCTGGGCCTCAGAAAAATACAGGTACTATATTGTTCAGTGAGACTTGCATCACATTCAACCAATGCAGCAAGTTTTCAGGATCACTGTTCTCTATCATGGAAATACTAAGTTATTCAAAGTGGAAAATCTTCCACCGGAAATTGATACTTTTTAATCAATGAAACCAAATAAATTTTATTACATCAGTAGCTAATAATTTCATATTTGCAAAGGGAATTTATGATTTGGGGTCGCTGATGTAAGACCTACACTAACATGGAAAATATTTTCTGTCAATATTAACTGGAGCAAAATAGATGTGCAACTGAGGACAATAACTATAATTGCAACTATTTTAATTACTGTACTTCTAAAGTTCAAACTAAAGAGAGAGATGAAACTACCTGTTGCTCAGGTAAATTTTACTACAGTATCTGCCAAATGACCTAATTATGGCTTTACAAAATGTGCAACAGGATTAAGTTAAATGCTTGCAAACTGTTTCCTAATTCAAAAAACCTACAAGAGTTTGACAACAGTCAATGGGTTGAAGCGTCTGCTGCTGAACACCTAGTCAATGAATAGGAAAACAGTTGGCCAAACTATTTTATCACAGACGAGACTGGAAAAAGGCCTGATTCTCCTTCAGGTTTCTCTGCCTATTCTCTACATAACAGTAGGCAGAGATACAGAATTTTATTGGTCTACTATGATATTATAATATACACTAGATGTCCTGATCTTATTTTGAATGTGAGTTTCTGAAGGGTGGAATTCTAGACATAACAGGGTCTCCATTCGTGAGCTATCTGGTCCACGGAAACAACTGATACTTAGGTTTTCCGAACTTATTTTAAGGTCACTCTTTATCATGTTTTACCATGCTTTTACTTCATGACTGAAATATGGACATTTTATGGATGCGGAAGAAGGCAATTAAAGTGATCCACACTAAAAATGTATGTATCTAAATAACTTCTTGATGTTCCATACAAAATTTCTTATGATTTTAGCAAGCATTTTTTTTCTTTAAAAAAAAAATGAAAACTATTTCATTTCTTCTTCCAAAATGCAGAAATGGGCTGAAAACGTGGCAGTATGTCCAACAGCGTCTTTTCAAATCTGAATATAGTACAAACTATAATAAATTAATATACTAATGAATTGTATGATTTTATTTGTTGTGTTGATTCTTCTTTCCACTAGTATGTTGGGCTGTACTGACGGGTGTTCACAGTGGTTGTTTTAATTATTATACTGTACACTATATAAGTCACTAAGAGTTATTTGATTGTGGCAGGGTACAAGTCTAGTCAATAAATTAATCAGAATGCTATAGTTATTAAACAGCCAATCAATGTATCTACAATCTGTATTAATAAAATAACTTTTCAGTTTACACAATCCATAAATGCAATCAGGTTCTTTGGAGAATTACAGCCACCTTTATATGAACTTGATCCTTGCCTTTCCTTCCTTATAAAGACAGGGAGAACAATGAAATTATTAATGAAAGTGGTGAACATCACTTTAGCGTGCAGCTTGATTGTATGACACTTAAAAATGCATTAGTTTCACATTAATCGAAATGAGATTGAAAATGCCAGCTATGCCTCCGCAGGATAATAAAATATACTGAAATTGAAATCCAATATATTTGGAGGGCAAGAGGAAGAGTAATCTGTTCAGAGATCCGGATGGCTCCCACCCTGAAGGTATTCAAGAATCTATTAAAAATTGGTTATTTTCCCAGTCTTTGGGGAAGAGCAAAGATTGAGCCCATGCTGGATGGATTTTTTTAAAGTTTATGATGTTTCTAGGGTGTTCATGTTTTTTCTGAATTTTATACATTATAAAAAACTTTTTAAATATAAACAGTTCAGGATTTGGGCAGCCTATAATTTTTTTAAATAAACAGCCTCCAAGGCTCAGTTATGGAGTAGCATCTTGGCTCCAGATATTTCTGAATAGATTGTCCATTTTAATCTAAATTTATATATGGTTATGGAACAGAGTTCAGATGGCCCATTATAGGCCCTGACCTGGTGTTAAGGAATGCTACTCTATTGGTTTTGTAGAAACTATGCAACTATTAATACTATTAACCCTTACATACATCTTGATAACATATCTAAAATGGCACTGGAAGGAATCCAGTGATTCTAATCCTTTTGAGAAGGACGTTTTCAAATGATTTGACTATGAGATACCTATTTAATAACATGATTATTGGTTTAGGGTATTCCCCGTTCAACATAAACATAGCCTCTGAAAGAGTGTTTGGATACTGCTGTGACTATTTCTTCATATGGTGCCTGTTTTGGCTGTATTGGAACATTTCATAACACAAAATATGCATTGTGGTTTCCATCAACGTATTCTCAGTGTTATGGAAATAAAAACTTAGAAGAAGATGCAATTTTCTAACTACTGCAATTCCATTACTGAGGGAAACTGAACTGCAGCTTGAACAATCATTGTTCATCTAAGCAGAATAACCTCTGCATCCCATTTGGAATATACTAGGGAAGGGATTCCTGTTTTAAAAATAGATATTGACAATCTGAAACCATGCTATGGAGAGTGGAAAGAAGGCATATGTATATGTAATTCACAGCTATTTAGTAACACAAACCACAGTTCAGAGATAGGTGAAGATTTGCCACTATTCAAAGACTTTGAATAATATAACTATATCCAGTTTCATAATAATTGGCCACTTTGTTTCAAGAACTTTGTTCCTTGTAACTGTAATTTAATCTGATCTCAGAGCAATTAGCAGGTGAAATAGGCAATTGCACAGAGAACCTAATACATGACCGGCAGGAAAAAAAATCATCTGGAGAAGCAGAGAACACATTTATGTTTTCCACAAATACCAGATCTGTGCAGCAAGATTTTGCATCCTATACCTCTTTGCTATTATATGGTGGTCTTAAGACTTTTTTTCAAATCTTTCTTGTATCCAAAAATTCTACAATTTACCACCCATAGTTCTCCCCAATCAAAACCTTTAAATGAAAAAGAATCACATATTTACTGCCCAGGTGTAAATATGAGGAAGAAATGGTGAACTGCGAATGGCTCCATTAAAAGTAGAGATGACAACTATGGTGGAATGAAGAGCCAGCAAGTAGACTGGCTCTTTAAAATATGTCTCTGGACAGGAAAAGGACACAGGATCCCCCAAACTGCTCCATACATTTTTTTCCTAACATGGACCTTGTAAGATACTAGTCTTCTGCTCTGGAACATGACGGAATGCAATTTCTGCCCAAATTGCAGTCAGAACCTTTATGGACACAGAGTTGCATGCTTCCTTTTCTAATTGCTTCTGGAAATTGTTTGTTAGTTGCTTTTCAGATATTAAGATATTTCAGATGACAATTTTTATAGCACCTGATGAGTTTCCTTCAATCCCTAGTGAAATAAGTTTTAAATGATTTTTGTCTATGTTCGTAGTTGCAGTTGTGAACCGCCCCGAGTCCTTGGAATGGGGCGGTATATAAATTCAAATAATAATAATAATAAATACAAGTTGAAACTTTAAAAAAACTATTTGAAGGGATTAAAGATTTAGATTGTTTAAAGGAAAAAAAGGAAGATAAAGTTGTATATGTCCAACAGCATGAAATACACACTTATTTCAGGCATCATTTATTTAACTAATAAAGGTACACAGAATTATGAGTACACATTTTAATTGCTAGACCTTTGAGCACTCATACATTCTTATGAGATGTTCTTATGTATTAAACCTTCAAGCATCAGCTGGTAAAAAAATGGACAGAGTCCTTTTGAAATTGACATTCGAGTGTTTTGAGAGTATCCTAAGATGGCATACCCCCAATACTAATCATGTGACATATTACCAGAACTCTTAAGAGACGTGCAAACTTCCAAAATAATAATGTGTTAAAATAATATGGGTGGATTCACTCTATGGGCTGACTTACTCGTAATAATAAAACACAGTGAATGTTCAAAGTTGCAGAATAGGGAATATAAAGTTTTCAAAACAGTACTGTCTCAGGCTTGGAGACTTCTTCCTTTTAGAATAAACCTTAAATGCTTACACAGAAGAAAATTAGATTGCAGTTGAAACACACATGTATTTATTTATGTATATGTTTATTTTTAATTTCAATATTTGAGGCCATCTATTTATTAATAAGTCTGGGTGGCTAAAGTGACCAAATATGCCATATTATTTTAAATAAAAGTACACAAATTCAAACATTAGGCAGTTTAAAGACTGTTCTTTTTAGGAAAAAAATACTGTTGTTCACCATATTACTAAAGGAAGATAAAATCTATCTTTTGAGCAATCAGGGGAGAATTTGAATAGACTATGACTCAGTTAAGAAGTATTAGCATCACAACTGGCAACCAAGACTCTTGTGATCTTGCATGCTTTTGATATAATTATCCTCAACTTGCTGCTTACCGTATTTCATTATATACGATACTTAGTACTCATTACCAAATTATGATTCACAAATCCATTTCAATCCATGTTCTCAAACTGTGGCTTGAAGTAGTTTAGCGAAAACTAGAAATTGAGGAAAAACTCCATGTGAAGAGGGGAGGAGAAGAAATAGCTTGTTGGGATGTTCTTCCGCATGTTATAATTTAATATTACATCTGAAATGACTCATAATGGAGGTGAAGCTACAAAACAACTTGCTCCACAAAGGAGCTCTGGCATACTGCAACCCATTTGATCTGCTAATAATTTCAACATACTGTGCATATTTTGCCTCCTGCAATCCTTATTAACTGCGATTCACACTTCCCTATTTTCTGTGACAATGCAGTTCATGAACAATACTTTCATCCCATCACTTCTCAGCCTAAATTATCCAATAGCCGAATGCAAAAATACATCCAATTCCAGCCAATCAATGTGTAAAAGCTCCATTCCCTTTCACAATGAAAGCAACCTTTGCTCACCATGTCATGTTCTATAAGCATGACATTTATGGAGTTACCAATTTCTTCCTGTAACAGGCATTTATCTATCTCTTTTTCTGTATCTATATGGTGGCGTATTACCATTCACCCCCCCCCCCCCCCGGGGGGG